>JAREIK010000344.1:48039-96846 GCA_029783825.1 Sapria himalayana
ACATATAAAAAAATAAATTGATAGATAGATAGATAAATAAATATATAGATATTCAGATAGACAGATAGATATATAGATAGATAGATTAAATGATAGATAGACTTATATATAAATAGATATATAGACAGACAGATAGATAAATGGATAGATAAATATATAAAAAATAAATAGATAGATACACATATAGATAGACAGATAGATAAATTGATAGATAGACACATTGATACATAGATAGATATGCAAATAAATAGAGAGATAGATTGAAAAATAAAGAGTTGGATAGTTTGATTGATTGACAGTTCATCATTTAGATTGATTAATAGATATATAGATAGACAGAAAAATAAATTGACATTATATAGAGAAAAACATAAATAAATGAATAGGTAGATATATAGACAGATTTATAGATCAATAGATAAATAGACATATAAATAGATAGATAGAATGATAGATAGGCAATAGATAGTAAGATAGATAGATATATAGATAGACAACTAGAGAGGTAGATTGATAGATAAATTGACATATAATCATATAGATAAATAGATAGATAGATTTACATATAGATAGACAGATTGATTGATAGATCTAGGGATAGATAATTAGATAGATATATAAATAGATAAATAAATAGATAGACAAATAGATAGATATATAGATAGATAAATAGTTAGATAGATAGATAGATATATCGACAAATAAGTAGTTAGATAGATAGCTAGATTGATGACAAATAGATAGATTGATAGATTTAAAGATAGTTAGATAGACATAATGATAGATATATAGATAGATCAATTGACAAATAAATTGATAGATATAGATATAGATCGATAGATTTATTGATGAATATAAAGATAGATAATAGATAAATGTATAGATAGATGGAAAGATACACATATAGATAGATAGATATATATAAACAAATAGATAGTTAAATAGAGAGATAGTCAGATTGATTAATAGATTAATAGACATTGATAATTAGAATAAAAGATAGATTGATAAACATATAGATAGATAGATTGATACAAAGATAATTAGATAGATAAATAAATAAATAGAGTGAAAGATAGCTAGACACACAAATAGATAGACAGACAGATAGATATATAGATGGACAAATATACAAATAGATTGATAGATAGATTAATTGATTGATAAATAGGGAGATAAATATTTAGATAGATAAATTGATAGTTGATAGATAGGTAGATAGAAATATAGATAAACAAATTGATAGACAAATAGATAGAAAAATAGAAAGACAAATACATAGAAAGATAGATTGAATGATAAATAGAAAAATAGGTAGACAAATAAATATGTAGATAGATAGATAGACAAATAGATATAAAGATGATATACACATGGATAGACACATAGATAAGAGATAAATAGAGATAGAAAGAAATTAAATAGATAGAGAGATAAATAAATAGAAAGATTTTTAGATAGATAGATAGATAAATAGATATATACATAGATAGAAAGAAAGAAAGAAAGAAAGATAGGTAAATAGCTAGCTTGACTGATATATAGATAGATAGATAGACATATAAATAGATAGATAGATAGATAATTAGATAGATAGATATATAGACATATTGGTAGATATATAGATAGACACATAGATAGATATAAATAAAAACATATATATAGATAGATAAATAAGCAAATATATAGACAAATTGATAGACAAATACATATATATATAGATAAACAAATAAATAGACTTATAGAAACTAAATAAAAAGATAGATAGACAAATTGATAGATAGATATATATTGGTAGATTGATAGACAAATAGGTAGAACAATAAATAGACAGATATAATGATAGATAAATAAATAGAAAGATAATAATATAGATAGATAGATAGAGAAATAGATAGAAATAATGATATATATATATATATATATATATACACACACATATAGATAGATAAATAGATAGATATATTGATTGATTCTTAGATAGATAGACAGATAGATAGGTAGATAGATTTTAAAATAGATAGTTGGATAGTTTGATTGATAGACAAATTGACAAATAAATAGATTAATAATTATATAGATAGATAGATAGATTGTTTGACATTAGATAGAAAGATAGATAAATAGATGTATAAGTAGATATATAGATGGATAGATAGATATATAGATAGATAGATAAATTGATATATAAATAGATAGATAGAAAAATAATAGGCATTAGATAAACAAATAGATATATAGATAGATAGAGAAATAGAGAGTTAAATAGCTAGATAAAAAGATAGATAAAAAGATAGATAGATAAATAGATAGATAGATAAATAGATAGATAGATAGATCTATAGATAGATCTATAGATAGATAATTAGATTATTGTATAAATAGATAGATAGTTAGATAAATAAATAGATAGATAGATATATAGATAAATAGATAGATAGATATATATTTTAACAAATAATTAGTAAGATAGATAGCTAGATAGATTGACAAATAGATAGAAAGATAGTTTTATAGATTATTAGATAGACACATGTTAGATATATAGATAAATCAAAAAAAATAGATAGATAGATAGATTGATTAACAAATAGTAAGATAGATTAATAGATAGATGCATAGATAGATGGATAGATAGACATATAGATAGATAGACAAATAGATAGATAGTTAGTTAGATTTATAAATAGACTGATAGACATATTGATAATTAGATTGATATATAAATTGATACATAGATTGATAGATGGAGTGATAGACATATAGATCGATTGATTGATACAAAGATAATTAGATAGATAGATACACAAATAGATAATAGATAGATACATAGATAAATAGACAAATAGATAGATAGATAGATATATAGACAAATATATAATTAGATAGATATATAGATATATAGATTGGTAGATAGAGATATAGATAAATAAATATATAGATGGATAGATATAAAGATAGAAAGATATATAGACAGATAGATATATTAATTAAAATATAGAAAAATAGGTAGACTAATAGATAGATAGATAGATAAATAGATAGACAAATAGATAGAAAGATAGATATACCCATGGATACACACATAGATAATAGATAGATAGAGAGATAGATATATAAAAAATATATATAGACGGATAGACACAGATAGATATATTTGTCTATCAATTTATCTATCTATCTATATATCTATCTATTTGTCTATCAGTCTATATATCACTTTATCTCTGTACTTGTCTATTTATGTATCTATTTATCTCTTTATCTATCAATTTGTTTATCTATTTATCTATCTATCTGTATATATATATATATATCTATCTTTCTATTTATCTATCTATTTGTCTATTTATCTATTGATTTGTCATTTTTGTCTATCTATCTATATTTTTGTAATCTATTTGTCTATTTATCAATCTATCTTTCTATCAATTTGTATATTTGTTTATCTATCTATTTATCTATATATATATTTATGAATTAGTCAATCAATAAAAATCTATAATTTGGTCTATCTATCTATATATTTGTTTATCTATCTAATAATCTAAATGTCTAATTGTCTATCTATATAACTATATAACCTTATATCTGTTTATCAGTCTATTAGTCTTTCAGTTTATTTGTCTATCTATTTATCTATCTATTTGTGTATCTATTTATCAACCAATCTATTTATCTATCTATTTTTCTATCTATTTTTTTCAATGACTTGTTAATTTTCTTTTTATCTATAAACTTATCTTCCTATCTCTCTATCTATCAATCTATCTATCTATCAATTTTCTATCTATTTATCTATATATCTATTATCTATCTATTTATCTATCTATAGAGGTGTCAAACGGAGTGGGATGGGCCGGGCTGACCCATTTTTTTAGGGCACGATCGTGCTTCCGTCCCGGGCAGGGCACGACACGGTTACTGTACCATGTCTGGCAGGGCACGACACGGTTACTGTACCGTGCCGTGCTCGGCCCGGCCCGGTTACTGTACCGTGCCGTTCCCGGCACGGCCCGCAGGCACGGCGGGCCGTGCCGTGCCTTCCCTGGCCCGCTCGGGCTTGCCTGTCCAAGTGTTTCGGGATACAGGGGACCGCGGGTCGAGTTAAATCAGACCCGACCCGTGGTCTTTTTTTTGGGGGAGGGGCATTGTGGGGTCGGGCTCACGGGACACCCGACATGGGATAAACCCGTGCCGGTGTGTAGTGGAGCGGGCCGAACCGTGCCAGGCCAGGCACGGCACGACACGGCTCATGCCAGGCACTACACGGCTCGTGCCATTCACGGCACGACTCGTGCCAGGCACGGCACGGCTCATGCCAGGCACGGCACGGCATGGCTCGTGCCAAGCCCGTGCACGGCACAGGCCCGAGCACATTATTTTTCCGTGCCGGGCCGGCCCAGGCATGGCTGAACCGTGTCGTGCCTCGTGCCGGGTTGGGCCAGCCCTGCCCGGTTGACACCACTATCTATCTATTTGCCTATATGTCTATCTATATATCTATCTTTACACCTATCTTTCTATCTTTCCACTTGTTTATCATCTATCAATCTAATGGTCTATTTGTTTATCAATCTATCATTCTATTTGTCTATCTATGTATTTTGTATCTATCTTTCCGTCTATCTATCTGTCTATCTATCTGTCTGTCTATCTATTTATCTATTTATATATCTATGTATATATCTATAAATCTTTCTATCTTTTTGATTATCTGTTTATATATCTATCTATCTAAATATTTATCTATTTATCTGTCTAATTGTTTATTTTTATCATTCTATCTATTTGTCTATCTGTAAGTCTATCTATCTGTCTATTTGCCTATTTATCAAACTATTTATCATTAAATTAATCTATCTATAAATAAATAAATAAATAAATAATAAATATATATATATATATATATATATATATATATATATATATATATATCTATCTATCTAACTATATGTCAATCAAATATATTACTCTATCTGTCAATCAAAATATCTATCTATATAACTATTTTTCTATTTATCTATCTATCAAATTAACTATCTATCTGTCAATTTGTGAATATGTATATTTGTCCATTTATCTATATGTCTATTTCTTTATCTATCTATCTATCTTTCTTTCTTTCTATGTGTCTATCTGTTTATCTATCTTTTTGTTAATCTATCAATATGTGTATATGTATATTTTTGACTATTACTATATCTGTAAACATATCTATCTATCATTCAACCTATTAGTCTTTTAGTGAATCTTCTATCATTCTATTTATCTATCTATCTATGTATCTCTTATCTATTTATCTATCAAAATAATTATGTGTCTATCTATCTATCTCTTATTATATATCTTACTATTTGTCTATCTTTCTATCTATCTATTTGTCTATTTTGCTATCTATTTATCTATGTATCTATCTATTACTTTCTATGTTTTTATCAATCTATCAATATGTAAATCTGTGTATCTATTTATCTATCTATCTATCTATCTATCTTTCTATTTATCTAACTATAAACTATCTATTTGCGTATCCGTCTAACTTATAACTATGTTTCTATCTATTTATATATTTGTCTATTTATTTTTCTATTTGTATATCTGTCTATCTATCTATAAATCTATATATTTGACTATATGTCTATCATTCTATTTGAATATATGTCTATGTATCTATCTTTTTATCATTCATTCAATCAATCAATCTATATATACATATATATCTATTTATCTATCTATCTATATGTCAATCAATTTTTAAGTCTTTCTATCTATTTATTTATCTGTCTATCTATCTATCTATCTCTTTACATATCCATATATATATATATATATATGTCTATCTATCTCTCTAATGTATATTTGTTTATTTATCTATCTGAATATCTCATGATCTAACTATCTTTCTAAGTATCTATCTATTTGTCATTATTTATATCTTTATATATGTGTTTATGTGTATATGTCTATTTGTCTATTTATCTATCTGAAAATGTATTAATCTATTATCTTTATATGTGTCAAACTATCTATTTATTTAACTATGTAATTGTTCATATATCTTTCTCTCTATCTATCTAACTATCTATCTATCTTTTATTCTATTAGTCTATTAATCTATCAGTCTATCTATCTATAAGTCCTTTTGTTTATCTATAATATATTTATCTATTTGTCTAAATATCTATCTATTTATATGTCTATCGATCTATATATGTATATATGTATATGTTTATTTTTCTATCTATCTATCTATCTACCAATTTATAAATTTTTTATCTAGCTGTGTCAAACTATCTATTTGTATAACTATCTAAGTGTCTATTTGTATATCTGTCTATATATCTAATAATCTTACTATTTTTCTATCTATCATTCTTTGAGTCTATTAGTCTATAAGTCTATATCTCTGTAATTCTATTTTTTTATCTTTAATCTTTCTATCTATTTATCTAAATATCTTTATAAAAATCTATGTCTATCTATCAATCTTTCTTTCTTCATATCTAACTATCTATCTAGCTGTCTAGGTAACTATTTGTATATTTGTCTATATTTCTATCTATCTTTTTTTCTTTCTAAGTATTTACTTAACCACTTATATGTCAATATGTATATCTCTCTCTCTATCTATCTATCTACATACCTATTGGTCTATGTATCTATCTATCTATTAGTCTATTTATCTATCTATCTATCATTTTATATGTCTATCTATGTTTTAATCTATCTTTCTATCTGTCTATTTATATATCTAACAATCTATATATCTGTCTATATGTTTGTCAATCTATGAATCTAATTGTGAAACTATCTATTATATATATATATATATATATCTATCTATCAATTGATATGTTTATCTGTCTACCTATCAATCTATCTATCTATCTATCAATAAATCCAATTTTGTATTTATCTATCTATCTATATATCTATCTATTTGTCTAAAAATCTTTCTATCTATCAGTTTATCTATCTATATGACTATCTATTTATCTATATATCTATCTATATGTCGGTATATCTATCTATTCATCCATATATTTATCTATCTATCTATTTATCTATCTTTATATCTATATATATATATATATCTCCCCATCTATATATTTGTCTATCTATCTCTCTATCAATCTATATATCTTTCTATTTATCTATAAGACTATCTATCTATTAGTCTAGCAATCTATGTGTCTATCTCTTTATATGCCTATATTTGTATTTGTATATCTATATATCTTTTTTATGTTTATCTATTTTTCTTTCTATCTATTTGTTTATAAAACATTCTATCTCTCTATCTATCTATCTATTTATTTGTCTTTCTATATGGATATCTATCTATCTAACTATGTGGCTATGTTTCTATAAATTTCTCAATCTATTTATTTGTGTATATGTCAACTATCTATCTATCTATCATTCTTTCAATCTATCTGTCTATCTTTTTCTATATTTACCTATCTGTCTATTTGCGTATCTATCTATCTATCTATCTATCTTTCTTTCTATATGTCTATCTATATGCCGATTTGTCTATATATCTATTTCTATATTTGTCTATCTATCTATCTATTTATTATATTTTATATGACTATTTATCTATCTACCTATCTATATGTCTATCTGAGAATTTATATATCTGACTATATGTCTATCTGTTTATCTCTCTATCTAACTATCAGTCTCTTTGTCTATTTATAAATCATTGTATCTCCCTATCTATCTGTCTGTCTATCTATGTGTTTATCTGTCTTTGTATTTATGTGTCTATGTGTCTATAAGTCATTATCTATTAATATATCTATCTATTTTACTACGTGTCTATCAATATTTTTCTCTATTGTCTATGTCTATCTTTCCATCTATCTATCTATCTATCTCTATGTCTATCATTCTATTTATCTATTTCTGTTTCTATATATCATTTATCTATCAACCTATCTATCTATGTATCTATCCATCTATTTTTCTGCCTATATATTAGTTTATCTATCTGTATATCTTTTTATCAATTTATCTATCTATCTATATCTATATATATCTCTATCTATCTATATGACTATCTATCTATTAGCCTATATTTCTATCTATATATCTCTCTATATGTCAATATGTCTATTTGTGTACCTAACTTTGTATATGTCTCTCTATCTTTGTGTCTAACAATTTGTTTTTCTAACTTTCTATATATCTATCTATCTAATTTTTAGACTATCTAACTATAAATCATTCTATCTTTCTATCTATCTATCAATATATTTGTATATTGTTTATCTTTATATATTACTATCTATCTATCTATCTATCTATTTTTCTATCTAGCTATCTATCTATATATCTATTTTTATATCTATCTATATGTATATCTTTCTATCTCTTTATTTATCTAAAATTTTGGATGTCTTTCTGTCAATATATCTATTTATCTTTCAATTTGTCTTTATATCTAATTATCTATCACTATATCTATCTATCTATCTCTTATATTTATCTTTTTGTTTATCTATTTATGTAGGAATTAATCTATCTATCTATATATCTGCATGATTATATATATATCTATCAACATTTCTTTTTATTAATATATCAACCTGTCTATATATGTATTGATCTATCTATTTGTCTATCTATCTATCTATTGATCTATCTATTTTTCTATCTGTCTATCTATCTATTGATCTATCTATTTGTCTATCTGTCTATCTATCTATTTATTTATGCTTCTATCTATCAGTCTCTCTATCTCTCTATCTATATGTTTATATGTTTATCTGTCTATCTGCCAATCAATTAATCAATCTATCTAATTATTTGTCTAAAAATCTATCTATATATCTATCTGTCTATCTATCTATCTATTTATATATTTATCTATATGTCTGTTAATATGTCTATCTATATATTTTCTATCTATCTATATATCTATCTTTTTTTAAATATTATTTTTATTAATAATAACCCTCTCTTTTGGCGAAGGAATACCGTTAATACAAACTATCATCTACCCTTAGCCCTTTTACACTGATTCTTCAAATAAAGATAAAATACATTTAACCAATCTAATAAAATGTAATTTTATTTGTGCTATGGCTATGTTAATCTATGTCTCCTATCTTTACCTTTTGTGCAAGGAGATATTCCTTCTGAAAGTTAATGGCTATCCTTATGATGGTAGCTTATCCATTGTCTTGCTTTAACAATCTTTCGATGAGTATAATAAGATTTATTTTGCTTCATTCTATGTTTCGGTGCTTCTCTAGTGTCTTATGTCTTTTAAATCTGCATATTTGATTCTCCCTCCAACATTTTTTAGCTAACTCGATTCTTGAGTCATCTCATGCCTTCTTTAATTTCTAGCTGCATATTCTCCCTCCACTGTATTATAATGGTAGCTAGGTTTTTGAACATCTTTATAAGCTGTCCTCCCAAGTGATTATTGTTGATTGATGTTATTTATATCCTGATTAACCATTCACCTGCAATTTTTTTGTCCTGCACAAGATCAATTCTATCATACACATAATTAAATCCTTGTTTTCCCCCTTCCCTATTCAAACCAATTAGCAATTGGCTTGATACTTCAGGGACAGCTCCATTGTTATTCAGAATTGTTTGAGATGTTCTGCTTTCTTCCATCTTTTTGCTTTTCATTCCTTCACTATCCTCTTTAACTTTTATAGCTTACACCTATATATTACATACTTCCCACATACAACCAGAAACAGATCTCCAGCAACACCCATTTTAAAGCAATAGACTTCCAACAACACACACTTAATAACACAGACTTCCAGAAAAATAGCAGACTTCCAGCAACTAGACTCTATATAATACCAACTACTAACAATATCATTTAAACATATCTAGCATTCCATTCAGAATAGTCCACTTAGCTAAGGACATGCAGAATCATATGTACCTGCAGAGCATACTACATATCTATACATCCTTTATCTTTTTTCAAACTAGTCCCCTAATGTTATTTCAATTAGTTTCGATTTCTTCTTTCCTTTCTACCCATAGAAAACAACAAAAAACAGAAAAAAAAACAAACAAAAAAACCATGCATACAAAAGCCACTTACCTTATCTCGATCACCCCTCAGGACCATGGTGATCCCTTATACGGTCTTATTTTCCTATTTGAATGGCACAATCTAATTAATATTTTTATTTTTTCTAATGTAAGGAAAATCTTTACAATCAAGTTTTAATATTCCAGCAAATTTTTTTGGTAAATTCTCTTCATTATAATCATGATCACCTTTCTTTCTTCCCTCTTTAGCTAATATATCTGCTAATGCATTCGCTTCTCTAAAAATGTGCTTTATAGAAAAGTTTAGAAAGTTCATATCATTTAGAATATCCTCTATGTCATCTTCATATTTCCACATCTTTGTCTGCTTTTTGATTAAATTAACAACAATTTTTGAATCTATTTGAATATCTATTTTTTTAATTTCTAGTTTTCTACATAACTTAATTCCCTCTCTTAAAGCTAATATCTAACCGTGAATGGCCGAGGATGCTTGCATCTTTCTACTGAAGGCTAATATTAGCCGTCCTTTTGAATCTCTAATAACTCCTCCACCTCCTACTTCACCCATATTTCTATCGAAACTACCATCTGTGTTTAGAGCTATACTACCTTGAGGTGGTTTTTCCCATTTTATACATATTACTTTAAATTGTTTAGGTTGATTTTATTTTAGATTCCAAAAAAGTAAGGTTTCTTTATCCCTCTTCGAGCCTTGAATTTTTATAGAGTTCAATTCTGAAATTTTATTTGTTTCTTCTTTAATATCTTTCCAAATATCTTCTATTATCATTTTATAACCTTCGAATCTACTTTTATTTCTAGCCTTCCAAATGCACCAGATAACTAATAATGGCACATTGATTTTAATCCATTTCTACACTGGACTAGAAACTTTTAGATTAATCCATTTCTGAAGCCTATGTTTCAAGTTTAGATGTTCATATTTTAAATTCATTTCTAATCCTAGTCTTTTCCATAACTCTGCTACCACTCTCTCGTGTCAAAGGAGATGGTCCAATGTTTCAATTTCATTTAAGCAACACTCGCATCTAGATACCAGCTTAATACCTTTTTTCTTTAAATTATTGTCAATTGGGATAATATTAGATAAAACTTTCCACATAAAAGTTTTAATTTTTTGTGGATTATCATTATTCCAAGAACATTTGAATAATGTATGTTCTTTCAGCTTTTTTCTTAATTCATTTTTTACCATTTTTAGTGAAAATGCTCCATCCGAGCTTAAATTCCATTTCCATCCTTTTTTAGTAAGTGTAGAAAATATATCAACTAATTCTTTTTGATTAAGCATTTGTGTCCATATCTGTGAACACTTACTTTTATTCTTTACTTTATTGATATCATCCTTAATACAATATTTTGCCCTCATAAATTTTGACCATATACTGTTATTTTCTTTCAACTTCTACCATCTCTTGCTTGCTCCTGCTTTTACAAAATCTATAAGATTAATAAAACCCAATCCAGCTTCTTGAACTGGGTAGTATAAGTCTCTCCATTTTTTCCAGTGTAATTTATATTTGCCCTTTTTTTCCCCATAAAAAGTTAGCTAATTCGTTTTCGATTTTTTTAATAATAAAAACTGAAGGTTGAATTATCATAATATTATGCATTAGAAGACTTTCTAAAACATGTTTTATTAAAGTAATTCTGCCCCCATACTTAAATATTCCTCTTTCCATCCCGAGATTTTCTTTTTTAATTTATTTAATAAAAATTCTAAATATACTATCTTAAGTTTACCTTCATATATCGGGCAGCCCAAATAGATTATTTCTTTTTTATTATGGGAGAAACCTGAAATGTTTTTGATTTTATGAGCTAATGCAATTGGAGCCTTATGTAATATCATGTATTGTCATTTTCTTTTATTTAATTTTTGTCATGTTTCTTCCTCCATGCATTTCAATAAGTTCATCAGATTATGTAGTGATTTGCTATTGCCATTAGTGAATATAATTACATCATCTGCATATGCAAGGCAACTCACTAATGGAGTGTTTTTCGGCTGTCTGAATGTGCCTATCATACCATTCCATATTTTATCTTTAAGGTTAACTATAAAGAGTTCCAGATAAATGTTAAATAATGATGGTTAAACTGGATCACCCTGTCTTAAATCTCTAATTGGTTTTATTTCTTCTCCTACCTTTCCATTTGTGATAATTCTAGCCCATGTATTAGAAATACATCTATAAATCAAATCTATCCATGTTTCCGAGAAACCCATCTTTCTCATGATAGAACAGAGAATGCTCCATTCTACTTTATCAAAAGCCTTGGATAGATCCAATTTTATAATAACATTTTGCCCTCTTGTTTTGGATCATATTTCTCTACTCATTTCTTTAGCCAATCAGATATTTTCCATTATTAATCTATTTTTCATAAAACCGGTTTGTTATTCAGAAATAATTTTAGGCAAAATTGAAGTTAATCTATTTTGTAAAATTTTAGATACAATTTTGTAAATAGTGTTGCATAGGCTTATTGGTCTAAAATCTTGCCCTTTCTGCGGATTCTTTATTTTAGGTATGAGAATAATGTGAAAACTTCCCCATTTTTTCCAAATTCAGCCCCACAAAATATACTATTAAGCGCTTTTTCTATATCCTTCTTTATTATATCCCAATAGGCTTGGAAAAAACAGTTTTTCTATCCATCCGGTCCAGCTGCACTATCTTTGTTCATACTATATATCGCTGTTTTGATTTCTTCTTCTTCTGTAAGTTTAGTTAGCATGTTATTATCTTCTATGGTGATTTTATTTTCTATGTTTTTTAAAAGTGAATTTCCTTTTAGTTCTTTTATTCCGCTTAATTGGTTTTCAAAAAAATTTGTAAAATAGTTTTGAATGTCTGAATCTTTTTCAAGTCATTCTTCCTTATTATCTTTAATACCTCTAATTCTATGGTTCTGATATTTTAACTTAGCTATTTTTTGAAAAAACTTTGTATTTTTATCACCTTCTTTAAGCCATTTAATTATAGATTTTTGTTTCCAAAAAATTTTTTCCATTAATTTAATTCTGCTTGTGCCTTGCTAAGAGCACTTCTATTGTCTATATTTTGAGTTTTTTCAAATTGTATTTCTCTTTTTAATACTAGTTCCTCTGCATCTTTTATATTTTTAATTATATTCCCAAAAGTATCCTTATTCCACTTTTTTATTTCAACTTTTAATCTACTCAACTTATTATTTAATACTTGAATAGGATTTCCTAATGTCTCTTTGTTCCAGGACTGTTTCACCATCTTTAAAAAATCATGGCATAAACACCAAGAATTCTTGAATCTAAAAGAACCTCCTGTATGAGTTGATTTTTTAATAGTGATTAATAATGGGCTGTGATCAGAGTAGGTTCTGTTTAAGTGCTTCACTTCTGTAGAGCCAACTTGATATAGCCATTTAAAATTAAATAAGACTCTATCCAGTCTCGCCCATATTGTGCCTTTTTTCCTCCAGTTATTACATCATGTAAACAGTGAGCCTAAAAATTTAGCTTCTATTAAGTTTGTTTTATTTATTATATCATTAAAGTGAGACATCCCTCCTTTATTTGGTGTCCTACCACCCTTCTTTTCTTTAAGACTTCTAACTATATTAAAATCTCCACTGATAATCCAAAGCTTTTTTTCCATCGAAATTTTATTCATTTCCTCCCATAATTATTTTCTCTCTTCTCTTTTATTATTTGCATAAATTTTTGTTATTATTTCATTTTCATCTTGACTTAAACTAAAGTTTATTAGTTGATTAGTTTCTTTTAATATTTTTATATGTTAATTATCTTTCCATAAAATCCAAATTTTTCCATTATTATTAGCATACCCATTTTCAAATCCTAATAAATTTTTATAATAAATTAGCTAAGCTTTATCCACCATAGGTTCATCTATCGAAATGAGATTAATTTTATGCATATATATTAGTTTTTTTATTCTATTTCTTGAGGTGGGGGGGGGGGGGGGGGGTGGGGGTTTGCTATTCCCCTAATATTCCAATAGATGTACTTATACATTTCTTATGGATTTAGTCTGTGCTCTAGTGGTGCATTTAGTTTCGTATTTCTTATTCAAATGCTTTTTTTTCATGCGTCTAGGTTTTCTTATTGAGCTTAGTTCTTGTTCTTTCTCCTCTTTCCAATCCCTACCCAATTGAATGTCCATTAATTTTAGTTCTTCAATTGCTCAATCTCTATTTCCCATTTTTTGTTTTAGCTTGAGTTTTTCTATATTAATGTCATCGGTATTGATTCTAATTTTCTGCTCATTATCTTCCCCATCTGTATAGAGGGAAGTCAAGCTTTTTATTTCTGACTCCTCATCTGAATCTTCTTCAACCAGCACTGCCTAGCTTTTATTTTTTTGTTTCTTATTTTTCATTTGAATTCTGGTTCTCCTATTTAGCTCTAAAATTTTTTTTCATCATTTCTCTCCTTTTAGCAATTTCTATGGATTCTGTTTTTGCCTCCTCACTATTCTACCTATTATATTCAATTAGTTTTTGATCTTCCACTTCTTCATTCTGTATGTCTGTTTGGGCAATCGGTTGAAGATTTTTTTTGATATTTAAGCATTTCTCCTTTACTTTCAAATGCTCTTTTCTTCTCTTCTAGATTCTGTTTATTTTCATTTCTTTTTTTATTAACCAAACATACCTCTATAGCATGTCCCATCTTTCTATAGCATGCACAAAATGGAGGGAGGTATTCTGGAACTATAGTTTGCCAAAAACTGCCTCCCTCTGTGTTTCCAATCCCGATACAGTGAGGGAGAGTTTTCTGTAAGTCCACCTCTACGCAGATTCTTGCAACACTCGGTCTAGAGAGTGTTGCCGTAGCACCATCAAGAAGAAGAGGAGAGTCCAAAAAACACGCAATACGATATAATGCCAATTTATCAAAGTAGTGAATCGGGGCATAGGTAATAGAATCCATACCGGGGCCAACGATGATTCCTCCTTTGTGTTGAATTCTGGAGTCCATTTAAAGGTTCTCATGGGGTATCCCAAGATATACCAAGCTCCTTTCAACCATGAACGATGGAAATCCTCCTCGGAATGAAGTTGTAGAACACATGTTTCTCATCAATCAGTCTGATTTTGATCAAGGTTCTGAGTTTCAATGATTCGAAGAATGCCCTAATATCATCAATACGAGGCCTTCCATGCGAAAATTTTCCCACAAGCGTGTGTGTATGAGTTGCAGAGAGCTTGTGAATTTCCTCGGCCGAGAAGAATATCGAGGGTTCCTCGATATTTTTTGCTTGAATTTGCGAGAAGCTCGCGATAAGGGGTGTGGTTTTTCTAATAAAATCAGAAAAAGACTTCTTATTAACTAAGTAATCCAATTCCATTAAAATTAGCTTAAAACATGCTTCTTCTTCTACCCAATTGTAGGTTTCTCTCTCTAAGAATTTGTTTCTCTCTCTAACAAGTTGAGAGCGTTTCAAGAAGAAGAAGGAACTATGACAGTGTCTGATCTATATATCTATCTATTTATCGATCTATATATCTGTCTATCAATCTATATATATATATATATATATTTGTCTATCTTTCTATCTATCTATAATATTTCAATCTATTGGTCTATTTGTATATTTGTCTATCTATCTAACTCTCTATCACTATATATGTTTATCTATCTATCTATCTGTCTGCCTGTCTGTCTATATGTCTATCTATTTGTCAACCAATCTATCAGACTATTAGTCTATCTGTCTATTTATCTACCTATTTATGTGTCTTTCAATCTAACTTTATATATGTCTATTTGTTTATATGTTTATCTATCTATCTATCTTTGTGTCCTTCTATCATTCTATTTATCTAACTATTTCTTTATAGGTTTATCTATCTATCAATATATATGTCTATCTATCTATCTATCTATATGTCTATATATATTTATGTGTTTATATATCTATAAATATATCTATTTATATGTCTATATGTATATCTATCTATATGGGTAAATTTCTTTATGTGTATGTATCTATCAATCTATCTGTTTATTTGTTTATCTGTCAATTTATCAATCAATCAATCTATTTATCTGTCTAACTATCTAATCATATATCTATCTAATTATTTATCTATTAATTCTATATCTATCTAACTTTCTAACTATATTTCTGCCTATTAGTCTTTATATCATAAGTCAATCTATCTATTTATCTATCTATATGTATATGTATCTATCTATCTATTTATCTATCTATGTATCTATTTATTTTTATATCTCCCTATCTGTATATTTGTCTATATGTATATATAGTTATCTGTCTATCTATCTGATCTGTCTATATATCTATTGTCTATCTTTCTATTATCCTATAAATATATCTTTGTTCTGTATATCTATCTATCTTTCTAACTCTCTATCTATCTACTATCTATCTATTTATCTATCTTTCTTTTTATATATCTATTTGTCTATCTATCTGTCTGTCTAACTATCTAACTATTTAATTGTCGATATGTGTATCTATCTATCTTTCTTTCTTTCTAACTATATTTTTATCTATCTGTCTAATAGTCTAGCAGTCTATAAGTCTATCTATCTATGTATGTATCTATTTATATGTGTATCTATCTATCTATCTATCGATCTTTCTATCTTTCTATTTGTCTATCTATCTATCTGTCTATCTGTCTATCTAACAATATATCTATTTGACTATCAGTATATCTGTCTATCTTTCTATTTTGCTATCTTCCTATCTACCTATCTACTAATTTGTCTTTTTTTCTCTCTTTATCTATCTATTTATCTATCTGCATATTTATTTATATACCTATCTATCTTTCTATCTATCTATATTTTTATATATCTGACTATCTATATTTTTGTATATCTATCTATCAATCTACTTATCGATCTATCTATCTATATATCTTTCGATCAATCTATCTATCAATATATTTGTTTATCTGTCTATATATCTATTTGTATATATTTCTATCTATCTGTCTGTCTTTCTCTCTATTTGTTTTTTTGTTTATCTACTTATCTATATATCTCTCTATCTATCTGTCTGTCTGTCTATCTATCTATCTATATGTCTATATAACAATTTTACTATTTATCTATCTATGTATCTATATATTTATCTATGTGTATATCTATCTATCTGTCTATATGTCTATCTATCTTTTTGTCTATCTTTCTATTTGTCTATTTGTTTATCTATCTATGTGTCTATATATCTATTTGACTATCTATTTATCTATGTATCTATTTGTCTATCTATCGATCAATCCATCTATGTGTCTATTTATCAATTTATCTCTCTGTCTATTTGTATATCTATCTATTTGTCTTTTTGTATATCTGTCTATCTATCTATCTAACTATCTAAATATCGACCTATCTACCTGTCTATCTATCTTTTTATCTATAGGAATATTGATTTGTCTACCTTTCTATCTATCTATATATCTAACTTTCTATTTAATTTTTCTATCTGTCTATCTGTCTATCTGCTTATCTACTTTTTTCCCTATCTACTTATCTATTTTTCTATCTACCTATCTATATGTCTATCAATCTATATATCAATCAATCTATCTATATATCTATCTATTTAACTATCTATCTTTCTATATGTCTATCTTGTTAGGGTTCTAGTAATTTTCATTTCATAATTTTGTTGTGAACTTGGAACCAACCAATAATCCAAGTGAATACAATTAAACATTGCACATGGATGTTACTAATTAAAGCATAGAAAAAATAACTTTTGAATCCAAATGGTTCAGTTGAATCCTAGCACAGTGAAGTGTCCATGCCTCTAGCGTTATCCACATAAACATATCTTTGTTATTTCTTTATTTTGTTATCTCTCCCATAATATAAAACCTTAGGTTTTTTTCACACACCTTTCTAAAATGATGTGTCATTTAAAAAAGGATGTTTCATTTATTAAAAGTAAGTGTCATTTAGTAAAAGGACGTGTCATTAATGACACATATTTCTAAAAGGTTGTGTCATTAAATAATAGAGAGAAACATGGGCTTTAAATTTGGGTTCATTTTAAAGGTCGAAACTCCAAACATCTACTAATTGGACCAAACTTTTTAATTCAATTAGCTTAAGATTTAAAACTAATTTCATACTTAAGATTACGACCAATTTATTTTTATCTATCTAAAATAAAATGAACCTTAAATATAAATACATTTTCATAATGTCTGAGGTGACTTTAAAATCTTATTTTAAATTAAAAAGCAATGAGCAGCATTTAGCAATACATCATTCTACCAAAGTGTTGAAAATATAATAGATTTGACGTATCCTAATTTTTGACTTATTTTATTATATGACTTAGTCCTTTTCCCATGATATCTAGATTGATATGTGGCACAAAAATGTCATCTTCACATCAATCTATATGTTTCTTAATCTTTGAATAAAGTAAACAATTAAGTTATAATCTCATTTTGACTTATTTGAGCATGACCATGTATTTTAGTAGTCCTACTCAATCAAGTGGCCAACTGATATCATTTCCATTATATAGAAGGGACAAATTCCATCTACATAAATCACATCCCTATACACAATTTATTATATACCTAGTAAATAACTTTATAACCATCCTTGGTATAGGTAGCATTTATTGAATCTAAAGTATACAACTCCTTATGTAGGGAATTATAGTGACTTCAGGTCAAAAGACAATCCATAATAATAATAATCACTATTAGAATATGTATGACACTTATATAACAATCCAAGCAACATTCACAAAGTAGGTCAGTTCAATTTTTATTATCTAACATATACTCATTTGTTAACTTAATATCTTTTATTAGTTAACCTTCGTGCTAGTCTTAATCTATTAATATTTTCCTTGAATATTAATACTTGACTTTGGAAAATTTAGAGTAGTATTCAATAGAAAATATCACTCTAGGCATTATTATATTAATCTAAGATTTGCACAAATCTAAATAAATATAATAATGATAAAATGATGCCTATTTACATAAAAGATATGATACATAAGTACCAAAAGAATCATCTAATGATTGCCTTTTAGGGCATTCTTTAGCATATCTGTCTATGTATTTATCTATCCATTTATCTTTCAATGTGTCAATCTAAAAAACTATCTATCTGTGTATCTATATATCTATTTGTCTAACTATCTAAGTTTCTAACTATCTAATAATTTATCTATCAATGTGTATAATTATATAACTATCTTTTAATCTATCAATTTACTTATCTATCTATAAATATAATTATGTATCTATCTATTTGTTAATATATCTACCTGTCTATGTATTTATATGTATATCTATCTATTTTTCTATCTTGCTATCTATTTATCCGTCTATCTATCTATCTATCTATTAGTCTATTTATTTGTATATCTATCTATCTATATATCTATCTGTCAATATGTTTATCTAACTTTATATTAATCTATATATCAGTCTATATAACTATCAATCTATCTATATGTCTATCTATTAATCAATATATCAATCTAACTGTCTATTTGTCTATCTAACTATATCTATATTTGTCTATCTATGTATCTAACAATGTGACTATCTTTGTATTTGCCTATCTATCTTCTGTTTATCTATGTATCTATATATATGTCTATCTATCTATCTATCCATATGTCTATATACCTATCAGTCTATCTATCTATTAATCTTTTTATCTATTTAAATTTATGTGTATCTATCATATATATCTATTTATTTATCTACATGTGTATTTATTTATCTATATATACTTCTATCTTTATATGTATCAATCAATCTATCTATCTATCTATCCATCTGTATTTCTATCTTCTTGTCTATATGTCTATATATATATATATATATATATATATATATATATATATATATGTGTGTGTGTGTGTGTGTGTGTGTGTGTGTTATATCTATGTATTAATCAATCAATCTATCTATATGTCAAACTATTTAACTATCTATCTTTATAACATTCTAACTATCTATTTGTTAATTTTTTTTATCTATCTAACTATCTTTCTTCCATTCGTTTTGTCTATCAATCTATGAGTCCATCTATCTATCAGTATATCTATCTATTTAGCAATCTACCTATCTATCTGTCTACTAGTCTATCTTTTAAATTTCTATCTATGTATCAATCTATCTATTTATATATCTATCTATCTATCCATCTTTCAATTAGTCTAAATGTCTTTCTGTCTATTTTATAACTCTCTATATATCTGTCTATTGATTAGTCTACCTATCTATCTAGCATTTTATCGATCTATTTATATATCTAATTGTCTATATATCTATTTCTTTATCTATCTATCTAACTATCTCTATATGTATGTATATATCTATCTATATGTCTATTTGTCTATATGTCTATCTGTCTATCTATCTATCTATCTACCTATCTATTTGTCTATTAGTTTATTTGTGTATCTATCTATCTATCTATCTATTTATATGTCTATCTTTCCATCTATTTATCTATCTATTTGGCTATTGATCTATATATTCATCTATCTATCAATATGTATATCTATCAATCTTTCATTCTGCCGATCTACATATCTTTTTATTAGCATATATACTTATCTAACTATTTGTATATCTATCTATCCTTCTATCTATATATCTATCTATTTGTCTATCTATCTATCTATCTATTTGTCTATCTATTTATGTTTCTATCTATCTATTTATCTCATTATGTGTCTATGTGTGTAACAGTCTATCTATCCCTCAACCCATCAATCTTTCTATCTCTCTATATTTTTATATTTCTAATTATTTATCTAACTACTGATATATCTTTCTTGCTGTCTATCTGTTTATCTATCTATCTTCTTATCTATTTATCTGTATATTTGTCTAACTATCTATCTATCCATTTATCTATATATATGTCAATTTTTGTATCTATCCATCTATCTATCTATCTAACAAAATGTTTATCTGTCTATCTACCTTTCTATCGATATATCTAACTAACTAACTATCTATTTGTCTCTATATGTTTATCTTCCTCTTTTCCAATATAATATTTTCTATCATTCTATCTCTATTTTTTTTAATCAATTTGACTATCTATCTATATATCTATCTATTTGTCTATGTATCTATATGCTTATATATTTTTCGATCTATTTATCTGTCTATCAATCTATTTATCTGTTTGTCTGACTGTCTGTCAATTTGTCTATCTATCGATCGATCTATCTATTAATATTTTTATCTATATATCTATGTCTATCTAACTATCTATCTATCTAACTATCTATTTAAATTTCTATATAATTGTCTATATATCTATTAATCTATCTATATATATATATCTATTTAATTTTCTATCTTTCTGTCTATTTATCTATCTATGAAAATGTCTATCTATCTAACTATCTAACTATCTATGTGTCTATCAATCTATTTATCTATCTATCCTTGTATATGTCTATCTATATATATCTCTCTATATATATATCTATCTATATGTCTATCTTACTATATGTATATATGTGTTTATGTAATATATTTCTAAGTATTTATATGTCACTCTTTTTATCTATTTATCTATCTATCTTCCTATCTGTCTATATGTCTATCTATTTAACTGTCCATATCTATAGCTATCTATCTATGTGTCAATTTGTCAAAAATCAATAAATATCTCTCTATCTATATATCTTTCTACATATCTGTCTATCTGTTTATCTTTCTATCTATCTTTTTATGTATATGTCTATGTGTTAATCTATCTATCTATTTAACTATCTTTTTATATATCTATCTATCTATCTATTTAACTCTATTTTATATATATATCTATCTATCTATTTGTCTATTTGTCTATCTATCTAACTACCTATTTGTTTAACTATTAATCAATCTTTCAATCTAACTATTTGTCTATCTACCTTTCTACCTACGTGCTTATCTATCTATCTATCAATATGTTTATTTTTATATCTGTCTATATGTCTATTTATCTATCATTCTAATTTTCAATCTATCTATCTATTTGTATATTTGTCTATCAATCTATCTATCTAAATATCAATATATCTATCTCTCTATTTGTCCACATGTCTATCTTTGTTTCTATCCATCGATCTTCATGTCAATACATCTATTTATGTATTTTTCGATTTGTCTATCAGTCTATCTATCTATTTGTCTAAATATTATCTTTCTATTTGTATATCTATCTATTTGTATATCTATCTATCTGTAGATCTATCTATTTATATATGTATTTATCTATATATCTCTCTATCTATTTATTTATCTATATACAAATCTATATATCTTTTTATCTATCTATTTGTATAGCTATCTAGCAGTCTATCTTTTATCTATCTTTATATCTTTTTGTCTATCTATTTGTCTATATGTCTATCTTTAAATATTCTATATGTCTATCTATCTATCTATCAGTCTATCCTTCTATTAGTATATATGTCTATTTGTCTATTTTTCCATCTATCTAACTATTTTCAAAGTATCTAGCTGTCTTTCTATCTTTTTATCTACCAATTTGAGTTTCTATCTAACTAAGTATCTAACTATCTATCTATCTATCTGTCAATCCACCAATTTTTTTATGTCACTATCTTTATAGTTGTCTATTTATCTATCAATCAATTTATCTATCTATCTTTCTATCATCTTTGAATCTATTTATCTATTTGTCTGTCTATCTGACAATCAATATATATCTATCAATTGATTAGTCTATCTATGTATCAATATATCTATCTATTAGTCTATTAGGCTATTAGTCTTTTAGTCTATCAGTCTATTAGTCTATCTATTTATCTATTTAATTATCTATCTATCTATCTTTCTATTTGTCAATTTATATATCTGCCTATAAGTGTGTGTGTGTGTGTGTGTCTATCTATTTATCTATCTATCTGTCTGTCTCTATATCTATCTATCAATATGTCTGTCTATCTATCAATCTATATGTTTATAAATTTATATGTCTCTCTATCTGTCTATATGTCAATCTATCAAATTTTCAAAATTTTTCTATGTCATTCTATTTAACTATCTATTGAACTATGTAAATATCTATCTTGCTATCTATCTATCTTTCTAATTACATTTCTAACATTTAGTATAACAGTCAATCTCACAATCTATCTATATATATATCTATCTATCCAATTATCTATTTATCTATCTATATTTATATCTAATTATCTATCTCTTTATCTGTCTATCTATTTATCTCTATCTCCTTTTATCTATCTATCTGTTTGTATGTCTATCTAACAATCAATCTATTTGTTTATCTATTTATCTATCTATCAATATTTCTTTCTTTCTTTTTATTTATCTTTATATCCGTCTGTGTATCTATCTAATTGTGTATCTATATATTTGTGATTTTCTATTTCTATCTATCAGTATATATATATATTTCAATATCTATATCTATGATTTATCTCTCTATTTATCTGTCTATCTTTATATTTGTCTATCAATATATTCTTTAAATGTTTATATGTCTAGATATTTATCAATATAACTTTCAAACTATCTATCATTATATCTATTTATTTATTTAACAATCTAACTATTTTTTTCTATTAGTCTATCAATCAATCAATATATCTATCTATATATCTTTCTATAAATCAATAACTTTATATGTCTATCTATCTATCATTCTATCTTTCTTTCTGTCTATCTATCTATCTTTGATCTAACTGTTTGTCTATCTATTTATCTTTATATCTATCTGTCTATATTTCTATCAATCTGTTAATCTATCTATTTAATTATCTATTTATCTGACTATTTGTCTCCATGTCTATCTATATATTAATGTATCTATCTATATATTTATCTAATTATAAATCTATGAAAGTATATATCTGTGTATTTGTCTAACTATCTATATGCCTATTTGTTAATCTATCTATCTGCCTAACTAGCTACTATTTATCTAATTATATATCTATCTATCTATTTGTCTAACTATCTAAGTATATATCTATTAATATGCCTAAATATCTATCTTTCTATGTAACTATCTATATCTCTATCTATTTAATTATCTTTCTATCTATCAATCTATTTATCTATATGTCTAATTATTAATCTATCTATTTATGTATATATCTATTTGGTTATCTATATACCTATCTATTTATCTATCTATTTTTCTATCTAGCTATCTATTATCTATCTATCTTTCTATCTATCTATCTGTCTGTCTATGTATCTATCTATTTATCTATCTAACTATTAAAATGACTATCTATCTATCTACATATTTTCTTATTCTATTTATATATCTTTATTTCAATCTGAATATGTGTATATCTGCCTATATTCTGATCTATCAATCTATCTATCGATTTATATTTTGTCTATATGTATATCTATCTATCTATCTTGTTATATCTTTATATATATATATATATATATGTGTGTGTGTGTGTGTGTATATCTATTTTTCTATCTACAATTCTTTATATCTCCTTATCTATCTTTGTATATATTTATCTATTTGTATAACTATCTATTTGACTATCTGTTAATCTATCTATCTATTTATATAATGGGTTATAATATATATATTTATATATCTACTTTCTATTTGTCTAACTGTTTAATTATCTATCTATTTTTTTTCTTAACTAACTATCTATCTATCTATCTATCTCTCTAACTATCTAATTGTTTATTTATAAATCAATCTATCTATCTATATGTCTAAATTTAAATCTATCTATCTATGTATCAATATTTTTGTTTATCTATATTCTATATATCGATCTATTTGTATATCTAGCTATCTGTTTATCTATCTATTTTTCTATCTAACTATCTATCAATCAACAATATGTCTATCTATCTATCTACTAATCTACTTATCTATCTCTCTTTCTATATCTTTATCTGACTATTTGTCTATCTATCAATATTTCTATATGACTATTTGATTATCTATCTATCTGCCTATCTTTCTACCTATTGATATATCTATCTGCATATGTATCTATATATCTATCTATCTAAATATCTATCTATTTATCTATCTAAAAATATATGTCTCTATATATTTTTTTATTTGCCTATCTCCTAATTATCTGTTTATTTTTTTATCTATCTATCTGACTATTTGTCAATCTATATATCAATCTATCTGACTATTTGTCAATCTATATATCTATCTATCTGACTATTTGTGTGACTATCTATATATTTTTTGTCTATCAGTCAATTTGTCTATCTATCTATTAATTTGTCAATCTATAAATCTAAATATGTATATTTCTATATATATATATATATATCTATCTATCTATCTATCTATTTATCTATATATCTAGCTATATGTATATAGATGTCTATCTGTCTATCTATCTCTCTATCTGTCTATCTATCTATTATTTTATCTTTTTATCTTTCTATTTGTTTATCTATATAACTAACTTTCTCTCTATTTGTCTAACTATCTTTCTAACTATATGTCTATTTGTCTACCTATCTATCTATCTCTCTTTATATCTATCTATCTCTCTATCTATGTCAATGTGTCTATGTTTATCTGTGCCTATGTGTTAACGTGTCTATGTGGTTATGTGTGTATATGTCTATTTGTATATGTGTTTATATGTCTATGTGTCTATCTATATATGTGTCTATCTGTCTATGGGTTTATATGTCTATTTGTCTATGTATTAATATACCAATCTATATATCTATCTTTCTATCTATCATTCATTCTATCTACCTATCTATATATTTATCTGCCTATCTATCTATCTGTCTATCTATATAACTAATTATTTGTGTATTTATCGATCTGTCAATTTTTTCATCAATCTATCTTTATATCTATCCATCTATCTATTTGTGAATTTGTCTATATATCTATATATCTATCTATCTCTATTTCTCAATCTCTTTATTCATCTATTAGATTATATATCTATCTATCTATCTATCTATTTATCTATCTATTTATATGTCTATATGTCAAAATATCTATCTACCTATCTATCTATTTATCTATCACTTTATCTATACATCTATTTAACTATCTTTCTATTTGTATATCTATCTCAATGTATATGAGGCTATTAGGCTATGTGTTTATCTATCTATCTATCTATCAATTTATTTGTATGTCTAATAGTCTATTTGTCTATTTATATGTTTATCAATTTTTCAATTTATTAATCTATTTATTTGTCTATCTATTTATCTATATATCTATATGTATATCTAACTATCCATCTATCTATTTATCTGTCTATCTATCTATCTATCTATCTATATGTCTATCTTTATATCTAACTATCTATCTTTCTATTTTTCTATGTATCTTTATATCGATCTATCTATCTATATATATGTGTATCTATCTATCTGTATATCATAAATATGTGTATCTATCTATCTATCTGGTTGTCTATCTAATAATTTGCCTATCTATGTATCTACCAGTCTATCAATTTGTCAATCTGTCTATATGTTTATGTGTCTATCTATTTATCTATGTATTTGTATATTTGTCTACCTATTAATCAATGTATTTATCTGTCTATCTATCTATCAGCCTATTTGTCTTTGTATCTATCTATTTATCTGTCTATCTTTCTAGCAAAATCTTTATCTATTTGCCTTTATATCTATTTGTCTATCTATCTATTTGTCTATCTATCTATTTGTAAATCTATCAATCTATCTGCCTGTCTGTCTAAATGTCTTTTTATCTATTTGTCTATATATTTATCAATGAATCTACCAATCTATATATCTATATGTCAATCTATCTTTTTGTCTAACTATCTATTAGTCTATTTGTCTATATATCTTTCTTATATTTGTCTATTTGTCTATATGTTTCCTATCTTTCAATTTATCTTTTTGTATATATGTTTATCTATCTTTGTGTCATTCAATAAATCTATTAGTCTAGCAATCTATATTTTTATTTATCTATTATCTATTTGATTATCTAACTATTTGTATATCTAACTTTCTTTCTATTTGTCTATTTGTCTATCTATCTATATAGTTATTTATTTTTCTAATTATCTTTCTATCTAACTATCTATCAATCTATCTGTTGATTTAACTATTTTTCTATCAATCTATCTGTCTATTTATTAATCTGTCTATTTATTAATCTATCTATTTGGCTATCTATATATCTATGTATTTATCTGTCTTTAATTCCATCTATTTATCTATTTTTCTATCTATATATCTTCATAAGTTTCTATTTATCTATCTATATTTCTATCTATTTATATTTTTATCTTCTTTTCTTTTCATTTATCTGTATATCTATCTATCTTTTTATTAATCAATATGTCTGTCTGTCCAATAGTGTATCTATCTTTATGTATATCTATCTATCTATTTATCTATATATCTATTTATCAATCTATCTATCCATTTATATATTTATTTATATGTCTATCTATATATCTATCTATACGTCAATCTGTTTATCTATCTATTAG
Organism: Sapria himalayana; assembly: GCA_029783825.1. Classification (NCBI taxonomy): domain Eukaryota; kingdom Viridiplantae; phylum Streptophyta; class Magnoliopsida; order Malpighiales; family Rafflesiaceae; genus Sapria; species Sapria himalayana. The sequence continues at coordinate 75,591 of JAREIK010000344.1, forward strand.
TCTATTTATCAATCTATCTATTTGTATATTTGTTTATCTGTCTATATGATTTTCTATCTATCAATCTATATATCAATATATTTGTCTATAAATCTATCTTTCTATTTGTCTATCTATCTATCTATCTTTCATCTGTCTATATATCTTTCAATCTGTCTATTTTTCTATTTATCTGTTTATCTTTCTATCTATTTATTTATAGTTTTCTATAAATCTATATATCTATCTATCTGTCTATATATCTATCTATTAATATATCAATTTATCAATTTTTCTATATGTGTATCTTTCTATTAGTCTATCTATCTATCTGTCTATATATCTCTGTATCTCTAGTTATCTGTTAGCCTATCACTCTAAGTATCTCTCTTTCAATTTGGCTATATCTCTATCTGTCTATCCATCTATCTATCCATCTATCTATCTATCAATCTATTTGTCTATTTGTCTATCTTTCTACACACACACACACACACACACACACACACACACACACACACACACACACACACATATATATATATATATATATATATAATTATATCTCTATGGCTATCAATATGTCTATCTATATGTCTATCAATCACTCAATCTATCTTTCTATTTTTATACCTATATGTCTATTTGTCTGTCTATATATTTGTCTATCTATATGTCAATCTATCTGTCTATATATCTTTTATCTATCTCTATATCTATCTATCTACATATCTATGTGTGTGTGTGTGTATCTATCTATCTGTCTATTTATATATCTATATTTATATTATTATGTCTATCTGTTTGTGTGTCTATCTTTCACTATTTCTATTTGTCTAATTGTCTATCTATGTATCTATAAATCTATCTTCCTATTTTTCTATCTATCTATCTATGAATATATATATATATATATATATATATATATATATATCAATCTATCTATCTATATGTCTATATATGTATCTATCAATCTATATATTTTAGTATCTAGTTATCTATCTATCTGTCTAATTATCTATTATACTATTTATTTGTCTTTCTATTTGTCAATCTTTCTATCTAACTATATATCTATCTATCTGTCTTTCTATCTATCTATTTGTCTAAATGTTTATCTATCTATATATCTAAATATATGTTTATCTTTCTGTCAAACTCTCAATCTATCTATATAATTTCCTATATATCAATCAATCAATCTATTTATCTATCTATCTATCTATTAATCGGTGTATCTAACTTTCGATTGATCTACCTATCTATATATTTATATAACTATCTATCTTTCTATGTTTCTTTCTCTATATTTATCTATCTATTTATCTGCTTATCTATTTAATTATCTTTATATCTATATATCTATCATTCTATATCTATATATATATATATATATGTCTGTCTATCTATTAATCTATCAATCTCTCTATCTATCTATCTAACTATATAACTATCTAACTATCTATCTTTATATCAATCTATTAATCTATCGATGTATCTATCTATCTGTCTTTTTCTATATCTATCTTTATATATATTGAACAAACTATCAATCTATATGTCTATCTTTAAATAAGTCTATATGCCTATCTATCTATTTGCGTATCTGTCAATAAGTCTATATGCCTATATATCTATTTGCATATCCATTTATCTTGCTATGTGACTATCTGTCAATATGTCTAACTATCTATTTGTCTATTAGCCTATATTCCTATTTACCTATGTATCTATCTATCTATCGATATACCTATATATTTATGTATATATATTACTATCTATCTACCTATTTGTCTATTTGTCTATCTATCTATTTATCTATATGTCTTTTTTTTAAAGATTTGTTTATTAATTATAGTCCTCTTTTTTGGCAGAGGAATACCCTTTTTACAAGCTACATCTACCCTTTCCCCTCTTACATCCTTTCCCATTTTCAATAAAATAAACTTTTAATTTACATGTAAATTTCCTAATTGAAACATAACAACTAGGTTCCCTTTCTAATTGGGCCTTCCTTTGCATCTTTTTCCTTGATCTTTATTCTCTTTTCTTTTTCCATTTAGCTTCACTCTACTTCTTATATCAGGTGCTATATGGCCTTATTCCTACATTCACTTGTTTTGGCTGGATCTTAACTATATAAACTCTAAATTCCTACAACAACAAAGAAAAGAAAGCATTTCAAGAGCTTAACTTATTCCCTCCATTTACCTTTTTGTTTGTTCCACTTGAATCTAACGTTTAGTCCTTTTTGCTATTTTTCCCATTGTGCTGATTTGAGGCTTTATCTGCTCCTCGAATCCTCTACCATTCATTTAATCCAAAATCACCTTCTTTTTGCCCCTTGGACTGGTTCTGATCTGATTAGTGCAGCATCTCTTCTCCCCGATTCCTAATCTAGACACTAATAGTTCCTAGTACCAATTGACTTAAATAAAATAACACATGACATTACTTTCTTTTTCCAAAAATAGACTTTTACAGACAACAATACAATAGACTCTATTACTTATACTGACACATGCACTTGTTCAGACTCCCTACTGGATCCTCTTGCTTTTCCTGTGCTGCAGAAAAACACAAAAAAATGCAAACCAAAACAAAGAGCCAATTCCAAAATAGACCACTGCTATATCTTATCCTTATTTATATTTCCTCTTAAATCTTTTTATATATCATGCGGAGACAGAATTTCCTCCACACGGGAAACTATACCCCCCCATAACAGTTAACTTCATTATTTGATTTTACAATTTTTCTGCTAAATATTCTTAAATTCTAGGCTTTAATAAGAGCAAATTCCCTACCTTTTCACTCTTAGGTATGGGAAGGCAAGTTTATCCAGTCTTACCAATCCCTTTAGTTTTTCTGGCATAGTCTCCGCTACATACTCATTATCCCCTTTACTCATTCCTATTCTAGCGAAGCAGTCTGCTAGCGCATTGGCCTCCCTATAAATATGTAAAATATTTGCATTTAATTCATTAACAAGATTTTTTATTATTTCAATCTCCTCCTCATACTTCCATAACGATACTTTTTTCATTACCAAATTAACTAAAGTCAATAAATCTACCTGTATTTGTAGGTTATTAATGCCTAGCTCTTTATAGATATACAACCCTTTTTTAATGCAATAATTTCTGAGTGAAGAGCTGAGGAAGCTTTACTTAAAAGAGTGAATGCTTTAATGATACTCCCTTGAGAATCTCTTATTACCCCTCCTCCTCCTACTGCCCCTATATCCCTATTAAAGGTACCATCCGTGTAAAGGGATATCTTTCCTTCTGAGGGTTTACTCCAACTTATGCTCTTTGCCCTATGTTTCTTAGTCTTATTAATAGTGAGTGACCAACTATTTCTGAGTTTTCTAACCATATCTATATTCTCAACTTTCAAGGGTTTAATATTAGATATATTATTGATTTCCTTCCTAATATCTTTTAATATTTCAACTGAATTCATTCTGATTACCTCAAATCTGCTCTTGTTTCGAGCTTTCCATAGACTCCAAATAACAACGTGTGGGAGATTTTGAGTCAACCAATTGCTAACAGGACTTCTTTAAGTGTAAGTTCCCCATTTTTTAATTTTTTTTATTAACCCTTCTTGTTTGCTACTTATCTGATTCAATTTCTCCAGCTCTTTCCAGACTCCTACTACAATCCTTCCATCCGAAAATAAATGGTCGATAGATTCTACTGCTTCCTGGCATTAGTCACATCTTGATGCCTTTTTTACTCATTTTCTTTGAATATTACTATCTACTGGTAAAGCTTTAACAAGTACTTTTCATGTAAGCGAACTCATTTTTTGCGAGATATCCGCTTTCCAAGCCCATTTGAATAATGCTTGTGCTGGTTTCTTCTTTTTGATTAGTTATATTACTGATTTTAAAGTAAAATTCTCTTACAGGTTTAGTGTCCATTTCCATCTGCTTTTTTCAATATAGATTGTGATTCTACTATTTCTTTTTGTTTTTCCATTGATTTACAAATATTTGAACTTATTTAGACTCTTAGTCCTAGACCCTTCATATTTAGCTCTTATGAACTTTGCCCACAAACTCTCACCTTCTTTTAACCTCTAGCATCCTTTGTAGTCCCATGCTATGGCCATGTCCTACAGTCTGATGATGCCCAAACATACCTCCTATTTTAGGAAGCATATATCATCCCAGATCTTCAAGTGAAGCTTAAACTTACCCTCTTTTTTCCCCAATAAAAAGTTAGCCATGTCCATTTCCAGTTTCTTAATAAATTTCTTAGGTGGGTGAATAGCTGCTAAGATATGTACTAGCATGCTTTGAAGAATGTGAAAGATTAAAGTAATCCTACCCCAAAAACCCAGTAGCTCCTCCTTCAAACTTGCTAATTTCCTTCTTAATTTTTCTTGTAATAATTTTAAATAATTCTCTCTTAGTCTACCCTCATATATTGGGCAGCCTAGATACATTAAAGCCCCTTTATTTTGGATAAATCCAGTAATTTTTATAATCTTTTTGGCTACTTTTACGGATGTTTTTGATAAAAACAAAAACTAACTTTTCTTTTTATTTACAACTTGCCCCGTTGCTTTCTCAAAAATTTGCTGGAGATCCATAAGATTCATCAGTGATTTGGATGTCACGTTTGTGAAAATTATGAGGTCATCCACATACGCTAGACAACCTATTCTAGGAGTAATAATTGCCTGTCTAAACAGAATGATCTTGCCCGCTGCCATTCTTTTTTAAATTACGAATTAATAATTCTAAATAAATATCAAATAATAAAGGAGATAGGGGATCCCCTTGTCTTAAACTCCTTTTCTGTTTAAATTACTCTCCTTTCTGACTATTTACAATAACTTTTACCCATACACTTGTGACACATCTATATATTAAATCTATACATAATTCAGAGAAGCCAAACTTTCTCAATACAAAATAGAGTGTGTCACATTCAATTCTATCAAATGCTTTAGACAAATCCAGTTTTACTACTAGATTATTCCATCTTGTTTTAACAGCTATCTCTTTCATCATTTCAGCTGCCGATTTTATATTTCAATCATTAACCTATTTTTAACAAAACTCGTTTGCTCCTGCGATATTATTTCTGGTAAAATAGTGCTTAACTTGCTTTGTAGTATTTTTGCTAGAATCTTATAAATAGCATTACATAAGCTAATAGGCCTATAGTATTCACATATTTGTGGTGATTCCTTCTTTGGAATTAGCACAATAAACGAATTAGCCCATGCCTTAGGTATATCCGCACCTACAAAAAAACTTGTAACTATTGAAACAAGCTCTTTTTTAAGAGTATTCCAACTGGTCTGAAAAGAGTAATTATTTCAACCATCTGGTCCTGCTGCACTGTCATTATCTAGGCAAAAGATAGCAAATTTAATTTCTTCTTCATCCGGAATCATTTCCAACTTATTATTTTGTTCCTTTGTAATAGATGTTTTAATTTCTTTATTTAATAAATCACCTTCGTGAATAACCAAGCCACATAAATGTTTTTTAAAGAATTCATCAAAGATGATTCCTAATTTTTTATCTTCTTCTACCCAGATTCCCTGATCATTTTTTATATCATTTGTTTTGTTCTTAGGAGTTTTGATTTTACACATAGTATGAAAAAATTTAGTATTTCTATCCCCATCTTTAAGCCATTTAATCTTCACTCGCTGTTTCTAGTAAATTTTTCCATATGTAATCTAAGCCTCAATTTTATTTTGACTTTACTTAGTTTGTTTATGATTTCTTCATTTTGGAAATTTTCATATTCTAATTCCTGTTTCTCCACTTCTTCCTCCTCCTTTATTTTTTGGTTTATATTTCCAAAAACATCTTTATTCCATAAGTTTAAGCATTTTTTAATCTATATAACTTACACGTTAGAACCTACATAGGCTTTCCTATAACTGGCTCTATCCAGGATTCTCTCACCACCTTTTCAAATTCTAGGTGCTTTACCCACATATTTTGAAATTTAAATTTGCTCATAGTATACTGACTCTTAATGATAGAAATGAGGAATGGGCTATGGTTAGAGCAAGTTCTGTTTTAATGTCTGAGCCCTGTAACCTCCTGAAAGACTACCCACTTTGCATTAAACAGAACCCTATATAACCTTGCCCAAATTACCCCTCTTTTCCGCCAGTTATTACACCAGGTATAGCTTGAACCTATAAAATCTACTTCCACCAGATTTATACTAGTGATAGGAGATGGCTACTTTGCCTGGGATTTTACCAGCTTTCTTTTCTTTCACACTTCTAATTACATTAAAGTCCCCACCTATGATCCATGGGGTGTCTTTCTTCGCCATGTCACGCATTTCCTTCCATAATTCTAACCTATCTTTTTTATTATTTTTAGCATACACTGCCAAAATTATAACCTCTGCATTTATTTTAGAGTTAAAGTGAACTACTTGTTCTGTGTTTTTAATTATTATAATATTTATGTAATTGTGCCACATGATCAAAGCTTACCGTTTGAATTAACATATGCATTATTAAACCCTAGTAGTTTACTATATTTACTCAATTGGTCCTTCTAAATCATAGGTTCCACTAAAATTACCAGAGAGATTCTATGAATTTTTATTAAACGTTTTAGTCTATTTAACGAGAGGTTATTTTCCACCCCCCTAATATTCCAATAAAGATATCTATCTATTTAAGTTAGATTTTGCTTGTGCTCTTGTTGTGCATATAGACTCATTCGTTCTATTCAAATGCTTCTTCTTGTTCCTTGGCAACTTGTTTATATTTGGGGTATCTTGCATTATTTGAATATATTTTTCTTGCTGTCCAAGGTGCATAGCCATTCTTTTGATGGCTTCCATTACTTGACCTCTTGTAAGCTTTTACCAATCCTTTTCGTACATTTCAAAATCATCATTTATTTTTTCCAAAACAACCTCTTCTATATCTTCTTCCCTCCCTATTTGTGGATAGCTGAACACTTCTGAATTTTCATCTGGAAAATCCAGAACATTCTCATTTATCCATTCTAAATCCTCCTCCTTCTCCTTTAATACCCTTCTTACTTTATGGGTCCTTCCCCCCTTCCTCCTTAGCTTCACTTCCTTCCAGCCTTCTTCTTCCACTCCCTCTAAACTCTCCTCTACTTCCCTCTCTAAATTCCTATTGCTACTTCACTTCCTCCTCATAAATAACTAGTTCCCTATTTCTACCCCCTTTCTCCTCTAAGCTCACTTCTGAATCATTTTCTACAATTTCAGGTGATTCTCCCCTATCTCTCAACTGTATATGTTGATCCTTACTAACCCATTTTTACCTCTTCTTTCCTCTAACATTCTGCTCCATCCCCTCAGCCCCCAGTCTACAATCTGCCATATCATGACCAATTCTTTTACATACTAGGCAGTATGGAGGCAAGTTCTCGGGCATTATAGATTGCCAATACCCCTCTCCCTGCTCTCCCTCTCCACTACCTATCCATATTTTATTCGGTGGCTGTGAGAGTAAATTATACTCTACACACACCCTTGCATTGTTAGGCCTTCTCATATAGATTGTTGCCTCATCCCTCAGCATAGGCTTACCCAAAGAAGAAGAAATGGCAAACAGAGCATGCTTATTGTACAAAAATAATGGTAGATTAGGTAATGAGAACCATTCCGGGGCTAGAGGCACTTCTTCGTGTGAGCTGAAGTATTTCATCCACTTCAGAATGCGCATTGGATACCCACTCACCTACCACAATCCCCTTGGCCATAGACGAAGGAAATCATCCTCCAAGTGGCATTGTAGAATAACATGCATAGCATCATAATCGGTAAACTTCACCATCCCCTTGAACTTCAAAGAATTAATAAACAACTATATTTCTTGTGCGCGAGGTCTACCGTGGGAAAATTTCCCGACTAATGGGTAGTCAAATGGCTCTACGAGCCTCTGTATCTCCTCTAAAAAGAACATTACTGTGGATCTACCATTTTTCTTTTCGAATATTGGAGGATGGGGTGCGGGCTCAATCAATATTGATGCAATAGACTTCTTATTTGATAATAAGTCCCTTTGATCCATTTAGAGCTTGAATGCAGCTTGAATTGGGCAACAATGGCGATTTTCCCTCTCTAGAAAATGGGATTTTCTCTCTCTAAAAGTTGAGATCATTTTTTTGTAATATGTATCTATTTATCTATATGTCTATCTATCTATCTATTTATCTATTATGTGTCTATATGTCTATCTATCTATCTATCTATCAATCTTTCTTTATTTCTATTTATCCAATTATCTATCTATCTATGTGTCTATGTGTCTATCAATCTATCACTCTATCTTTCTATCTTTCTATCTGTCTATCTATCTATATATCTATGTATATATCTATATATCTAACTATATATATATCTTTTTATTTCTCTATATGTCTATCTATATATCTATTTATTTTAATTTCTATTATTTTGTATATTTGTTTCTTTATATTTCTCACTATCTATGTATTTGTCTACTTGTTTATATGACTATCTATGTATCTTTAAATCTATCAATCTCTCTCTATCTCTATTTGTCTATCTTTAAATATATATATATATATATATATACACATATATATATATATATATATATATATATATATATACATATATCTATATATATGTCTATATATCTCTCTATCTATCTAACTATCTATAGCTCTATCTATCTAATTCTATATTTGTCTATCTATCTTTCTATTAATGTATCTTTCTATCTGGCTATCTATATATCAATATATATATATATATATATATATATATATATATATATATATGTCTATCTATCTCTCTATCCATATACCTATCTATCTATTTATCTATCTATTTATTAAGCAATCTATCTATATATAAATCAATATGTATTCCAATCTATCTATATATTTGTCTATCTATCTATCTATCTATCTATATAACTATCTATCTATTTTTCTAAGTCTAAGTAACTATCTATCTATCTATATATCTTTTTATCTATCTAAATGTTTATCTATTTATCTGTCTATTATCTCTCTATCTATCTCTTTATTTTTCGATCTATTTATATGTATATTCGTATATCTATCTATCTATCTTTTTATCTTTCCATCTGTCAAATTTTCTATATGTCAATCAATCTATCTATCTGTAAATTTATTTATCTGCTTATCTGTCTATCTATCTATTTGTATATCTATCTATTGATATATCTATCTTTCTAGTTTTTATTAGTTTATCACTCTAACTATTCATCTATCAATTTTGCTATCAATCTATCTGGCTATCTATCTATATATCTATCTATCTGTCTATCTATCTATCTATCTATCTACCTATATATATATTTATGTCTATCTATCTATGTATATTAGTATATCTCTCAATTTTGATATTTATATATTTTAATATCTATCTATCAATCAATCTTTTTATTTTCTTATCTATATATCTCTCAATCTGTGTATTTGTCTATATCTATTTGAAAATATTTCAATATGTCTATATGTCACTAGCTATCTGATTTTAATTTTTTCTATTAGTCTATCATTCAATCTGTATATATATCTATCTATCCATCAAATTATCAAACTACTTATTTGTATATTTCTGTTTTAAATATCTGTCAATCTATCTATCTATCTATTTATCTGTGTATCAATCTATCTATATATCTGTCTATCTGTATTTCTATTATTATATCTATCTTTTGTCTATCTTTCTATCTTTCTATTTGCCTAATTATTTATATGTATATCTATGTATCTGTAAATACATACATAGATACATACATATATATATATATATATATATATATATATATATATACACATATCTATCTATCTATCTATTTATTTTTCTATTTATCTATCTATCTTTCTTTCTTTCTTTCTATCTGCCTAATTATATATTTATCTATCAATCTTCCTTTCTTTCTATTTGTCAATCTTTCTAACTCTCTATGTATCTTTATGTCTATCTATATATCAATAAATCAATCAATCTGTCTATCTATTTATCTATATATCAGTCTATATATTTATTTATTTATCTATCTATCTATCGATCTATCTATCTAACTATCTATTTATATATCTCTTTATCTATCTATCTATTTATATGTCTGGATATCTCTCTATCTATCTTTATATTTATCTATCTATCTTTATAAGTGTATTTGTATTTATCTTTCTATCTATCTCTATAACTCTCTATCTATCAAACTATTTGTCTATCTATCATTCTATTAATTGATATATATATATATATATATATATATATATATATATATATATATATATATATATATATATATATATATATCTTTCTCTCTAACTTTCTATCTATCTTTCTATCTTTCTATTTGTCTGTCTATCTATAGTTCTAATTATTTATATTTTTGTCTATCTATCAATCTATATATCTATCTATATCTATATATCTATCTATATCTATATATCTATTTGTCTTTCTATATATCTATCTATCTAAATATCTATTTGTCTATCTGTCTATGTATCTTTTTATATGTCTATCTATCTTTCTATGTGACTATCTTTCTATGTATGTATGTATGTATATATCTTTATGTCTATTTGTCAATCAATCTATATATTTATTTTTCTCCCTAGTAATCTATCAATCTGTCTATATGTATATCAATATATATATATATATATATATATATATATATATATATATATCTATATCTATATATCTATATATCTAACTATATAACTATCTAACTAACTAACTATCTATCAATTTTTATAGCTATCTAAATGTGTATCAATAATCTATATATCAATCAATCTATCTATGTATTTGTCTATCTTTCTATTTCTATATCTATCTATCTATCAATATATCTATCTAACTTTCTTTCTATTTTTATATGTGTTAATCTATATATATGTCTATGTGCATATATGTCTATATTTCTGTCTATATGTCTATCTATCTATTTATCTAAATATATATCTGTCTATTTTCCTATCCATATATATGGATTGCTGAATTTTTGTATATATGAATAACTGTCTATTTTTCTATCTACCTATCAGCTTATCTATCTATGTGCCAATCTATCTATTTGTCTATTTATCTATATATCTATGTATATCTCTATCTATCTATCTATTTATATCTCTATCTATCTATTTATTTATATATCATATGATTTTTCTATATGTCTATATATCTATCTATCTACTATGTGTGTATGTGTCTATGTATATATCTTTCGATATATCTATCTATCTTTTTATCTGGCTATCTGTCTATCTATATATCTATTAATGTATATACCTATTTATCTACCTATTTGTTTATATATCTATCTATATTTCTAGATAGATAGATATGTTTATCTGTTAGTCTATCAATCTCTCTATATTTATATTTATATACTTGTCTATATGCTTATCTATGTATCTATAAATCTATTTATCTATCTACCTATATGTATATCTATATGTCTATATATATATATATATATATATATATATCTATCTATCTATCTATCTTTTTGTCACACTCTCTATCTATCTAATTATCTATTTGTCTATCTATCTAGGTTTTTATTTCTGTATCTTTCTATCAAGCTATCTATCTATCTATCTTTCTTAATTTTAGCTATCTATCTATATGCCTATCTATCTATCTTTCTATGTGTCTAAGTATCAATCTATTTTTCTATATATCTTTTTATATATCTATATATTTATCTATATATCTATCTATCTATCTGTCTATCTTTCTTTCTTTCTATATTTCTATCTATCTCTCTCTCTATATTTCTATCTATCTATCTAATCTATCTCTCTTTTTCTATCTATCTATCGATTTTTGTATCTATCTATCAATTTGTTTATCTATCTCCTATCTATCTTTATTTCTATCTATTTATCTATATATCTATCTATCAATATTTTAATTTTTTTATCTGCCTATCTATCTTACTATCTATTTGTCTATCTATCTATCTATATATATATATCTTTAGTTTTCTTTTATTATATCACTCTATCTATCTATCAATCAATTAGGATATCGATCTATCTGTCTATCTGTCTATCTATTTACCTATGTATCTATCTATCTTCATCTATATCTATCTAGCTATTAGTCTATCTACCTATTTGTCTATTTAACAAACTCTCTAAAAGTTTTTTTGTATATCTATCTATTTGTCTATCTATTTATTTCTCTACATCATTTTGTCTATCTATCTATTTGTGTAATTGTCGAACTATCTTTCTATATAATTTAGTAACTATCTTTCTATCTAATTTTGTATGTATCTTTCTATATATCAGTCTATTAGTCATTCTACATATCTATCTAACTATTTATTAGTCTATCTATCTACATGATATTTTGTCTATCAGTATATCCGTCTATCAGTCTATCAATCTATAAGTCTATCTGTCTATCTATGTTTTTGTCTATCTATCTAAATATCCAACTATTTATGTATCTTTCTATCTATTTACCTATTATCTAATTGTCTATATATCTATCTATATATATGCCTATCAATCTGTCTATCTATATGTCAATCTATCTATCTATCTTTCTAACTATGTCTATTAATTTGTCTATTTATATCTCTATTAATTTATCTTTATCTATTTTTTCTAACAGATAGACTAATCTATCTCTCTATCTATTTATATGTCTATTAACTTATCTATCTATCTATCTATCTATCTTTTTATCTATTTATATAATTTTCTATCTATCCTACTATTTATTTATCCATCTATCTATATATATATATATACACCTATAAATCTATCAATCTATCTAGGTGTCTATCTATCCTTCTATCTATTTATTTATTTATATGTCTATCTAAACATCAATCTTTCTGACAATCTAACTTTCTATTTATATGTCTATCATTCTATTTAACTATCAAACTATCTATCTATCTTTCTATTTGTGTATCTATTTACCAATGTATTCATCTTTCTATATGTTTTTCTATGTTTCTATCTATTTATCTATAAACAATCAATCTATCTGTCTATATGTATATCTATCTGTCTGTATATCTCTTTGTCTTTATGTCTATCTATCTATCTATCTATTAGTCATTTTAATTATCTAATTATTTATTTATCAAGCTTTCTATCTGTCTTTCTTTATATATGTCTATCTTTTTGTAGATCTATTCTTTTATCTATCTCTCTATCTATTTGTCTATCTATCTGTCTATATATTTTCCTTTCTCTCTATATATTTGTTTGTATTTTTGGCTATCTATTTATTAGCCTATGTGTCTAACTATCTATCACTCTTTCTATTTGTCTATCTATCTATCTATCTATCTTTGTCTCTAATTCTCTATCTATCTATTTGTCAGTTAATATATATATCTATCTATCTATATATCGTTTATTTATGTCTATTGATCTTTCGATTTATCTATCTACCGATTTGTCTATCAATCTATGTATATATGTTTATATCTATCTATCAATCTATATGTAAATCTATTTGTCTATCTATCTATCAATCTATTTGTCTATCTATATATCTATCTATAGATCTATCCATCTTTCTATCTATCTATCTATCTATCTAATATTCAAACTATTTGTTAATCAATCAATCTATCTATCTATCTATATGTCCATCATATATATATATATATATATATCTATGTAACTTTCTATCTATCTATCTATCTATCTATCTAAATAACTTTTGATCTATCTATGTATCTTTTTATCTAACTATATGTCATATATCTATCTATTTATCTTTTTAGAATTTAGTCTGTCTCTGTCTATCAATCTCTCTATCAATTTGTCTATCAATCAATACATCAATCTATGTATTATTCTACCTATCATTATATCTATTACTCTTTCTATCAATATGCATATCAATCTCTCTATATACCTATCTATCTAACTATCTGTCAATCTATCTATATATCTATCTATTTGTCTATTTAACTTTTTATCAATACATCTACCTTTTTGTCTCTCTATCATTCTATCTATCTATTTAACTATCTATCTATACAACTCTCTTTGTTTCTATGTATCTAACTCTTTATATGTCTATCTTTCCATCAATCTATTTGTCTATCAATCTTTCTTTCTATTTGGCTGTCTATTTGTCTGTCGATCCATGTTTCTATATTTCTTTCTATCTATTTGTATATCTATCTATCTGTTTGTCTGTTTTTCTGTATTTTTCTATCTATTTTTCTATCTCTTTGTGTATCAATCTAACAATCTATCTATCTATCTATTTGTTTGTCTATCTATTTATCTATCTTCCTATCTCTATGTCAATTTATTTGTTTTTCAATATTATGTCAATCTTTTTGTATATCTATCTATCTATATATCTTTTTGAATATCTATATATCATTCTATTTATTATATATCTATCTGTCTATCTATCTATATGTCTATCTATCTACCTATCTATCTACTTATCTATATATCTATCTATCTATTATCCATCTCTTTATTTGACTATCTATCTATATCTAAATGTATATATATCTGTCTATCTATCTATATATCTTATGTCTTTCTATTAGTCTATATTTCTATCTATTTTTTATCTATCTATTTGTGTATCAATATATCTATCTATCTATTTATCTATCTATCTGTCAATATATTTGACTATTTATCTATTTATCTATCTATCAATCTATTTGTCTAGCTATCTATTTTTATATCTATCTTACAATCTATCTATCAATCTATATATCAATTTGTCTGTTTATTTTTCTATATATCCATCTAATTATAGAACTATTTGTCTATTTATATGACTATCTATCTATCTATCTATTTATTTATCTATCTGTCTATCATTTTGTGTATCAATCTATCTCTTTATATGTCTATATATATGTATATCTATTTGACTATCAATCTATGCATTTATCTATCTATATATATATATATATTTATCTATCTATATATCTATCTATCTTTTTGTCTGTCAATCTATATTTTCTATCTAGTTCTCTATCTATCTATATATCTATGTATAAATCAATCTATCAATCTATCTTTCTATCTATCTATTTATCTATCTATCTATCGAATTGTCTATCGATCTATTTATTTATCTAACTTTTTTCTATCTATTTTTCTATCTATATATCTATCTGTCTAAATATCTAAAAATCTATTTGTCTATATATATATATATATATATATATATATATATATATGTCTATCTTTCTATATGTCTATTTATCTGTCTATTTATATGTATATCAATCTATCTTTATACCTATCTATATATCTATCTATTTATTTGTTTATCTATTTATTTATCTATCAATCTATTTGTATATCTATATGTCTATCTATCTATTTATCTCTGTATCTATTTTTATGTATATAGATCAATCTATCTATCTATATGCTTATCTATCTATCGATCTTTCTATCTATCTGTATATTTCACTATCTATATACCTATCAATTTATCTATCTATATATCTGTTTATCTATCTATCTATCTAGCTATCCATTTATAAGTTTATCTATTTGTCTATCTATATTTCTATTGATTTATCTATCTATATTTCTTTCTTTCTATCTATTTGTCTATATATCTATCTATTTAACTAACTATCTATCTGTCTATCTATTTATATATTTATCTATCGATCAATAAATCTATCTATTTGTCTATCAATCTATCTATCAATATATCTATATATCTATTATTCAATTTGACTATAAATCTATCTATCTATCTATCTGTCTAATAATCTATATAACAATCTAATTATCAATGTGTCTATTAATTTGTCAATCAATCAATAAATCTATCTATCTATATATTTGTTTATCTTTCTATGTAATTAGATATTTATCTATCTATATTTCTATATATTTTTAAATCTATCTATCGACCTATCTCACTATTTGTTTATCTATCTGTGTATTATTCTTTCTATAAATTTATTTTTTAAAAACTCTACCAATCTATCTATCGATCTTTCTATCTATTTATCGACCTATCAATTTATCAATCAATCTATCTATCCTTCTCTTTATCTATCTATCTTTCTATTTTTCTATCTATATGTCTATCTTTCTATTTATCTTCCTTTCTATCTGTCTATTTATCTATTAGTCTATATGTCTATAGATCTGTATGTCTATCTATTTGTCTATAAGTCTTTTTATATTTGCATCTATATGTATATCTATATGTCTATATAAATGTTTATCTATCTGTGTATTTATCTATCTATATGTATATCTTTAATCTATCTATCTATCTATCTAGATGTGTATTAATCTATCTATGTGTCTATCTTTAATCTATCTATCTATATGTGTATCTATCTTTCTATCTATCTTTTTGTCTATCTTTCTGCCTATATGCTGATCTATATATGTGTCTATCTATCTGACTATAAATCTATCAATGTGTTTATCTTTCTGTCTTTCTTTCATTCTATATATATGTCAGTCTATATGTCTATCTACTTGCATGTGTTTATGTCTATCTATCTATGTGTCTATCAATCAGTCAATCTGTCTATCTATCTAACTTTTTTTCTACCATTTTATCTGTCTTTCTATCTATTTGTCTATATATCTACCAATCTGTATGTCTATCTATCTATCTTATCTAAATATTTTTCTATCTATCTTTCTATTTGTCTATCTCTCAATCTATGTGGCTACCTATTGGTCCGTCAATCTCTCTTTTATTTGTTTTCCATATTTTTGTCTATTTGTTTATTTATATGTCTATCTATATGTCAATCTATCCATCAATCAAACTATCTATATATATGTTTTTCTATCTATTTTTCGATCAGTCTATTTATCTCTATATCTGTCTATCTATGTTTCTATCTATCTATCTATCTGTCTATGTGTCTATCTATATGTTTATCTATGTACGTGTATATCTGTCTATCTAAATGTGTGTTTATTAGTCTGTCTATCTTACTATATGTTTGTATATCTATCTATCTTTCTTTCTTTTTGTCTGTCATTAAATCTATCTATCTAGCTATCTAACTATATGTTTATATTCCAATATATTTATCTATCTATATATGTATCTATCTATATATCTATATATTTTATATATTTCTATCTATTTTGATGTCAATTTTTTGTCCAACTATTTATATATCTATATTTCTAAATATCTATTTATAAATCTATAAAAAAATAGTGTATCTTTTTGTCTATCTATCTGTATATCTCATTATCTATATGGCTATCGATTTGTCTATCTATCTGTATATCTATTTATCTATATACCTCTTAATCTATTTATCTATGTATATTTTAATTTATCTATCAATCTATCTATAAATCTTTCTATCAATCTATATATCAATCTATCTATCTATTTATCTATCTATGTGTATATCTATCTGTAAATCTATTTGTTAATCAATATATCTATATATCTAACTGTCTATCTCTCCATATGTCTATTTATCTATCTATCAATCATTTTATCGATCGATCTATCTTTCTATATATCTATCTGTCTATGTATCATTCTATTTAAATGTCTATATATTTGTCTATCTTTCTATCTGTCTATCTATATGTTCATCTATTTGTTTGCATATGTGTCTATATATCAATATGTCTATTTTGTGTCTAATTGCATGTCTATGTCTATATATCATTATATCAATCTATCTATTTATTTATCTATCAGCTTATCATCTATCTATCTATCTTTCTATCTGTCTGTCTATCTATCTATATATCTATCTATCCATCTTGTTGTCAGTATATTGGTCTGTCTGTCTGTCTGTCTGTCTATAGTCTATCATTCAAGTATCTATATGTCTATCTATCGATCTCTCTATTTGTCTATTTATGTGTCTATTTGTATATTTTTTTATTTGTCTAACAATCTGTCAATCTATCTATTATTTTTCTAACTATCTATTTATATATCTATTTATTTTACTATCTATTTGTCTATCTATCAGGCCTATATATGTGTATATCTATTTTTCTATCTATTTGTCTCTCTATCTATCTCTCTAACTATCTATATATCTATCTAATTGTCTATATATATATATATATGTATGTATGTATGTATATCTATCTACCTATCTATGTATCTATCTATTTTTCTATATATCTATATATCTATCGGTCTATCTATCTATATGTCTATCTATCTATCTATCTATCTAACTATTTATTAGTCTATGTATGTATGTATCTATCTATCTATATGTCTATCTTTTTATCTATATGTCAATAAATCAATCTTTATATATATATCTATCTGTCTACAAATCTCTCTCTCTCAATCTATTTGTCTATCTATCTATCGATATATCTATCTATCTATCTATCTATGTATCTATCTATCTTTCTATCTATCTGTTTGTCTATATATATGTATATCGGTCTATCTATCTATGTATCTATCTAATTATGTATCTATATATATATATATATATATATATATATATATATATCTATCTATCTATGTATCTTTCTATTTCTATATATATCTATCAGTCTATCTATCTATATGTCTATCTATCTATCTATTTATCAGTCTATGTATCAATCAATTTATCTATATGTCTATCTTTCTATCTATATGTCTATCTATCTATCTTTCAATCTTTCTATCTATCTATTTGTCTATCTTTCTATCTATATGTCTATCTATCTATCTTTCAATCTTTCTATCTATCTATTTGTCTATCAATCTTTCTCTCTCTCAATCTATTTGTCTATATATCTATCTATCTGTCTGTCTGTATATCTGTGTAACTATCTATCTTTTTATATATCTATCTATATGTCTATCAGTCTATCTATCTATCTATATATCTAGATGTCTAACTATCTATCTATCTTTATATCTATGTGTTTATTTATCTGTCTATCTTTCTATCTAGCAATTTGTCTATCTATATATCTATTTATCTATCTATCTATCTATTTGACCATTGATCTGTCAATATATCTATCTATCTATCTATATCTATATTTATATCTATATCTATCTTTCTATCAATTTGTCTATTTATTTTACTATCTATATATCTATCTATTGAACTATCAAACTAAATATCTATATTTCTATCGATATGTCTATCTATCTATCTTTCAGTCTATCTATTTGTCTATCAATAAATAAATAAATAAATCAATCTATATCTTTATGTGTGTCTGTCTATATATTTATCTATCTATCTATCTGCATATCTATCATTCATTATATCTTTCTATTTGACTATCTATCTTTCGATATATCTATTTATCTATCTATCTATCTATCTTTTGGTTTATATCTCTATTTATATATTTGTATATATGTGTTTCTATCTATTTTTATCTATCGACATGTCTATCTATTTATCAATTTGTCTATCTATCTATCTATCTACCTATCTATCTTTTAATTTGTGTCCATGTGTCTCTTTCTGACTATCTATCTATCTAATAAATTGTTTAATTATCTTTCTATCTATAAATCTATCTATCATTATGTTTATTTTTTATTTATGCATCAATCTATCAATCAATCTATCTCTCAATCTATCTATCATCTATCTATAAATCTATGTATCATTATATTTATTAATCTGTCTTAAATTTTGTCTATAAATAGATCTAGTAATCTGTTTATCTACTATCTATTTATCTATTTATTTATCTATGTCTATATATATCATTATGTCTATTTTCTATCTATTTGTCTCTTTATCTCTTTATCTATATCTATCTATCTAATTGTATATCTTTCTGTATATATATATATATATATATATATATATATTTATTTATTTATTTATTTATTTATTTATTTATCTATCTATTTATCTACCTATCTATGTATCTATCTATTTCTCTATATATCTATATATCTATCAGTCTATCTATCTATATGTCTAACTATCTATCTATCTATTTATCAGTCTATGTATCTATCTATCTATCTAAATGTCTATCTTTCTATCTATATGTCTATCAATCAATGAATCAATCTTTCTATCTATCTATTTATCTGTCAATCTATCTCTCTCATCTATTTGTCTATCTATCTATCTAATTATATGTCTATATGTATGTCTGTGTATCTATCTATCTTTCTATCTATCTGTTTGTCTATCAATATTCTATCGGTCTATCTATCTATCTTTCAATAATATCTAGATGTCCTAATTATCTATCTATCTTTATATCTGTGTTTATTTATCTGTCTATCTTTCTATCTAGCAATTTATCTATCTATATATCTATTTATCTATCTAACTATTTGAAAATCGATCTATCAATATAACTTTCTATCATTCTATCTCTCTATCTATCTCTCAATTTATCTTTCTATCAATTTGTCTATTTATTTTTCTATATATCTGTCTATCTATCGATTTAACTATCAAACTTAATATCTATATGTCTATCAATATGTCTATCTATCTATCTATCTTTCGGTCAATCTATTTGTCTATCTATAAAACAATCAATCAATCAATCTATATCTATCTTAATGTTTGCATATATATTTATCTATCTATCTGCCTATCTATCATTAATTATATCTTTCTATTTGATAATATATATATATCTATTTATCTATCTATCTATCTTTTTGTTTATATATCTATTTATATATCTGTATATATGTGTTTCTATCTATTTATGTCTATCTACATGTCTATCTATCTATTAATTTGTCTATCTATCTATCTACCTATCAATCTTTCAATTTCTCTCTATCTCTCTTTCTGACTATTTATCTATCTATCTATCTAATAAATTGTCTAAATATCATTCTATAAATCAATCTATCTATCAATATGTCTATTTTCTATCTATGTATCAATCAATCTATTTATCTATCTATATCTCAATCTGTCTATCATCTATTTATCAATCTATATATCACTATATTGTTTAATCTGTCTTAAATTATGTATATAAATGGATCTAGTAATTTATTTATCTACTATCTTTCTATCTATCTATTTATTTATCTATCTATCTATATGCATGTCTATCTATCTATCTATATATCTGTCATTCTATCTATCTATCTATCTATGTAATGTTGACTAATCCATATCTCTATAAATCTATCTACTATCTACTAATTCTATCTATCGATCTAACAATGTGTCTATAAATTTTCTATCAATCAATCTATTTTTGTATCAATCAAACTATCTATCTACTTATATATCTATCTATCTGTATGTCTGTCTCTCAGTCGGTCAGTCTATCTATCTATCTATCTATTTGTCTATATGTCTGCATATCTATGTGGCTATATGT
>JAREIK010000345.1:0-37500 GCA_029783825.1 Sapria himalayana
GAAGAAGAAGAGAAGAAGAGGAAGAAGAAGAAGAACGAGGAGGAAGAAGAAGAAGAAGAAGAAGAAAGGAAGGAAGAAGAAGAGAAAAGAAGAAGAAGAAGAAGAAGAAGAAGAAGAAGAAGAAGAAGATGATGATGATGAGGAAGAAGAAGAAAGAAGAGGAGGACAGAAGAGAAGAGGAGAGAAGAAGAAGAAGAGAATAAGAAAAGAGAGAAGAAGAGAGAAGAGAAGAAGAAGAGAAGAGGAAGAAGAAAAAGAAAAAAAAATGGTTCTTTTTTTCAAAAATGCTCTCAACCTCTAGAGAGAAAAAAACATTTCTAGAGAGAGAAAGTGCAAATTTTGAGGAAGAAGAAGATTTTTTAAGCTGATTTCAAGGGAATGGATTACTTAGAGAATAAGAAATCCTTCTCCTATATTATTAAAAAGACCGCGCCTACAGTGTCATCTCCTTCGGGTTTTAACGCAAAAAAATTTGAGAATCCTTCGATTATGTTCTCGGCAGAGGACCTTCAAAAGCTCGCGGAACCTCACAATATACCTTGATGGGAAAATTCTCACACTGTCGACCACGAATTGATGAAGTGCGCGCATTTTTCAACTCTCTTAATTTGAAAACGATGATAAAGATTGGCCTCATCGACGATAAACACTTTCTACTTCAACTATTCTATGAAGAAGATTATCATCGCATATGGTAGAAAGGTGCTTGGTACATCATGGGACATCCCATGAGGATGTTCAAGTGGTCGCCTAACTTCTCCACTAAGGAGGAATCCTCTATAGCTCTGGTATGGCTTCTACTACCTATGTTACCGATTCATTTTATTGATAAATTTGCTCTATATCATATTGCTTGCACACTGGGTTCTCCTCTTCTTCTCGATGGTGCTACTGCCACACTTTCAAGACCCAGTGTTGCCCGCATTTGTGTTGCAGTGGACCTCCAGAAACCATTACCTAGCCGAATATGGATAGGTCTCCCTGATGGAGAAGGTTTCTGGTAGCAGGTAGTCCCAGAGAACCTTCCAGCATATTGCAAATGCGGTAAGAAAATGGGACATGATATTGAGAGATGCATTGTGAATAAGAGAAGGGCAGATTATGACCAGAAGGTTGAGGAAAGAAGGGTGGAGGCTGGGAAAGGAAAAGAGGTAGTATGATATCAAAATAAACCTATGCTAGAAGAACAGAATGTTGAGCTCCCCATAACACAGAATAATGAACAAGATGAAAATAAACTTATTGAATACAAGAAAAACAATGAGGAAGAGCAGAATATAATGGAAGCTAATAGATCAGAATTGTTTAAAAAATAGCAGCTTTGAATAGGAGAACAAGAATGCAAATAAAAAACAAACAACAAAAAAACAAGGCTTGGGCAGCAGGTATAGAAGATTTCTCGGAGGAAGAAATGGAGGTAAGAAGCTCAACTTCTCTATATACGAATGAAGATGAAAATGAGCAGAATTTAAAATTCACTAAGGATGATATAAACATAGAAAAATTTAGGCAGAATATGGGAAACAAGGAATGGGCAATTGAAGAAATTAAAATAATGTCAATTCAATTTGGTAGGGATTGGAAAGGAGAGAAATGTAGAGATTTAAGTTCATTATAAAAACTTAGAAACATGAAAAAATATCAAAACAAAACATATGACACAAAATGTGTAACTAGAGCGCAAGCTAAATCGGCAAACAATATTTAATTGTATTTACTGGAATATCAAGGGAGTTGCAAATCTTCCCTCAAGAAATAGAATAAAAAAATTGATATACACACATAAAATAAATCTCATTATGTTAGCGGAACCAATGATTGGTGAAGATCAACTAGAAGAATATAAAAAAATCTTAGGATTTGAGAATGGTTTTGTAAATAAAATGGTAAAATTTGGGTTTTATGGAAAAATTCATTAAACATAAAAATCTTAAAGCAAACTGAGCAATATATAAATTTATGTCTAAATCAAGAGGAGAATGAAATAATTATAGTAATCTATGCTAAAAATAAAAGAGAAGAGAGGAAAGAATTATGGGAAGAAATGGAGAGAATAACAATAGAAAATAAACCATGGATTATTGGTGGAGATTTTAATATAATTAGAAGCTTTAAAGAAAAAAAGGGAGGCAGACCTCCAAACAAGAGTGCTGTCTCTCAGTTTAATGAAATTATAAATAAAGCTAACTTAATGGAGGCTAACTTTTTAGGCTCTCAATTTACTTGGTGTAATAATCAGAAAAACAAGGGTACTATATGGGCTAGACTAGACAGAGTGCTATATAACTTTAAATGGTTAGAACAATTTGGTTCGATTAAAGTTAAACATCTCAATATGACATGTTCTGATCATAGTTCTTTATTGATCACAATTAAAAATAATGCTTTCTCAAATAGTTCCTTTAGATTTCAAATGCTTCGTGCTTGCATCATAATTTTTTAAATATTGTAAAGGAATCATGGAAAATAGAATTTTCTGGAAATCCTGTTCAAGTTATAAATAATAAACTAAAAAGATTAAAAGAAGTGTTAAAAAATGGAATAAAGAAGAATTTGGGAATATAAATAAAAACATAAAACAGGCAGAGGATTTAGTTTTAGAAAAGGAGCTACAATATGAAAATAATCAAAGTGCAAATGAAAGAAGTGAATTAAATAAGGCACAAGTTGAATTAAAACTAAAATTGTTAATGGAAGAAGTTTTTTGGAAACAAACAGCAAAATTAAAATGGCTTAAAGAAGGAGATAAAAATACAAAATTTTTTCAGAGAATAGCTAAAGTTAAAAATCACAAACATAGAATCATGGGCATAAAAATGATGAAAATGTATGGGTGGATAAAGAGATAGAGATACAACATTATTTTACTAAGCTGTTTGAAAAGTAATTATGCGGTAAAAGTAACCTTATAGGAAATACACTTATACAAAACTTAGATAAGAAAATTAATTTAGAGGATAATAATATGTTACTAAAATTTCCCGAAGAAGAAGAAATTAAAACAGTAGTTTAGCATGAATAAGGATAGTGCAGCTGGCCCGGATGGATGGAATAACTGTTTTTATCAAAAATGCTGGCATATAATAAAAGAAGATTTAATAAAAGTTGTGATCAGTATCTTTTGTGGGGCTGAAATAGGAAAAAAATGGGGAAGCTTTCATATAGTTCTCATTCCAAAAATGGAAAATCCACAAAAAGGGGAGGATTTTAGACCAATTAGTCTCTGTAACTCAATATATAAAATACTAGCTAAAATATTACAAAGTAGATTAGCTAATTGTCTTACTAAAATTATCTCAAAAGAGCAAATAGGTTTTATGCAAAATAGATTGATAATGGAAAATGTATGTTTGGCAAAAGAATTGAGTAAAGAAATAGGTACTAAAACAAGAGGAAATAATGTAATTATAAAATTAGATTTATCAAAGGCATTTGACATGGTGGAATGGGATATCCTTTGTTTTATCATGCGCAAGATGGGTTTCTCTGAAACCTGGATAGATTTAATATATAGATGTTTATCTAACACATGGGTGAGAGTCATTATTAATGGTAAACTAGGAGAATAAATGAAACCTGTTAGAGGTCTTAGACAAGGAGATCCACTTTCTCCCTCATTATTTAACATTTATTTGGAATTATTATTAGTAAATCTCAAAGATAAAATGCTCAAGGGTAAAATAGGTACTTTTAGACAGCCTAATAACACTCCCATGGTGGGTTGTTTAGCATATGCGAATGATGTAATGATATTCACCAATGGAGGTAGTAGATCTTTAAATAATCTGATGTATTTATTAAAATGCATGGAAAAAGAAACAGGACAGAAATTAAATAAAAATAAATGTCAATATATGCTTTCTTTCAAATCTTCCATTGCGTTAATTCATAAAATTAAAAATATAACAGGTTTCTCGCACAAAAAAGGAGAAATTATTTACTTGGGCTGTCCAATCTATGAAGGTAGACTAAAAACTGAATACTTTGAATTTTTGATAAATAAATTAAAAAAGAAAATATCTGGCTGGAAGGAAGAATATCTAAATATGGGGGGGATAATAACTTTAATACAGCATGTTTTAGAAAGTTCTCTAATGCATAATATTATGATAGTTCAGCCACCGGATAAGTTTATTAAGAGGATTGAAAAGGAATTGGCTAATTTTTTGTGGGGAAAAAAAGAAGGTAAACATAAATTACATTGGAAAAAATGGAGGGATTTATGTTCCCCGGTTCAGGAAGCAGGCTTAGGCTTTATCAATTTAAATGATTTAGCCAAAGCATGGGCAAGTAAAAGATGGGGAAGCTGAAGGAAAATGACAGCTTGTGGTCAGAATTTAAGCAAAGAGACTTAGTTGAAAAACATTCAAAGCAAACCAAAAAAGGATGGAGATGGAATCTAAGCTCAGAAGGAACATTTTCTCTTAAGTCGGTCAAAAGTGTGATTAGAAAAAAAAACATGATGAAAAAATATTGTTTAAATGGATATGGAATAATGACAATCCACAAAAAATTAAAACATTTATGTAGAAAGTCTTGTCGAATATTATACCAACAGACAATAATTTAGAAAAGAAAGGAATTCGATTAGCATCTAGATGTGATTGTTGCGGAGAAGAAATGGAAACTCTGGATCACCTCTTCTCATATGGCAAGCAGCAGCAGAAATTTGGCATAGACTAGGAACTGAATTTCTAATAAAATATGAAAATCTTTTTTCTAGAATGAAGATTAAAAAAATGGATTAAATTGAAGGTTACAAATTCAGCACAGAAATGGATTAAATACAATATTCCATTAATAGCTATCTAGTGCATCTGGAAAGCCAGAAACAAAAGTAGATTTGAGGGGCAAGATATGTCAATTGAAAACATATGGAAAGATA
Organism: Sapria himalayana; assembly: GCA_029783825.1. NCBI lineage: Eukaryota > Viridiplantae > Streptophyta > Magnoliopsida > Malpighiales > Rafflesiaceae > Sapria > Sapria himalayana. Next base: position 4,886 of record JAREIK010000345.1, read on the forward strand.
TTAAAGAGGAAACCAGTAGAATTTCTGAATTAGCTTCGATAAAAATAATAGAAAAAGTTTAGATAATGCCACAATAAAATTTTGGAATTTAAAAACTCTACATCAAAAATGGTTTAAAATAGTAAAAACAATATGGGAAAAACCTTCTAAAGAAAGACTGGTTTTAAATACGGATGATAGCTTTAATAGAAATATGGGAATAGCAGGAGGGGACGGGGCAATAAGAAACTCGGAAGGAGAGCTAATATTAGCTTTCACAAGGAAATTTCAAGCATCTTCGGCTTTGCAGGCAGAGATTCTTGCGCTAAGAGAAGGATTAAGAATATGTATAGAGAAAGGTATAAAAAAGATAGATGTTCAATTATACTCATTAATTGTAGTGAATCTAATTAATAAAAAAACAATAATGTGGAAATATGAGGATGAAATAGAAGATATACTGAAAGATATAAATAAACTGGATGTTACTGTTAGACATATTTACAGGGAAACTAATGTGTTAGCGGATAAACTTTCAAAAGAAGGTAAAAACAAAGGACATCATACTATAATGAAGATAATATAGCGCAAATATATAGAGGAATAATAAAGTTAGATTGAGGAATTTCCATATATAAGGAAAATTAAAGAATAAGATCTCTGGAATTTTTTATATTTCATATGCATGTTCATGGAATAATCTGTTTTGCCTCGGTCCTGTGGGGTGTTTCAAAAAACAGATCAGATACATAAGGTATGAATTCTCGGCAAGGTTGTTTCTGGTATTTTCTATCTTTTTTGGTTTTTTCTGGTTTTTCTGTTTTTCTGGTTTCTTTCTGTTATTCTGCCCCTTTCTCTAACAGTTCTAACAGGTGTACTATTAAGATTAGAGTGTGATCAGCTCAGCATCAAAAGAGTAAGAAGAAGGGGCACTGAGCAGTAATAGAATATATATGAATGCAGTTTTTTATAAGTTTTTTGCAGGCAGAATCAACAAGGTTTAAGCAAGCAGAAATGTAGCTTTGTGGCTGTGGATTTTATTTTTTTCAGGGTCTGGAGTCTGTGTTACTTGGCAGTCTGTGTTATAGTTAAGGTTGTCTTGTTGACGTAGGTATAATTTGGCAGTCTGTGTTATATATTCAGGAATCATGTAACATAGTGTCTAGTATTAGATGGTTATGTCTATTGCGGACATCAAAGCTGGAACAAGGTACAAAGATAAGAGCAAAGTGGAGCAATAGAAACACATATTAAAGGAAGGAGCATTGGGAGAAAGTTAAAGAAAAGAAGATGTAGAAAGATTGTGGAGGAAGCTGTCTTTCCAAGATCATCGAAGGTAGGACATTCACCATAAGGCATAAAGCTCCAAAAGAAGTCACAAATACTCATCAAGTGGGCAGAAAATAAAACTCGAGATACTTAAATAGGTGAGAGGTGAACACAAATGACTACCGAAAGACATAAAAAAGGCTAACGGGAGCAACACAAAGATATATATATGAAATCGTAGCATCAACAGAAATAGAGCTTATAGATAAATAAATTCACAAAATAATGTGAATTTCTAAATTGCAATACTCGTTTATTAGATAGGATATAGGCGGTTAGATGGGTGTAAGGGGCTTTGGGTAGCAAGTAAGTAGGTTGTAAAAAAGGTATTCTTCCGCCAAAAGAGAGGTTAATTTTAATAAAAAAACCTCAAAAAGAAGAAGAAGAAGAATAGGAAGAAGAAGAGGAAGAAAAAGAGGAAGAAGAAGAGGAAGACGAAGAGGAAGAAGAAGAGGAATAAGAAGAGGAAGAAGAAAAGGAAGAAGAAGAGGAAGAAGAAGAGGAAGAGGAAGAAGAAGAAGAAGAAGAAGAAGAACCTTGCAATAAGAACCTGGAGCAATCATTCACTTAATAGCAATCATACACTTAATAGCAAGGAAAAAGCCTTGGAGGAAATAAGAAAATTAGAATTGATTTTAGAAAAATTATTTATGCCGAAGAAGCTAGAGCAAGCCCCACCAAGCTCAAGCAAGTCTATGAGGAATAGGAACAAATATTTAAACATGAAATATGAATCAAAATGCACCACAAGAGCTCAAGCTAAATTTACTTAAGATGAATTGCTTATATTGGAATATAAGGGAGTAGCGAACACTCCTACGTTAAATAGAATTAGGAATTTAATTAAAATTCATAAAATTAAAATAATTACATTAGCGGAACCAATGGTAAACAAAAATCAGATTGATAAATATAGGGCAAAGATAGGCATTCAAAAGGCTTTTTCGAATAAAAATGGTAAGTTATGGATTATGTGGGAAAATAGTATGGATCTAGAAATTATAACAAAAAATGATCAAATAGTTAGCTTTAAAATAGGTATGCAAGCTGATACGATTTTTTCGATAGTTTGTGCGAGCAACTCGACGGAAGAAAGGAAAATACTCTGGCATGAGATGAATAAGATATCATCTTTGAAGTTCCCGTGGATAATAGGAGGAGACTTTAATGTAATTAGAAATATTACAGAAAAAAAGAGAGGTAGGTCACCAGATCCGGTAGCAATAACTCAATTTAATGAGGCCATTGCATCTGCAAGATTAATGGAGATAGAGTATCTTGGATCAAATTACACATGGTGTAATAATTGGAAGAAAAGGGGAGCAATCTGGTCTAGGTTAGATCGGGTATTAATTAATGCGCAGTGGCTGGACATGATGGGTGAAACCAAAGTCCAACACTTAAACAGAACCTGTTCATATCATAGCCCGCTACTAGTGACACTTCAAACAAGGAAGAGGAGACAGGGGGGCTTTACTTTTCAAAACATGTGGGGTATGTACAAAGACTTTGAGGCCATAGTTAATTATACATGGGGGAAACCGTCATTGGGTAATCCCATGCAAATACTGAGGAAAAAACTCTGAGCATTGCGTCAGGCCCTTAATAAGTAGAATAAAGAGGTTTTTGGTAATATATTTAAGAATATTCAAGAAACAGAACCGAAAGTATCAGCCCTAGAAATAGACAGTGAAAATAAACAAGATATTATAACCAATATAGAATTGAGTAAAGCTAAAGCTGAATTAAGACTTAAAATGCATATGGAAGAGGTATTTTGGAAACAAAAAGCTAAAATAAAATGGTTGAAAGATGGAGATAAAAACATAGTTTTTTAACACAATGGAAAAGGTTAAAAATCAAAGATTTGGCATAAAATGTATTAAAAGAGCTAATGGAGATTGGATAGAAAAGGATGAAGATATAAGAAATAAATTAGAAAGCCTTTTTAAAAATCGCCTATGTGGGTCAAATACATACAGAAATTAAACATTAATAACAAATATTAAAAGTAAGGTTACAGAAGAAGATAATAAATATTATCAGAATTTCCCACAGGAGAAGAAGTGAAAGAGGCAATATTTAATGCCAACAAAGACAGCTTGGCTGGTCCAGATGGTTGGAATAATGGGTTCTTTCAGAGGTGCTGGAGCATAAAATAAAGAAGTCATCGCGGCCATAACTTGGGTATTTGCAGGGGTGGAAATTTCAAAATCCTGGGCAAGTTCATATATAGTATTAATACCCAAGAAAGAAAATCCACAGAAAGGAGAGGACTTCAGGCCAATTAGTTTATGCAATACCATCTATAAAATATTAGCTAACGTATTACAAAATAGATTGAGCAAAATTCTTCCCAAAATAATCTCCCCTGAACAAGCAGGCTTTATTAAAAATAGATCGATGTTAGAAAATGTTAACCTTACATTAGAAATGATAAAAGAATTAGGAGTCAAGAGTAGAGGACATAATGTAATAATGAAATTAGACTTGTCAAAAGCATTTGATAGAGTTGAATGGAACATTTTATGTTATCTAATGAGAAGAATGGGTTTCTCAGAATTTTGGATAGATCTTATATATAGATGTATATCTAGTGCCTGGGTTAGAATGTTGATAAATGGCAAATCAGGGGAAGAATTTAAACCATCCAGAGGTCTTAGGCAGGGGGATTCGTTATCGCCCTCTTTGTTCGATATATATCTAGAAATTTTCATAATAAATTTGAAGGAAAAAGTAAGAAATGGTAGTATTTTAGCTTATAAACAGCCTAGAAATACTTCATTGGTATGCTGCTTAGCTTACGCGGACGATGTAATTATATTACAAATGCTAGTAGCAGATTAATGAATAATCTGATGGGGCTACTGCATTTGCTAGAAAAAGAAACAGGTCAAATGCTAAATAAAAATAAATGTCAATTTATGATAGCAGCTAGAGCATCAGAAAATGTAGCGTAAAGGATTAAAGGAATCACAAGCTTTGTGAATAGTAAAGGAGTTATAACATACTTGGGATGTCTGATTTATGAAGGAAGAATGAAGGAGGATCATCTATCCTTCTTACTAGAAAAAATTAGAAAAAAAATAGCTGGGTGGAAAAAAGATTTATTAAATATGGCAGGAAGAATTACGTTAATAAATTACATTGGAAAAAATGGAAGGTTTATGTTACCCTAAGGAGGAGACAGGGTAGGAAACAATGCATTTAAAGATTCCAAAAAAGCTACCAAAAACTGGAAATTGATGCGGAAACAACAAAACATAGTAGAAAAGTACATTGTTTCAACAAAAAGTGGGTGGAAATGGTCGTTGAATCCTCAAGGAAAGTTCACATTAAAAAGCGCCAAGGACCTGATCAGAAATAGTAGATCCGTACATTTTAAGGAAATCTGGATAAAAGACCTGTCACAAAAATTGAATGTGTTTATGTTGAAAATTATTTCTAATATAATCCCAGTAGATGAAAATATTCAGAAAAAAGGCATAAAACTAGCATCTAGATGCGAATGCTGCCATCTAGAGAGAGAAAGTGCGGATCACCTGTTCTCTACAAGCAAGATTGCAGTTGAATTATGGCACATATTAGAGAATGAAGCAGAAATTAAAAATAGTAAAAAGTCTCTGAATGAGAGACTAGAAATTTGGTCAAAAAAGTAAACAAAGAATAAGATATTAAAATGGTTTAGAAATTATACTCCTCATATAGCAGTTTGGTGCTTATGGAAACCTAGAAATAGAAGTAGGTTTGAAAACGTAGAAATGAAAGTTAAAGATATATTGGAAGAAATTAAAAAAAATTGCTTTTATTACTGCTTGTAAGCCAATAAAAGTGAGAAGAATGAGTATGGATGAAGATAGAAGAAGAGCATGGAATTTAACAACATTAACAAGAAAAATGCCAGTCATTAAAAAAGTTAGCTGGAACAAACCCTCGCCAGGAAGCCTAATGCTTAATACAGATGGAAGCTTTAAAAGAGAAATGGGGGAGGCAAGTGGAGGAGGAGTTATAAGAAATGAGGAGGGCAAAGTATTAAAAGTTTTTACATTATCGAGTACTGCTTCATCTGCGTTACATGCAGAGATAATAGCCCTGCATAATGCTTTAAGAATCTGCAAAGAAAATAATTACTCAAATATTCAAGTACAAGTTTACTCGAAAATACTGGTTCAGCTTGTGCAAAACAAGTTACAATGATGGCTATTTGAAAAGAAATTGAAGATATTAAAAATATTTTAAGTGAATTAAAAAGAGAGATTAAACATATATATAGAGAGGCTAATGTGGTGGCAGATAAATTAGCTGAGGAATGAATGAAAAAAGGAATGCAAGAATTTCAAGGGGATGAGATCCCTGAAAAAGTAAAAGGTCTAATAAAACTAGATAAAGCTGAATTCCTGTATATTAGGATTCAAAAATCCTAGTTTAAAGCTCGAAACTTAAGAAGAATATTAGAGGTTTGTTTTTTAAAATGCTGTTTGTAGTCTTGATTTGACTTGAATTTCAGGTGGAAGTTAGTAAATGGATAAATAATTATAACAAAGTAATCAATCCATGTTATTAATTTAAACTAATCATTGACAGAGAAGGAAATTATCCTCGGTTTTGTGGGGAATCCAAAAGGTAATAAGGTATATGGTTTATGGTTTATATATGCTGGATTTTAACTTCTCTGTGCAGTTATGTATTACTGAAATAAGAGCTCGAGCTGATGGTGGAGTGAAGCACTAAATATTTATGTTATGGTTTATATATGTTGTATCTTAGTTTGTCTATGCAGTTGTTGTCAAGGGTATAACTCTAAGCGAAGAGAAGAAGGAAAGCAAATGGATAATGCCTCCTAGTATGCTAGCTTGTGCGGGAGTGGGTAAGGATTCTGTATGGTAATAAGTGTCTCGCCTGTAATGAGTAGCCTATGATAATGGTTCGTGTCTAAACGGCAAGGAGTCTAGTTTTATGGGAGTCTGTAATGAATTTAATCTTGCGAGAGTCTGTATGGTAATGCATCTATAAGCACGGCCTGTATACTCGTCTGTCTAAGCTCGGAAAGAAAGGGGAAAGAGAACAGGAGCAAGCCGAAACTCGTATCATGGCAAGGATTATCACATAAGTAAAGTGAGCGGGGATTTCGAATGGGCAGAAGCACGACCAAAGCGATCGAAGAGTATGGAATAAAGCTGGATTTAAGAAGCCCACGGAAGAGTACCTAAAACTAGGGTAAAGCCCAAACAAAAGTCCAAAGCTCCAAGGCAGAATCTAGAGTAGAAATTAGGGCCTATGTCCAATATATAATCAAGCCTAGTTTTAATTTGAATTATCATATTATATGGCTTAAGGTGTTAGATGGGTATAAAAGGGTTAAGGGTAGAAGTAGTTTGTAAAAATGATATTCCCACGCCAAAAGAGAGGGTGATAATAATAATAAAACCAAACTTAAAAAAAAGAAGAAGAATAAGAAGAAGAATAAGAAAAAAAACATTTGTTGTTTTTTTAAAAATTTCCCCTCTCAAGTTCTAGAGAGAGAAACACGATTTTTAGAGAGAGAAACAACAAAAATCAGTGAAGAAGAAGGCAATTTCAAGCATCAAATGGAGCATTTAGATTATTTAATGGATAAGAAGTCGTTTTCCCAACAATTCAAAAAGACCGCGCATCACTATCGCAAGCTTCGGATATTCACCGGAAAAAAAACGGAGAACCCTCGATAGAGTTCTCCTCGACAGATATTGCTATGCTCTCGGAAGCTCATAAATTCACGCTGGTGGGCAAATTTTCACACGGCCATCCGCGCGTTGAAGATATTCGAGCTTTCTATGCTTCACTGAAGCTTAAGGGTCAAACAAAAATAGGCGTTCTCGACGCCAAGCACATTCTTTTGCAACTGTCCAGTGAGGAAGACTTCCACAGAGTCTGGTTGAAAGGTATATGGTACATTATGGGCTACCCCATGCGAGCTTTCAGGTGGACGCCATCCTTCTCAACCAAGCAAGAATCGCCATTAACGTTGGTTTGGTTCCTTCTCCCTATGCTGCACATACATCTCTTTGATAAATTTTCTCTTTATCATATCGCACATGCAGTGGGCACCCCTCTCCTTCTCGATGGTGCTACTGCTACATTGTCTCGCCCGAGTGTTGCTCGAGTATGCATAGAAGTTAACTTACTGCAACCTATCCCACACCGCATATGGATTGGAACCAAAGAGGGGGAAAAATACTGGCAAGAAATAACTCCCGAAAACCTTCCATATTATTGTTCTTACTGCAGTAAACTCGGCCATAGTTGTGACCAATGTTTAGTTAAAAATAAACACTTAGAAGACAAGTAATGGCTCGGCTCTAGAACAGCTGCAGGGAGGGGAAGTGAGGAATACAGAATAAAGCCCCCCCAAACATTAGAACAGAATCTAGGCGTAGCAGAAACTAGTTTAGAAATTGTAGAATATGTGCCTCCTAGAGAAAAAGAGAGAGAGAGAGGAGATAGATAGATAGATTGGAATATAATAGAACTCATGAACTTATGCAAAAAATTGCAGAAATCAATAAAAGAGTTAGGAGAGGAAGATTTGAAAAAAAGAGAGTGATGAAGAAGAGTTGGGCAATGGAAATAGTTAATAGCTCGGAGGATGAGCTAGAGGTTAGAAGTGGAATCAACCTAGATAAAAAAGAGGAAGAACCAAATCCTTTTAAAACTACTAAAGATGATATAGACATTGGAAGATTCAATAATAAAATGGGAAATAGAGAATGAGCCATGGAAGAAATAAAAATCATGGCCGTTCAGCTAGGTAGGAAGTGGAGAGAGGAAAAAATAGAAGATACTAGTGCTTTAAAAAGAACTAGAAACAGTGAAAAAATACATAAATAAAACTTATGATTCAACGTGCACCACTAGAGCTAGGGCTAAGTCTCAACTCCAATGTTTAGATTCTTTTTTTGGAATGCAAGGGGCATCGGAAACGCCCTACTATAAAAAGAATTAAAAATTAATACAAATCCATAAACTCCACTTATAATATTAGCTGAACCCATAATAAGCAAGGACCAGCTAGAACACTATAAAAATATCTTAGGCTTGATGAGGCATTCTCTAATAAAAATAACAAAATTTGGTTTATTTGGAAAAAACATATTTAACATAATATTTTAGAAGACACAGATCAAATGATCAACTTTAGCCTAGATTCTATCCGAGATGAAATAATTCCGGCAAGTCTATGCTAAATACACTAAAGAAGGTAGAAGGGCCCTTTGGGACGACATACTAAAATAGCCAATATAAAAAACCTTGGATAATAGGAGGTGGACTTTAACATAATAAAAAAAGTTTGCGAGAAAAGATGGGGAAATCCCCCTAACAAAAAAGCTATCTCTCATTTTAACGAGACTATATCAGAGGCCAGTCTGATAGAAGCAAGCTTCCTAGGCTCTCGCTACACTTGGTGCAATAATCAGAAAGATAAAGGGGACCATATGGGCAAGATTAGACAGAGTATTATATAATGTAAAATGGTTAGAGTCATATGGATCACGTCAGTGAGACATTTAAATAGATCCTGTTCAGATCACAATCCACTAATCATATCGGTAGATAAGTCCAGAACCATAAATAACTCTTTTAAATTCCGAAATGCATGATGCTTGCATCACACCATTTATTAATACAGTTAACAATTCCTGGTCAAAGGAAGCTTTAGGTAATCCTGGTCAAATCTGGAATATGATGCTACATAGACTTAAACAAAACATTTAAGGACATGAAATAAAAGATATCTTTGGTATTATCAATAATAACATCATCGTAGCAGAACAGGAAGTTGAAAAAAAGGGAACTAGATGATTTTTTTACTTCAAAATAAAGACAGTAGAAAAAGAGTTAAATAGAGCACAAGCTGAATTAAACTAAAGCTACTCATGGAGGAAGTCTTTTGGAAACAAAAAGCTAAAATAAAATGGTTGAAAGAAGGTGATAAAAACACAAAGTTCTTTCAGAAATCAGCCAAATTTAAAATACAAACAAGCATAGAATAAAAGGCATAAAAAACAATCTAAATAAATGGTTAGATAGAGATTACAGATATTAAAAATCACTTTGATGATCATTTTGAAAGATTATTTAGAGGAGATATAACCCTGAGTGGAACCATCTTCTAAATAACATCGAACAAAAAATCACTAGTGTAGAAAATGATATACTCATAAGATTTCTGAATGAAGATGAACTAAAGGCTGTGTTTTTCAGTCTGGGCAAAATAGTGCTCCGGGCCTGGATGAGTGGAATAATAAATTTTACCAAAACTACTTGGCCTATTATAAAAATGAGCTATTAAATGTCATAATCTGGATTTTTTGTGGAGCTGAGATAGGTAAGAAATGGAGCAGCACGTATATGGTTCTCATTCCCAAAATGGAAAATCCTCAAATGGCAGAGGATTTTAGACCTATAAGCTTGTGCAACTCCATATACAAAATTTTGGCTAAGCTGCTCCAAAGTAGATTAGCTGGAGTCCTATCAAAAAACATATCTAAAGAATAGTCAGGATTCATGAAAAACAGACTAATAATGGAAAATATCTGTCTAGCTAAGGAAATGATCAATGAAATAGGTACTAAAACTAGAGGGCATAATGTCTTGATAAAGTTAGACCTATCTAAAGCCTTCGATAGAGTATAATAGAATATCTTATGCTTTATCATGAGAAAGATGGGCTTCTTAGAAACCTGGATTGATTTGATATATAGATGTATATCAAGTTCATGGATTAAAGTTTTTGTCAATGGAGATCTAGGAAAAGAGATCAAACCACTAAGAGGCTTAAGACAGGGAGATCCCTCTCCCCTCTCTCTTTAACATTTACATAGAATTATTAATTGTTAACATCAAAATTAAGATGCACTTAAACAAAATATGATATTTTAGCCAGCCGAAAGACACCCCTTCAGTGGGATGTCTGGCGTATGCGGATGATGTGATAATCTTCACAAATGGCAGTGCCAAGTCCCTACATAATCTGATGGACTTATTAAAAATATTAGAAGATGAAACAGGACAGAAAATAAATAATAAAAAATGTCAATTCATGACTGCCAAGAATGCCCCATCAAGCTTAACTCACAGAATTAATAGGATAACAGGTTTTTCCCATAAAAAAGGCGCTATGCAATATCTTGGTTGCCCGCTTTATGAAGGTAAATTAAAATCAGAGTATTTAGAATTCTTACATGTTAAAATCAAAAATTAAAAATTGCAGGTTGGAAAGTAGACTCACTTAACATGAGTGGTAGGATTACCTTAATTACCCATGTGCTTCAAAGTGTAACCATGCAAAATCTTATCGTTACTTATCTCCCAGCGGCAGTGAAAAAAAGTATAGAGAAAGAATTGGCCTATTTCCTATGGGAAGCTTGTAATGGCAAAAGAAAGCTTCACTGGAAAAAGTGGAAAGATTTATGCTACCCAAAACAGGAAGCAGGGCTGGGTTTTGTTGAGTTGAATGACCTAGCCAAATTCTGGGCATGTAAAAGATGGTGGAGACTCAAGAAAAATAACAGCCTTTGGGCTGAGTTTATGAGATCTAAATACTACATAGAGGGAGACACAAACAAAGATAGAAAAAAGAGCAAAGCCTCACAAGTTTGGCTACAAATGCTCAATCAAAGAGAGTTAGTAGATAAATATTCCAAACTCTCCAAAAATGGTTGGAAATGGATTTTGAGTGCAGATGGCTCTTTCTCTCTCAAATCCATTAAAGAAATAGTGAGAAACAGGAATGTTGTTACAACCTTATTTAAATGGGTCTGGAACTAATGATAATAGCCAAAAATTAAACTAATACATGGAAAGTGCTCTCAATAATTGTCCTGATAGACGAAAACATATAAAATGAAAGGTATACAACTCCCCTCCAGGTGTGAATGCTGTTTCAAGCACAGAACGCTAGATCACTTGTTCTCCCAGGAAACATTGCATCGGTAATATGGAAACGATTAGAAACTGACATGGGTATAAACTATAAATGTACTTCTCTAGAGATAGACACCTCTATGGGAGCTTGGCTCACACACAGCATAGTCTTCACACTTGGCTTAAAAATAATATCCCTCATATTACCATATGGGTATTTTGGAAAGCCATGAATAGTAGTAGATATGAAGGTCACCACTATGGTAGCTGAGAATATATGGAAAGCCATTAAGAGAGAAATAATAATCACCTCGAAAGCTAGTCCGATAGCAGCTAGGAACTCTTACCTAGACATAGACCTCTTAACTTCTGGAACCTCACAGTTGCAAAATACCTTCCATATAAGGCCATAGTAGTTAAGTGGGAAAAACCAGCTAAAGGTAGATTAGCCTTAAACACTGACGGTAGCTTCGATAGGAACATAGGCTTAGCAGGAGGTGGGGGGGGGGGGGGGGGGGGGGAGCTGTATGAGACCATAATGGTCTTCTTATACTTGCTTACTCGGGAGCCATTAAAGCCTCATCTGCAATACATGCTAAAATCTTAGCATTAAGAGAAGGTTTATGGGTATGTAAATCTGAAAATCTATCAAATCTAGATATACAGATAGATTCTAAAATCTTGGTTGATCTAGTGAATAAAAAAAGTAGCATGTGGAAATACGAAGAAGAGTTAGAAGATATTAACAATCTAGTTGAAGCTTTGAATGCATCAACTATACATATATATAGGGAAGCTAATGCACTGGCGGACAAGTTAGCTAAAGAAGGAAGAAATAAAAATTTCCATAAATATGAACTAGAGTCTCTCCCAGATAAATTTAAAGACATCACAAAAATGGATAAGGAAGAACTCTCATACATTAGAATAATAAAAACTCATTCCTCTAATGAAGAATGTTTCAATTAAATGCGATGAGAACAAATGGGCTTGTTAGTATTATGGCTGTAATTCATTATTAAGGTCATGAAAAGCCTACAAATTTTCCTGGTCCTGAAGGAAGTCTGTATAAACTGACCAAAGCCAACACCCTAATCTCCAGCTCAACATGTTTAGCTCGGGTTTTCATAGAAAGAATACATGTAAACCATCATCAATGAAGTCACGGTAACACATAAAGCAAGGTCATGAAGTCTGTATATTTGCTGTGTTGTGCTTCTATTTGTCTAATTAACTAGGTACACGGTCCAGAAATGCCCTGGAAGTCTCCCAAGAGTGCCCAAGGTAAGATACATACACTTTAGTACAATCTATCAAATGCTTTTTACAGACTTGAAGTTAGCTTATGGGAATCACCAAGAACTAAGACTATAAAACTCGTTGCTGGCTGGATTGATGCAGATTATAGATGTCTTTATATCTGTTAATCCTCGTGTTATATTTCTGTAAAATTCACGGCTATAAATATAATCCGTGACCAAGTAAGAGTCTGTATATTATGTCTACCCAGGTGGTATTAAGAGTCTAGTTATTTTAAGCATCTGAGCACCCCACTCCGAGAGCTAGCAAGTAAAAGAAGAGGAAGAGGCTAGAGGATATGAGAAGACATGAAGCTCCTTAAATCTCTGCTAAGAAGGCTAGCTGCCCTGGAAAACATGCTTAAACAAATCAATTTTTTCAAAATTTCAGCAATTGCAATCCAAGGCAACAATGGAATTTTAATTACTTGTTTTATTTGAAATGTGTGTAAAAGGGATAAGGGTAGCTTTAACTTGTAAAAACGGCATTCCTCCGCCAAAAGAGAGGGCTTTAATAATAATAAAACAAATTAAAAGAAGAATAAGAAGAAGAAGAGATAAATATAAGAAAAATGAGGTTTTTTTCTTTGAAAAACGCTCTCAACTTCTAGAGAGAGAAAATTTGATTTCTAGAGAGAGAAACTGCGATTTTTGAAGGAGAAAAAGCAAATTTTATGCTGAATTAGATGGAAATGGATTACTTAACAAATAAGAAATCCTTTTTGGATTTTTTTAAGAAGACCGCGCAAATAGTGTCTTCTTCCTTGGAGATTCACGCAAAAAATATCGAGGAACCCTCGATATTTTTTTCGGCCGAAGATTTACAGAAGCTCACTGAACCTCATAAACTCACTCTCGTGGGCAAATTCTCACATGGGCGACCGCGTATTGATGATGTTCGTACTTTTTTTGATTCTTTGAAGCACAAAATGTTGATTAAAATTGGACTCATCGACGACAAGCATGTTCTGTTACAACTATATTCAGAGGAAGATTTTCATTGATTATGGCTTAAAGGCGTCTGGTATATCATGGGTTATCCCATGAGAACATTCAAATGGACACCTAACTTTTCTACAAATGAAGAATCTTCGGCTGCTCCGGTATGGTTCTTGTTTCCTATGCTCCTGATACACTTCTTTGATAAATATGTATTATATCACATTGCATGCACTTTGGGCTCTCCTCTTTTACTCGATGGTGCCACTGCTACACTATCCAGGCCAAGTGTAGCACGAATATGTGTGGAGGTGGATTTACAGAAACTCATTCCTTCTAGAATCTGGATTGGAGACACGAATGGAGGAGGTTTCTGGCAGCAAGTTATTCCAGAAAACCTTCCATCCTTTTGTGCATGTTGCAGGAAACTGGGACACAGTTTAGATGATTGTTTGGTGAGGAAAAGAAGGGCCAAAGATAAACAGAGGAGAGATGATAGAATGATGGCAGTAGGGAGGAGGGGAGAGATAGTTACATATCAAAAAAAACCTCAATTTACACAAACTGCTCACTTAGAAGAACAGAATGATGAAGTTGATAAATTAAAATTAATTGAATATAAGATGGAGGAGACTGAAGAAGATAAGGCAGCACTTGCTATAGAGGAAACAATAAGAAGAGAAATGCTTAAAAAAATTTCAGATTTAAATAAAAGAACTAGAATTTACATGAGAAATAAAACACATAAAAATAATGGTTGGGCAGTCCCTATAGAAGATTACTCGGATGAAGAACCTGAGATAAGAAGCTTGACTTCTCTCTACACGGATGGGGAAGAGAATGAGCAGAAAGCTCAAACATATAAAGATGATATAGGCATAAAAAAACTAAAACAGAAAATGGGGAGTAAGGAGTTGGCAATTGAAGAATTAAAAATTATGGCAATTCAAATGGGTAGGGATTGGAAAGCAGAGAGAGGAGGAGTTTTAAGCTCCTTAAAAAAACCAAGGAATATGAAAAAATACATAAATAGAACATATGAAACTAAATGCACTACTAGAGCGCAAGCAAAAAACATTAATAATGTTTAATTACATATATTGGAATATAAGAGGAGTTGCAAATCTCCCCTCAAGAAATAGAATAAAAAAATTGGTATATATGTATAAGATTAATCTCATAGTATTAGTTAAGCCTATGGTAGATAATATTCAGCTAGAGAATTATAAAGAATTATTAGTTTTAAAAAGGGTTATGCTAATAATAATGGTAAAATCTGGATTTTATGGAAAATTCAATTAAACATAAAAATTCTAAAAGAAACTGATCAATTAATCAATTTAAGTTTTAGTCAGGATGTCAAGAAATAATTACGATAGTTTATGCAAAAAATAAAAAAGAAGAGAGAAAATAATTATGGGAGGAAATGCAACAAATCTTTAAAGAGAAGAAGCCATGGATTATAGGAGGTGATTTCAACACAGTGAGAAATTTTAAAGAAAAGAAGGGCGGAAGATCCCCAAATAAGATATCTATGGCTCACTTTAATGATATTATAAATAAAACTAACCTAATGGAGGCTAAATTCTTAGGCTCACCTTTTACTTGGTGCAACAACTGGAAAAATAAAGGTATAATATGGGCGAGATTAGATAGAGTTTTATTTAATTTTAAATGGATAGAGCAAGTTGGGTCCACAGAAGTGAAACATTTAAATAGAACTTGCTCTGGTCACAGCCCACTTTTAATTACCATTAAAAATATAGTTCCCACAGGAAGATTCTTTAGCTTTCAGAATTCCTGGTGTTTACATCATGACTTCTTGAATAGGGTAAAGGAATCCTGGAACAAAGAAGTAGCAGGAAACCCGATTCAAATCCTGAATAATAAGCTATATAGATTAAAAGTAGATTTAAATAAATGGAATAAGGAAACTTTTGGAAATATAAATAAGAATATAAAAGATGCAGAAGATTTAGTTTCAAAAAGGGAATTAGAATTTGAATTAGATCAAAATATAAATAATAGAAAAGCCTTGAGCAAAGCCCAAGCGGAATTAAAATTATATTTATTAATGGAAGAAGTTTTCTGAAAACAAAAATCTAAAATTAAATGGCTTAAAGAAGGAGATAAGAATACAAAATTTTTCAAAAAGTAGCTAAACTTAAACTTCATAAGCATAGAATTAGAGTCATAAAAGATAATGAGGGAAAGTGGATGGACAAGGATACAGATATTCAGAATTATTTTGAAAATTTTTTTGAAAAACAATTAAATGGAAATAGTGAGCTAATAGGAAACACACTTATACAAAACATAGAAAATAATATCACAGCTGAAGATAATATCATGTTAACCAAATTTCCAGCAGAAGAAGAAATTAAAGCAGCTATTTTCACTATGGACAAGGATAGTGTAGCAGGCCCTGACGGATGGAATAATTACTTCTTTCAGGTATGTTGGGAGATAATTAAAAAAGATATAGAAAATGCTATAAATAGCATTTTTTGTGGAGCTGAAATAGGAAAGAAGTGGGGAAGATTTCACATTATTCTCATTCCTAAAATAGATAATCCACAAATAGGAGAAGATTTTAGACCAATTAGTCTCTGTAATTCGATATATAAAATCTTAGCCAAAATATTACAAAATAGGTTAACATTAATTTTACCCAAAATTATCTCTAAAGAACAAACAGGTTTTATGAAGAATAGAATAATAATGGAAAATATTTGTTTAGCTAAAGAAATGTGTAGAGAAATAGGAACTAAAACAAGAAGACATAATGTAATAATAAAATTAGATTTATCCAAGGCATTTGATAGAGTGGAATGGGACACTCTTTGCTTTATCATGCGTAAAATGGGTTTTTCTGAAACATAGATAGATTTGATATATAGATGTATATCTAATACATGTGTTAAGATTATTACAAATGGAAAAGTAGGAGAAGAAATAAAACCGATTAGAGGCTTAAGACAAGGAGATCCACTCTCTCCTTTGTTATTTAATATTTATCTGGAAATTCTAATAGTAAATCTTAAAAATAAAATGAAGAAATGCATCATTGGAACATTTTGACGACCAAAAAATACTCCAATAGTTAGTTTTCTCGCATATGCAGACGATGTAATGATCTTCACCAATGGAGGTAGTAGATCATTACATAATCTGATGGATTTGTTAAAATGCCTAGAAAATGAAACAGGTCAAAAATTAAATAAAAGAAAATGTCAATATATAATTTCTCATAAAGCACCAACGGCACTATCTCATAGAATTAAAAATATTACAGGTTTCTCCCAGAAAAAAGGAGAGATTATTTACTTGGGTTGTCCGGTGTACGAAGGTAAACTCAAGATTGAATATTTAGAATTTTTAATAAATAAATTAAAAAGAAAAATTTCGGGATGGAAGGAAGAATTTTTAAATATGGGGGGAGAATAACATTAATAAAATATGTTTTAGAAAGCACATTAATGTACAATATTATGGTTACTCAACCCCCAATTAAATTTATTAAAAAAATTGAAAAAGAATTTTCAAATTTTTTGTGGGGTAAAAAAGAGGGCAAATATAAACTACATTGGAAAAAATGGAAAGACTTATGTTATCCTGTTCAAGAGGCTGGTTTGGGATTTGTTAATCTCATTGATTTAGCTAAAGCATGGGCAAGCAAAAGATGGTGGAGATTAAAAGAAAATGATAGCTTATAGTCAGAATTTATGAGAGCAAAATACTGTATAAATAATGATACTAATAAAGAAAAAAGGGTAAGCAAGAGTTCTCAGGTTTGGGTTCAAATGCTTAAACAAATAGAACTAGTGGAGAAACATTCTAAACTTACAAATAAAGGATGGAGATGGACCTTAACGCCAAAAGGAACATTCTCACTTAATTCAGCCAAAAATGCAATAAGGAAAAAACAAGAAGAGAAAATATTATTCAAATGGATCTGGAATAATGATAATCCGCAAAAAATTAAAACTTTCACATGGAGGGTCCTGTCTAATATCATTCCAATTGATATTAATTTAAAAAAGAAAGGAATTCAGATAGTTTCTAGATGTGACTGTTGTGCAAATGAGATGGAAACTCTTGATCATCTCTTCTCACCGGGTAAAATAGCAGTAGGAATATGGAAGAAACTAGGAATAGAAATGCATATAAAATATGAACAACTAAATCTCAATTGCAGACTTCAAAAATAGTTTAAATTGAAAGCTACAAGCTCTGCACAGAATTGGATTAAAAATAATGTCCCTCAAATAGCTATTTGGTGTATCTAGAAGGCCAGAAATAAAAGTAGATTTGAGGGTCAAAGCATGTCAATAAAGGATATCTGGAAGGATATAAAAGAGGAGACAAGAAAAATTTCAGAGTCTTATCCATTAAATTCACAGGGCTCGAAGTTAGATAAAGATACTTTAAATTACTGGAACTTAAAAGAAAAACTATTTAAACAATTTAAAATAATAGTCATAAAATGGGAAAAAGCATTGAAAGAAAGCTTTGCTTTAAATACAGATGGCAGCTTTGATCGAGATATAGGAGCAGCAAGAGGAGGAGGCTTAATAAGAAACTTTGAGGGTAATGTGCTCTTAGCCTTCACGAGGAAGTTTCAAGCATCATCGGCACTTCATGCTGAAATATTAGCCTTAAGAGAGGGTATAAGAATATGTAAAAATATTGGCATTAAAAAAATAAATATTCAAATAGATTCTAAAATTGTTGTTAATTTAATTAACAAAAAGACATTAATGTGGAGATATGAAGATGAGATAGAAGAAATTTTATATGTAATAAATTCAATAGATTTTACTATAAAACATATTTTTAGAGAGGCTAATGCCTTAGCGGATGTATTAGCCAAGGATGGAAGAATCAAAAAAGATAAGGAGTATAATGAATTGACACTTCCAAAAAAATATATAGGCACAATTAAAATGGACAGAAAAGAATTCCCTTACGTTAGGAAGATAAGAGTATGATTTGTTAATTTCTATTTTTTAGTTATTTTTTTGGACCTGTTGTACACTAATCATATGCAGATAAGGATTGCTTTATATAATTAATCACCCTGGCCCTGAGGGGTGATTCCTACAGATCTGTTGAAGCTATCAATGATGTATAGATTGGTAAGATTTGTGTTACTTAAAATGAGGTAGGATTGGTTCTAATCAAAAGTCAGTTAAGCTGTCATAATATATATGTATTGGGAAGGGTTAATAAGGTAAGGGATGGGGAAAACATAGGTAGGTAGCATTTTCTTTCTATGTAGGTCTTCAGCTTACAAGAAGGGGATTAAAGCAGAGCAAGGACTACAGTTCTTTACTGTTTCTGTAGTGCTGTTGCCTTGGAGTCTGTAATGTTTTGCTGTCATGGAGTCTGTGTTATTAATGTTTCTGTCATGGTGTATGATGTGTTAATAAGGTTGCTTTAGTTTTATTATTATGCCCCAGAAGTCTGTAATTTTTGGTCTGTTATTTCATCGGTCGACTACACTCATGCAAAAGTTAAAGATGAATGAAGCAATCAAGGCTCAACAGAAAAATAAAGATGAAAGTATGCTTGTTATCGAGACGGTTTCACATACAAAGATAGCATTGACCAGGGACTACATATTGTAAGGCTAGAATCAAGCATTATGAAGCCAAAACACAGATTAGCCAAAGAACAGGTTTGCAGCAGATCATATACGGATTTGTAAGAGATTGAAACAACAATTATAGCAAAACAAAGAAAGGAACAAAGAGAGTGAAAGTTTTTCTTAAAGAAAGCTAGGGGAGGAACGTAAAGGCATAATATATACTTCAAAGGCTTCAATGAGAAAGGGTGAGAGAGTCCTCAAATCATTAAAGAAAAATTCGAGGAGCTGAAATGATTAGATAAGTCATTATTGAACTACGAGGAATTAAAGCACAAATTGTATCATTAGAAATAAAACTAAGTTACATAGTTTTTCTTTTTTAGTAGTCGGAAATGGGTGTAAAAGGGAAAAGGGTAGATATAGCTTGTAAAAATGGTATTCCTCCACCAAAAGAGAGGGTTATAATTAATAAATAAACTTTCCAAAAAAAAAAAAGAAGAAGAAGAAGAAGTAGTAGTAGTAGTAGTAGTAGTAGTAGGAACAAAAGTGAATAAGAAGAATAAGATGAAAAATAATAATAAGTGGAGTAAAAGATGAAGAATACTACAAAAAAATCTTTATTGAGATATGGACTATTCAGTCTCTAATTTAGTTAGAAATAGAATTCATAATTGATTAAAGATATATTTATAGTTTTAAAAATACCAGTATGCAAATTTTGACCTTCTCTAATTCATCTTTGATTAGAGTCAAAAAGTTCCATCTCTAATCAGGATTTGATTAGTGATGGATTTTTCCATCTCTAAATTATTAATTCCCAAGGTGAATTTCATCTTTGATCATATATGAAATTTTTAGTCTCATATTCGATCTATGTTTAAAGATCTAATTTTCATTTTTAAATTCTATATGTATTCAGAGATTGATTTATTTTTTCTTTAATCAGAGGCTAAATTTTTGGTCTTCAATTATATCTCTGAACAAAGATGGATTTTATTCTGTCTCTATTCAGAGATTAATTTGATTTAATCTCTAATTAGAGGTGGATTATTTGTCTCAAATTTATCTGATTAGAGATGAAATTTTTAGTCTCAAATTCTTTCTCCGAATAGAGATGGATTTGATTCCCTCTCTAATTAGAGATGGATTTGATTCCGTCTCTAATTAGAGGTAGAAATTTTGGTCTCAAATTCCATCTTTGACCAGATACCACAACATTTCATCTATGAAGTCATCTTAGATCTAAGATGGGAGGGTTACATCTTTATTTTTATTCAGAGACAAAAATTTTTCCTATCCTGTCAATATATACTAATATTTTTTGTTGACATGTCTTAACTTTTCATATTGATCTTATTGTCATTCAATATCAATTATATAAAATCATTAAAATTTAGTATAAGAGTTAAATTAATAAATATCATTAAAAAAAGTTGAACTACACGATTCTTTAATTAATTATAAAATCAATTGTATTCTTAAATTAAAAATTGTAACATTAGTATCAAATACAGCTATAGGATATTGCCACCACGAAAAAAAGCAGCCAACTATGATTTGTGTTTGCATAACCTTATTTTGTTTATGAATCCCCTCTTGCATTTGTTAGCTTTGCTCCTGTATTTTTTTTTCATTTGTAACAAATTTTCTTATCGTAAAAACTTAACCATGCATTGGGCATGTGAAAAATGTGTGAAACATCCTTAGGTATGAGTGGCAAGTTCAATGACTTGCAATTTAGCTTGTTTTGTCATGCTCTTGCTATGTACTCAAGCTTATTAAATTCATTATTTCATGCCTTCCAATTATCATCAAAAACATAGGTTGGCTTCTATTTGGCATTCTTAATGTTCCAAATGAAACTTTTGTATCTAATAGTTGTCTATTTCTCCCACATAATCTTGACTATGCCACTTATTGTTTGATCCCAAGGAAAATATTTCTATAAATTTTTAAGAAAAAACAAATAGTTAGTAGAAACACATTTTATATTCTAAAAATTACAATATATTTGAAAGTAGTGCCTGAAAATTTTCAAAATACAAATCCTTAGTGTTATGAGGAATGTTCTTCCAAGTATATCAGTCTAAGTGAAATCACTGCTCGAAAGTCTTAGTGATCATACATGAGCATTTTTCATGAGAAAACAACATATGAAGAAATTTATTTTTTTTGTTAGTTTCAGTATTGAAAAGAGTTAATAATACTAAACAAATAAAAAAATCATGTTCTTGGCAATGATATTAATAATGATTAGATTGGATAATTAAATGAAATTGACTTAAAATTATACTAAAAATGACTTGAACATATATTTTTATTCAATCCTATATATAGTGTCGACAAGTGTTTGTGTTTGAACCTTCTTGTGCTAGTTTAGTGAAGTCTAAAAAAATAATGAGGATAATGAGATTTATGATCTGATATAAAACAAAAACCAAAAAAAAAAAAATTTAAGTTGACTCTTTATGCCCAATTCTGCCACGTCTGATTACTTAAAACTATGAGTATTCTAGTATATTGGTACATATCAATTAATTAATTATTATCAAATGTAACTATCTTTTATTAAAGCACTTTAGTAGAAACTTAAACTTCCGAGATTGATGGATAGTAATGCTTATGACATGTTAATGCAATACTTACTTCTATTTTCATTATTTAGAAAAATTAGTTCATGAAAGCTTACTCTCTTTGTCAATAATCATCACATCTCTAGGGGCAAATCTAAAAGCACCATTACTATTAGCCTCAACATTTATAGATTCAACAATAGATGCTGATGTAGAGCTAATTTCAAATTGTTGTGGTACCTCTGCTAGTAGAGGAGGTGATGGTTGTACTAAAGGAATTTGTTATTATATCATGGGACCCATGTCTTGGGTCTCTATTTTACTGCCCTTTTTGTGTAATTGGCAAAAAATTGATTGCCATACCGATGAAAAAATACAATGAAAAATCATTTTCATTTTTCCTCCTTTTTTTTCTTTATCTTGCTTTTAACTTAGCATTTTTAGGGGACTAAACATACATTTATAATAAAAAAACAATGAAAAATCATTCTCCTAGTTTGAATTAGATGGAGTACTAGCCATGATAGTCAACTACCTAGATATACTTAGAGAAAAATGAAAAATAATGTATGGTTTTCTCACATGATTGAACTCAGGACACCTAATAGGATAAATCAAAATATCAATCCGCATGATAATGGAAAATAAAGAATAATCATTAATCATAAAAACTATCATTTTCCCTAACAAAGACCCAAATCAAACAATTTATGAGAAAAAAAAAAGAAAATCACCGACACTTATTGGAATCATAAAAAATGAAAATAAAATATGGGGTTGTGTTGATAGGTAGTGGTGATACTTACTTCAATTTGGCGATTTCTCTTGCTCGTGATATGAGTGATGACTTGTGCACAATTATCACCTTACCTCCAAATCAGAGCTAGTGACCTACTGGATGTACAAAAAACAATCATGATCCCATTTATATTATGTTGTTGTTTTTATACTCATCCTTGGAAAAAGATAATAAATTTTCCAATAAATTTTCAAAGCATGTTAATAAATGATAAAAGTAAGAAAAAGTTTCTAAGAACAAGTAGAGATTCAAGAGAGCAAATATACTTATTTATAATTATAGACTTATATCATCTAAAATAAGAATATTTATCATCATAATGTAATGTGCACTACAAGAAAAATCCCAATATAGCTAGGGACAATTCCATAACTAAATAGCTATTTTCCATCGCTAAACGGGATATAGCGACAGATTACCAACGGATCAGTTCCATATCTAAAGTGCTTCTTGCTAAAATTTAGTGATTGAAAGCGTCCCTAACTAAAAAGTTAGCGATGGAAGATTCCCTATCTAAAGTACTGGTCTAT
Organism: Sapria himalayana; assembly: GCA_029783825.1. Taxonomy (NCBI): domain Eukaryota; kingdom Viridiplantae; phylum Streptophyta; class Magnoliopsida; order Malpighiales; family Rafflesiaceae; genus Sapria; species Sapria himalayana. The sequence continues at coordinate 27,826 of JAREIK010000345.1, forward strand.
AAATTTTAGCGATGGATATAGTCCTTAGCTAAATAAATTTAGCGACGAAAAAATTTTAAATAATTTAAATTCTGAAATGAATTTTGAAATTAAAATATCTAGGGAAAAATCCCTTGCTAAATTAGCAAGGGATTTTTCCCTTACTAATTTAGCAAGAGATTTTTCCCTAGATATTTTAATTTCAAAATTAATTTTAGAATTTAAATTATTTAAAATTTTTTAATTAAATAATTTAATATTTTTATATTTAATTGAATAAAACTTGAAACTATAAATAATTTATAATAAATAAAATCATTTAATATCTTATTCTAATTAGATATTTTATATAATTAAAACAAAAAAATAACAAAATTTTATTTTATCTTATTCTTCAATGTATATACCGATAATACATAAAGTATAATATATCCATTCATTGACATTACTTTCTCTCCCTATGTTCCTTCGATCATCATTTTTCTACTACGACAAAGCTGTCCGAGTCATGGCACGTAATATCTAGTGAAAAATCTCATCACTTATAAAAGCTTTGCATGAGAACAATGTGGTATAATATTTGTAAGAAATTAAAATCACTCAGTCAAATTAAAAAAAGTTATGTTTTGATACATATATAATCGTGTAGTATATATATGTAAATATAAACTAGCATTTCACTCCTACATATATTACTATAGTATATGTACATTAAAACAACAGTATTATGTGTACATATAAACTGAGTACAAATATACTCATTATATATGTACATAAAATAATGCAATATCATATGTACGTATTTACTAACTTTATTCGTATGTATATGTCTCATTTGGTGGTATTGATGCTACTCCCGCTACTGCTCCTGCCGCTGCTGTTATTGCCGTTGTTGCTGCCAATACCACTACTGCTATTGCCACTACCGCCGCTGCCTCTACTACCACCGCTGCCGCCAATGCCGCCGCTGTAGCCGTCGCTGCTGCCATTGTTGCTACCGTTGTCACCACTATTGCCTCTGCCACTTCTTCCAGTGCTACCACTACTTCAGGTGCAGCCGCTGCTACCACCGCTGCTTTTTGTGCAGCCGCTGTTGTAGCCACTACCACTGCCTCCGAAGATGTTGCTCTCGCCATTGCAGCTCCCGCCACTGCTGCCGCCACTACAGCCCCCGTTGCTACCGCCACCTCCACTACTGCCATTACTGCTTCTACTGTCGTCGCTACCACCGATGTCGCTGCTACTGCTGCTGATAATAGGTTTTTACATACATATAATAGGCTAAAACTCTACCTAAAAAATTCGGAGACACACAAACATTTTCACATGTATATAAAAATAGTTATTATAAACATGAACAAACACAAATTAAAGTTGATTATCATACAGCTTAAACTAACATTTAATTAAATAATTTAATAATTTTATATTAAATTTAATAACCAAAAACTATAAATGAAATTTTAAAGTAAACAAAAAAAATTCATTTAATATCTTTTTCTAATACAATATTTTAAATAAGTAAAAAAATAAAAAAAATTATATTACATATTAGTAATCATTGTATCTACCAATTATGCATTAAGTATAATCTATCAATGCATTGACGTTGCTTTCTCTCCCTTTGCTCCTTCGATCATCAACTTTCCACTACAAAAAAGCTATCCGAGTCACGGTGCTTCATGTCTATTGAAAAATCCTTTCACTTATACAAGCTTCGTATGGGAAACAATGCGGTACCATATCTGTAAGAAATTTAAACCACCAAATCAAATCAAAATAAATTAAAAAAAAATATGTTTTGATAAATATATATTACTGCAGCAAAAATATACATATATACTAGCATTTCACTCGTACATATATTACTACAGTATTTGTACATATAAATTGTAGTATTGTGCATACATATATACCGAGTACATATATACTCAGTATATATGTACATAAAATACTACAATATTATATGTATGTATATACTAACTATATAGGTACGTATATACCACATTTGTTGCCATTCATGTTGCTCCAATTGTTGATGCCACCCCTGTCATTGCTGCTGCTGCCAGTGTGGCTGCTGCCAGTGCGGCTGCTGCCACTACTGCCGCCACTGCTAGTGCAGCTGCCGTTGTGGCTGCTGCCACTACTACCTTCGTTGCTACCGCTGGCACTACTACCATTGATGCTGCTGTAGCTGATGCTGACGCCACTGCTGCCGCTGCCACCACTGCCACTTCTAGCATCACTACCACCACTACCATCACAGCCGCTGCTACTGCTGCTACCGCCACTGATAATATGCTTTTACATACCTATAATATGCTAAAACTCTACCCAAAATATTTGAAAAAACACAAACATATTCATAGATATATAAAAACATTTAATATAGACATGAACAAACACAAATTAAAGTTGATTGTCATACAGTTTCAACAAAAATTTAATCAAATAATTTAATATCTTTAAATTACATTTTATAAAAACAAAAACTATAAATGAAACTTTTAAATTAAACAAAAAAAGATTCATTTAATAACTTATTCTAATACAATATTTTAAATAACTAAAACAAAAAAATAACAAAAAATATATTACATCTTATTAATCAATGTATCTACCGACTGTGCAGAAAGTATAATCCATCAATGCATTGATGTTGCTTTCTCTCCCTCTACTTCTCCAATTACTAACTTTCCGCTACGAAAATGTTGTTCGAGTCACGGTGCTTAATGTTTGTTGAAATATGTCTTCACTTATACAAACTTCGTATGGGAAACAATGCGGTACCAAATCTGTATGAAATTTAAACCACCAAATAAAATCAAAATAAATAAATAAAACTATGTTTTGGTAAATATATATTGATGCAGTAAATATGTACATATAAACTGTAGTATTATGCGTACATATATACTGAGTACATCTATATACTCAGTATATATATACATAAAATAATGTAGTATTATATGTACGTATATACTGACTATATACAAACGTATACACCACATTTGTTATCGTTGCAACTTCTCTCGCTACTACTGCGGCTCCTACCACTGCCGCCACTGCTGCTCCCACTGGCACTGCCGCTACCTCTTTCATAGCCGCCGCCACTGCTGCTACCACAGTCGCTGCCGATGCCGCTGCCACTACTGCCACTGCAGCTGCTGCTGCTGATGCTGCCACTGCTGCTGCCATTTCCACTACTGTTGCTTCCACTGCCACTGATGCTACTGTAGCTACCAGTGCTACTACCACAACTACCAGTGATGCCACTGTCACCCCCACTACTACCACTGCTGTCGCTACTACCTGTGTTGCCCCTGTTGCCGCTGCCACCACCGCTACCTCAGCTGCTGCCACTATCGCTACAGTCACCGCTGTCGCTTCCGCCGTCATCACTGTCATCGCTGCCGCTACTGAAAATAGGCTTTTACATACCTATAATAGGCTAAAACTCTACCCAAAAAATTTAGAGACACTAAAACATATTCGTAGATATATAAAAACAAATATTATAAACATGAACAAACACAAATTAAAGTTGATTGTCATACTGCTTCAACAAATATCCAAAAGATGTCAAGCAATTATGTTTAGAGATAAAGAGAGTACAAAAATAAAATGCTTTTAGAATAATAAAGATAAAATAAGCTAGCCCTCTTTTTGATAAAGATGAAATCGATAAATATGGGATCCATGTACTAGAAGGACCGTGGTAATGTCTGAATGCTTTGAATCATGTTTTTTTCTTTTGTCTCACATATTATATCCTGCAAAGATTCATAATTTGGTTAATCGGAAAAGAAAACCACAAAACCAGGATTAAAAAAATTGAAACCTGCAAAAAAAATATCATAATTATTTGCTACACATAGACAAAAATAAATAACAGTTCAGATATAATTCTCATACTCAATCATCCTCGTAATTTGTAGGGAATACTCGCCTCTCCTGCGAGGATTCACTGCTGGATCTCTGAATGCTATTTTTTGCACCAATGCTACTAATTTTGACTCCATATAGAACATCTGCTGTTGCATTACATTTTTAATTTCTTTCATCTCATAATTCATTTCTTTAATTTCTTGCATTTCTTCTATCAAATTAATTATCTGCTCATTCTTCTTTTTCAATTCGGTCTCCATAACTTCAATACGTTCATTTGTTTCCAGTGCTTGTTGTTCGACCACCACATTCACCATTGCTGAGACAGATGAATTAGAAGCACAACTGCTACAACAAAATGCTACTCCCTTAGAGTCGATTCCATACACTCGCTCCTTCTTTCGACCTTATATTGTCTCCAAATAAATAGAATCATAGTCAATTAGTTGAAGATCCATAAAACCCTCAACTTGTTGATGAGCAGCTATCACACGTTCCTCCATTATGTCCTGAGATAAAATAGAGAAAAAAACTATTCTAGATATACACAAAATAAAATAAATATTTTACATTGAAAATAATTTTCATAATGTACTATAGTTTTATAAAATCTAATTAATATAACAATTTCTTACAGTAATCATCTGAGACTTGTTGTCGACATACTGACCATCCACTTTCTTCACATGTATCTTTCTGAAAATCTCATAAAAATTTGGATCTCTACCCAATTTTCCAGCCTAGAATATGTTTTTATTAAGTCATAAAAAAACAAATGATAAAAAAATTTAACAAAATTAAGAAAACCATGTAGGAATTTTATTTATTGGACTATTAGGACAACCAAAAATATAGTAATGTTTAGAATTTTAAATTTGTACCAAATCTCAAGCATGCTCAATGCTCGACTTTGAACCTCCAGTGTTTCAACAAAATTCTGTACCTAGTTCAGCTACCTCACTTCGTCGATTTTTGCTGGCAATATCTGATTTTTTTTTTCACATCTGGCTCCTCCCAATAATTAAGTCACTCGGGCTAGTCTTCCTCGGATATAAAATCAGGTCTTTCTTTCATTTTTTAATTTATAGACAAAATCAGAATACCGTTGAGCAGCTTTGATCTTTCATAATGACTTTATCTTTCTATCAAATTTGGGTGCCCATGTGCATAGATTCTATAAATAGAAAAATGACAAAAGAATTTATATTAACAACAAAACATAATTATTTAATGCTTGAATAATAACCAACATAAAAGTTAAGTAATTAGTTAATTATTTTTCAATGCTTTTGTTTTGTTATTTTTACCTGAAAGTCATTAAAATATGACTCTTATATCGATTCAAAAATTTTCTTTCAGGAAAAAACTATAGAATCAGGCATTTTCTTGAAAGCCTTTGTAATTATAGTCGAACACTTGTAAGATGGAATAAAACTATACAAATAAATAAATAATATTTGAAAATAAGCAAATCATAACAAATTTAAAAAAAACCACTGAAAGTAACATCAAAATTTTTTTTCAATTGATTTTTACATATTTCTTTTATCTCTCATCCACAATCTCAATTTCTAACTTTATACTGACTGCTGAGAAAGGCACGACATTTGATGATGTCATTGGTATTGTAAATGGGGGAACAATCAGTGTAAAATGTGGTGTAGAAGATAGAGAATGATCAAAAGTGTGTGCAGGAAGCACAATGGGTGGTGGGCTTACATTTGATAAAGGTGATAGTAGAGGTCTCAAAGATTGTGATTGTGATAGAAATGGAGATGGTAATTGTGATGTTGAAGTCTAGATATGGTGATTATGAGATGGTACTGATAATGCAACATGATGTAACATACTAGATGAATTTCGTTCATTTCTATGTCCACATCCTCCTACACCATGCCCACGTCCTCTAGGCGCCATCTGCTGTACAAAATAAAACATAGAACAAAAAATATGGATATGATGAACAAGCATGCATTTTTAAATAAAATACACTGATAGATTTCAATAAAATATAAAAAGTTTTGATAGTTTAAATTTATAATAAAATTATAACAATTTAATTATCGGCATCACTGTCATCCTCCAATGGTTCTTCTGATATTTCGTCTGATTCTGATAGAAGTTCAAATTCATCTTCAGATAGAAATTGATCATCTTCAATTTCTATTGTGCCACCATTTAAGTCACATAAATTTTCTGGATCTTCATCTACATTCAAAGGCTCAATATTATTTATGTCTTCTTTATGGAATGCTAGTGCAATTGCACTTCTTTGTTGCAATGTTGGTACTTCAAATTTTGATCGAGCTTTGATTTTGCAAATCACCCACCAATCTCTATTATCACAAGATAAACTTGGATATGTACAATAATATACCTGAGTGGCTTGAACTACCATAATAAATGACTCATATCGATTATATCTATATTTATGGTTAACATCCACTAGCTTATAATCCGAATGAATCTTTGTACCCATATTTCGTGTAGGATCAAACCACTCACACTTAAATAATACAATCTTGTTATTTTCGAGTCTATGAATTTACAACTCAATAACTTCTTTGAGGTGATCATAATAATCAATCTCATTTATACTATAACCTGAGCCTTTAATGCATACACTACTATTCATTATTTTTTAGGAAGAACCGTGCCCGATTGTGTGAAATTTATATCCATTAATAAAATACCGAGGATAGGTTGTCACATATCTAAACGAGCCTTTACTTAGATTCTAAATAAAAATATTTGAATCTCCATTTGAAGGATCATTTGCATGTGACATAAATTAAACAAATGATGTTAGAAAATAAAAGTACTAAAAAATTAAATAATTCATATTTTGAAACTTAATAATTCTCACATAATTTTTGAACCAATTCACAAATTCAGTTTTTAGCATATAATCGACATCATTGCTGGAAATTACTGGTTGCATATTTTTTAACTGCTCAACATAAATACTTCACATACATAAAAAGAGAGAGAAAATATCTATCAATTTTTTATTATTCCTATGAAGGACAAAATTAAACTATGATTAAACCTTCAACTATGTTGGGTATACATACTCAATATATGGTGTAACCTCCTCACAATTAAGTAAAACATAGCTCCTAGTTGCTTTGTACTCTTCATCTGTCATACATCTTTTCTTTGTTCATCCAATTGCTCTTCAAGGGTGCTTGAAGATAGATACTTTGTCCACAAAATCATTTTCTACCATCACATGACCTTTATAATTCCATGGCACATTTCTATTATTGTATTGACATGATCCTCAAAATAATAAGAACAAAATGATGATGCTTCTTCTACTAAATATGCATTGCAAATTGAACCTTCAACTTTTGCCTTGTTTCTAACATTCAATTTCAACTTACGAAGATACTTACATCCACAATGTTAGGTTTCAATTAGATTAAATTACAATAATACTTAAAGTATACAATAATAAAACACAGCAAATTATATGTATTTACCTCTCAAAAGGATACATCCACCTGAATTACACTGGCCCTGCAATCCTTGCTTAATATGCCAAATGGACTAGCAAATACTTTATCGAGTCAAAAAACTCCATGGGAATATCCGTTCAAGCTTACAAATAATAAGTGGAATGTCATTCTCTAGCCTCACCATGTCATCTATTTTGATTGTGGTTACAGTTAGCTGTCAGAAAAAAAAACTAAGTTCTATAAGGACCTTCCAAACACTTAGTGAAAGTAATTCACAAAATGTAATTGGTATTAATCTTTACATAAATACATGACAGGCATGACTTTTGATTCTAAATAATTTAAGATTCTTCATATCCATGCATCTTCCCATATTTGACACATATCTATCATGGAATTTCAAATTTTTAAACAATTCACACAATATTTGTCTTGCCTTCTTATTAAGTGTGTAGCAAGCTTTAGAAAATTTTTTTGTTTCCTCATTCAGTTTCAATTCAGGAAGCCGACAGTAATCAGTCTGCTCTTGTCTTGATTTTAAAGTGTTTTTTGTTTTTCCGTCTAATTTAAGGATAGTGTTGAAAATATTGTCAAAATATATTTTTCAATATGCATTTCAACTAAGTTATGACAAATTAAATTGGACTTCCAATAAGGCAAGTCCCAAAATATACTATGTTTCCTCCATCCAAATAATTTACCTATGGGTCCATTACTTCCAGTAGCTTCTTTTTCAGTTACATTCTTCGAACCCAAACTATGAATCTCTGTCATTATATCATATTTTGAATGAACTGCTGGTGCAACTGCCATCATAGTTTTATTTTTTCGAAATACAGTTCTATTTCTTTGAAATGGATGATTCGTAGGTAGAAACTTACGATAGTTATCAAACCATGACTGTTTACCACTAAATTTGAGGGTAAATGCATCAGCATTTGTCATGCAATATGAGCATGTGAATCGTCCTATAGTACTCCAGCCAGACAACATTGAATATGTAGGAAAGTCACTTATCATCCACATAATGAAATTTTGCTTCTTTGAAATATCATCTGTATTCACGCCAACATCCAATAAATAATTTAACTTTGCAATAAGAGGTTGTAAGAAAACATCCAGCATGTATTTCGGATTTTTTGTCTATGGAATCAATATTGACAAAAACATATTGCTCCTTCATACATAACCACGGAGGCAAGTTATAAGGTATCACTATCATTGGTCATGTTGAATATTGTTGACCAGATTGCCCAAATGGCTGAAATCCATCAGTGTAGAGACCCTATCTCACATTTTGACTTTCTGCTACAAAATATTGTTATATATAATTAAAATGCTTCCAAGAAGGTGAATCTGATGGATGACGCATTACCCCTTCTTTAGTCTCATGCTCAAAATGCCACCTCATATCATTTTCTATAGTAATTGATGCATATAGTCTTTATCATCGAGGAATTAATGAAAAATAATACATCTTCTTAACGACAACCTTCAATTTTTATCGTGTATCTACAACACGAGGTGCCTTCCTAAATCGATGATGATCACAAAACTTACAGCTAATTAAATCACTATCACTGCCCCAATATAACATGAATCCATTTAAACAACAATCAATTTTATCCACTGGTATACCCATTCCTCGTAGCACCTTCTTAGTGTTGTAAAAGTTGTTAGTGATCAAATTTTTATCCGGAACAATCCCTTCTTCAGTTTTATCACCTGATCAAATAATTTTAAGACATTGGTTTTCTGACTTTATGCTCATTAGTCGAGCCACAAGTGACAATTGTGAATGTGTTTTACAACCACGCCACAACTCTTTATATGTAGCTTTAAGCATTTCATAAAATTTCTGAGTTTCAGTATTAGGTGGTTCATCCATGTAATTCATATTAAAGTCAGCACTAGTAGCTTCCATGATCATTCTAAGGTATGTGTTTGATGATTCTTCACCACAAGCAAATGATTCAATACCCTCATTTTGGTCAATATTCAAATTCATTATACTTTCCCCATGATGAATCCAAACAAAATAATTTGGCACAAAGCCATATTTAGCCAAATAATATTTTATAGTGTTTGCATCACAAAAAGGGATATTCTGACACTTGCGATGATTACATGAACTCTTAATTTTTTTCTCCATCCATCAATCTCGATTGATTACATGCAAAATTGATGAGAGTTTCAAGCCCGGTCAAAAAATCCTTTTTCAAAAATCCATTAATAACACTTCTGTACATCAACTAACGATCTGAGCTCATTTTTCCCTATTTTATTTACAAAAAATAATGCCCAATCATTATTTTGAATAAAATATTCTATTACTTCAAAATATATA
>JAREIK010000345.1:40000-443856 GCA_029783825.1 Sapria himalayana
TCAAATCCTACTTGCGTTATCATGATAAAGATTTTTGAATCTAAAATTTCTAAAAAGTTATTAGTTGGATGGTTGGTGACATCATTAAATGGGTGTAAGCCCTGGGTTTGAACCTATCATTGTTCTTTGAAAAAGTATATTTTGGGAAACTCTATGAGAATCAAAAATTAATTTTTAAATTCTGAAACTATTATTTTTGATTTAAATTTTTTAAAAACTTCTGAGATAAACAAAGTTGATGCATTTCAGTGCAACAAAAGTGGATAAAAGTTAAAATGTTATAGGAAAAAATATTAAGGGGAACCAAAATGAAAATAATTATGTTTTATTATAATTTTTAATTTTAATATAACATTTGGGGACCCAAATCCAAAATATTTATGATTTGGGTCTTCCAAATTCCTATTCTAATAATTACCTTCTTTTATTCATACGGAATACATATACTCAAGTATGCATGTGAGTTTATGCAAAAACTCATTTTTCCATAAACAAAAACATATGCATATGGAGTTCATAACTACTCTGTATGCATAAACATATGCATAAACTTGTTTTTGCATACTGAGTAAGCTGAAACGAGTTTATGCATAATGTTTTTTTTAATTATATTGGGATAATTTTGAGTATCCGAATTTAGGTACTAAAATATAACCCAAATCATAGATTTTTTTTTGGATTCCATAACATAATTATCCATTGTGTGTGTGTGTGTGTGTGTGTGTGTGTGTGTGTGTGTGTGTGTGTGTGTGTGTGTGTGTGTGTGTGTGTGTAATGAGGATGAAAATATTAAGTATTATTATTATTATCAGTGTTGTGGAGGAATTCTGTTTTTTTTTTTTTTGCAAAATTAGATAAAAGTTAGTGCTGTTTTTGGAAGCAACAAAATATAAAGAATAGTACCTTCATTGTCAATAAAATTTATTTAATAAAATTTTAAAATTGAACTAAGTTAAGAAAATACTTCTTAGAGTAATATTCCTACCTTTTAGTGGTATCAATGCAAAATATTAAATTGTTTTTGTTATTTTGTTTTGTAATTTAAGAGATGTAAGCCTAATCTTTTTTTCTATTTGAAGATTAGAATGATTTGGATTTCTTGTTATGCATGTAATTGCTACTTAAGAGCTATAAGGCTACTCTAATTTATTCATCATCTTAAATTTTTCTCCTTCTTTTACTACTTCTTCTTCATCTTCTTCTACTTTTTATTCTTGTACTACTACTACCACAAACGAGTATCTACTTTCAAATGAGAATGCTCATTTATAGATGAGATAATATTTCTTTATGCTTTATCTTTAACATGGTCTATAGTATATTCCATTATACTTTCTCATTAATCAAAGATAAAAATATAGATTATGGTTCAATTGAGAAAGCTTACTAATAGATGAGTTTCTAATTGCAAATAGAGTATAAAGGGTAGATTAATTACCAATTGTGCAAGATTAATAATAGATGAGTATCAACTTGCAACATGTAGGAATCCATTTGTTAGAGCATATGTTTGAGTGGTTGATTTTCCATTGTTGACAACTTCCTTGATTTGATAGAGCATAGTGATATATGTATCTCACACATCAACCATGATACAACATCAATATACATTTTTTACAAGGTAAATGGTCTTGAGGTTCTACAATTCATCTTCATTAGAGAAACTAAGGTCATGAAACACTAACTATGGTCTCCTTTGATTATAATATTTTCTCTATGACAAGATTAATCAATCAAAAAGTTTGGATACCTAGCATCAACAAATCATTAGAGCAAGCAAAGACGTGAATATTCAATTGATATGACTTTCAATCTCAAAAGATTACCAAAAGATAACCATCAATGGGTTTAAAATCTATTTGAAAAATATTATAGCTCAAATACCAAACTAGTTAATTAAATATGATAATTTTGAATTAAATCACAAAATTATTTTTCATTTTCCCAAACTATATTTAATAGAGTTGATTTAAAAAATAGAAAAAATATATATATATATTCACATGATTTTTATTACTCACACACACACACTACAAAAATTATGAACAGATTAACCAAAATAGTTTTTCTGGATTTTTCACAAATGACGTTAAATGCATAGCACATAGTAATTTTAATTATGCAACAATTATTAAACACATATACACGCTACAATAAAATAAACGAACACAACAAAAAACTTACACTATCAAAAAATACACTACTAAAAAACTTACCATAAATAACACAAACAATGATCATACACACACTCTCATTTTATCATTCATAAAATAGCAATATACGAATTAAAACTATTTATTTTTGAATAATTTTTTAAGAAAATTTATTTTTTTAGATTCAATAGAATCATCTTTTTGTGCTCTTCATGCAATATAGATAATAAATCAAGAACATATACATTTTTGTTTCGTGCTCCTCACTCAAGAACACCCGTGAACAAAACCATAAGCAATAGGCCATGAAAAATTGAAGTTGAGCACACCCATAACAAACTAAATTTAAATAGAAATATTTATAACCATAACAGAAAAAAGATACCATCAAACTATAGCATCAAAATCACTCAAACCATGATAAAGAAGTTCACCCACTAGAAACCTACATGCCCAAACAATGCATAACAATTTTTTCCTTTCACATCTATGATAATAAAAAAAATGATAGATATAGTTATGTTTAAACAGTTTATGTATACTATTTTTATAGTTATATATATATAGTTATGTTTAAACACACTTATTTAAAGCTCACTTATATTTATGTATACTGTTTTTGTATACAGTATGTAGTTATTTATATTGAACAAGTTATAAATTGGCATACCTACTGTGTACCATCAAAATCTACACAATGACAACACATTATATCACAAATGTATGAAGTATGTATACGATTAAGTATATATACGCAATCCAAGAACACCACTATGAATAAAAGAGAAGAATTTTGGAAACAATAAATAACAGAATTAATACGTATAAGCTTAATCAAGATAATTGATGAAGAATAAATGTATAAAACGTACCTCAAATCAAATAAAAATAAAAACGTAAACCTTGAATATACGTTGAAGCATCGGTGTCGAGGGATGGATCACCGAATGCGGAGGTTCGCGTCACTTGTTGTTGAAGATTATTGCGTCTCGACTAAAATGTAAATATTAGCAAATTTTTTATATTTTTATTTATTAAAACATTAAATAAACAATACACACACACACACACACACACATAATCAAAAAGACTAATTAATTTTATTTACCATCACAATTTTTTCAACAAAATTAATGTGCGTGTAGCAAGGTACAAATGAAAAACAAATACCTTAAAATTTTTTATTGTAATATTAATTAAATAATAAATATATAAACAATTAAAAAATATATGTTTAGCCTTAAAAAAATATCAAATAGGTACAAAATTAACAAACTCTATATAATAAAACATAAATGAAAAGACGATTTATCTTATAGTCACTCGGCTAAAAGTTATATAATACTATTAATGTTAAAAAATATATAAAAATTTATATTTTATGGTTATGAATTTTTAAGAATTCATAGTAATTTTTACGAAGATAATATGAAATAATTTTAAAGGCATAAAATTTCATATTATTTGATATCATTAATAATTTTTAAAATTCAATAAATTACTTAAAGTAAGAAAATAATTAAAATAAGTTATATTTATTATTTTAATAAAAATTTAAAGTTAAAAGCTAATAGTAAAAATATTACTCAATTGTTTAATTCGTATACATTTTTGTAAGAGCAAACATCTATGTATTTATTTATAAATATTAATTTATTTTCTTTTAACTTTATTAAAAAAATTATATTTTTATTATATTTAAAGATTTTCTAATTTTGTATTATGTATTTATTTAAAAGGTTTTTATCATAATAAAATTGTTTTTTACTTATAATATAATATTAATTTTTACTACTTTGTTCGTTAATTCAGATAATTTTAAAAATTTTTTCTATTTTATTATAGTGAATTAATTTACATTTATATTAGTAGAAATTTTAAATATATGTTAATTTAATTTTTAAAATATAGAAAAAAATAGTATACTTATTGAATTTATTATTTAATGTTGCTTTAATACAAATTTTTAAGTTTCTTATTTTAAAATTTTAGAAAAATTTTTGTAAAATTTCATCGCTAAATCCATCCCTAATTTATGGATTTTAATAGCTAGGGATATTTTCTCGCTAAATCCATAGCTAAAATACGGATTTTATTAGCTAGTGAAAATCTGTCGATAACTCCATAGCTAAATTAATGATTTTATTAGCTAAGGAAAATCCATGGCTAAATCCATGGCTAAATCAAGGATTTTAATAGCAAGAGAAAATCCGTCGCTAAATCCATCACTAAATCAAGGATTTTATTAGCAAGGAAAAATCTATCACTAAATTCATCGCTAAATCAAAAATATTATTAGCAAGGGAATATCTGTCGCTAAATTCATCGCTAAATCAAGGATTTTATTAGCAAGTGAAATCCGTTGCTAAATCCGTCGCTAAATCAAATGCTAAAATCCCCACTTTTCTTAAGCAAAATTTACTAAAATTTTGTGTTGCTAATCCGTCGCTAAATCCCCCGCTTTTCTTTAGCGGAATTTTCGAAAAAATTTTCCTCGCTAATCCATTGCTATTTTCTTTTTCAAAAAAAACATCAATCCCTTCCTATTCCCTAGCTAATCCCTTGCAATTTAGCTAGGGATTGATCCCTAGCTAAATCGATATTTTATTGCAGTGGTGCATTCATAAATCTAACAATAAAGCATACATTATTCATTTGGTCTGCTGAATTGGGTCTTTGATGTGTACAAATAAGATAACAATTTCAAAATAAACAGCAACCAAAACTACTAGCCTACTAGCATTGCACAGAATATACTAAGAAATATCACATAGAGAAAAGCAATTAAATAAAAAAGAAATAAAAAAAAGAATGAAAAATTTTGGATATAAACTTTATTTTCAAGTGTAGGTTAATCATTAAAAAGTAAGAAGTGCCAAGGAAGCAAGGATTGTTCCATAATTTTTTACCTAATAGAATACTAGAAATAGAAAGTTATACTTACTGTGGATGATGGTAAAAAATGTATAAGATGATCTGAAAGTTCAATTTAATAACATAAAAATGTATGGATACAAATAGACAACAAACAATATAATCTTAAAGATTTGTTATTAAAACAAACACAAAATTCCAAGCTCATTCCCTTCCCATTACATAAAAAATCTAGGTTTAGGAGTCTAAAAATGAACAACTAGTGATTATAATATCTTGGAACATAAGTTTACTAGTGTGTTTCAATACGAGATTGCAAAAAAAATGCTACAAACCACTACACTCTATATCATCATTATCTTCTTCTTCTTCTGATTCAAATTCCAAAACAATGTAAAGTTTATCTTCATATTCAATTTCATCATTTCCTATATCAGAACCTATATTTCCAAAATTTGAATCATAAAAAATACCAAGATCATTGTCCTCCACAACCTAAATCTGATGTAAATTAATTATATTGTCCTGAAAGGTCAATCCGTGCATTGAATAAGTTTTCATTGACAATTCATGCATCTCTACAACTACCCTCACCTTAATCTTTCACTCAACTATCCAATCCATATTTGCTCACATCAATGAAGGATAGGGTACATAATATACCTAGCATGCCTGCATTTCAAATATGAATGATTCATATATATCAAACCTTCTACTTTGGTTGACTTCTACTAGGTTGTAATTTGGGTGCCTCCTCTAGTACCATGCCTTGATGGGTCCAACCAATCACGTTTAAATAGAACCATTCTTTTGAATGGATAGCCAAGATACTCTAACTTCAATATTTATATAAATTGACCATAATAATCACTAGTATTCTGTCTATAGTTTGTACCTTTTATGCGAACACTATTGTTCATGGCAGCTCGACCTGTCCCATGGCCTATAATATAAAATTTGTATCCATTGACAATGTACATTGAATATAACTGTGTGGTTCTATTTGGCCCTTCAGCAAGAGCATTTACAAAGATGTTTGTCATATTGTTACAAGAATTATATGCATGTTCATCAAAAAATATTAATGTCAAAATGTATTTGATTAAAAATATTTGATTGCAAAAATTTATGCAGGGAATAAAATACTCACTTAAAGTTTGAACCATTCAACAAAATTATTATCCAGCATTTGATCAATGTTAGCATAACTTATTCTTCGATTTTGTTTGCGTAGCTTGAGAATGTAAATACTTCAAATAAAAAAATAAAAACATTAAAATATAAAAATCAATAATTTTACTATTGAAACAATATAAAAAATACTTTCCCATATTCAATTGGCCTAGGCTTTGTAGTTCCAAAAATCATCAAGGATATGTGAATATTGATAAATTATCTTCTATTGGAACAAAAACCCCACCATCATCATTATTGGGTACATTATGATTTCTTGTGTGAACATGCAATTCAAAGTAATGCAAGCAAAAGTTTGATATTTTTTCAACTAAATATGCATTACATATTGAACCCTCAACTTGAGCTTTATTGCCAAAATTTTTTTCAAATGAAGAAGGAACCTACACGCGCACACACACACACACACACATGACAATAATTAATTGTTTTTATATGTTATTAACATCAAATATCAAAGAAATTGAAAATTTAATATAAGAAGTTAGTACCTCTCAAATGGGTACATCAAATGAAACTATACTGGGCCTAATAATCTTGCTTCACATTACAAGTAGATAGACAAATATTCCATTGAGTCAAAGAAAGTATGAGGAAATATCATGTCTAACTTACATAAAATTACTAGAATTTCTAACTCCAATCTCCTCATATCTTCCTTTTGTTTTGTACATATTAAGTCTTTAAAGAATAAGCTCAACTCGATCAGTGCTTCCCATACATTCATTAGCATCAAATTCTAAAATACTATTAGGTTTAACATTTGCATAAAGACATGACAATCATTGCTTTTCATTCCAAAAGGTTTGTACTTATTTAAGTCTACATATCATCCCATATCTGACACATAGTCATCAGGAAATTTGAGGTTTTTCACCCATTCACAAATAGCTTTCTTACCATTCTTATCCAAAGGGTAGTTTGCCTCTTCTCTAACTCTTTTTATTGACAAAATGTCACAAAATCCTCCCTAACTTTGATGTTGTCTTTTGTTTTTCCCTCAATGTTCATGACAGTTTCTAAAATACAATTTTTTTTATGTGCATGACATTGAGATTTTGATGAATCAGATTGGTACTCTAGTAAAGCATATCCCAAAATATAATATGTTTTCTTCAACCACAACCACTAGTTTTACAAATGTTGTTATTGATCACACCTGCATCAACTTTAGTTACCTTTCTAACTCCTAACATTTTGATATGCTCTAAAATATTTATTCTAGACTGATTTGGTGGTGAATAAAAAAATTTGTTTTATTTTTAATAAAATAGTTCTTGTTTCATTTGAAGGGGTGATTATTAGGCAGATATTTTCGATGATTATCGAACCATGATGCCTAATGAATATTTGGGAGTGAAAATTCATTTGAGTACTCTAAATAATGCTGACGAGCAAATCTGTCAACTGTGCTCCATCTAGACAATATTGAGTATGCCAAAAATTCACTAATAGTCTAAAACAAAGATGCTTTCATTTGAAATTGAGACACCTCATATGTTTCAACACCCACCTTCCACAAATATTTCAATTCAGCTATCAGTGGTTGAAGGAACACATCTATCTTATGCTTAGGGTTGTTCGGCCTAGGTACAATTACTCACAAGAACAAATGAGGCTCTTTCATACACATCCATGGTTCCAAATTATATGGTGTTACAATGATTGGCCAACATGAATATTGCTTACCTAATTGACCAAATGGTTGGAATCCATCTATGCATTATCCCAACCTGACATTTCTACTCTTCGCAAAAAATAAAGGATACATCTGAACAAAATGAAATCATGCCTTTGAGTCATATGGATGATGTATAACACCATCTTCCTTGTCATGATCATCATGTCAATGCATATGCCTAGTAGTTTCTATTGAAGAATACAATCTCTGTTACCTAGGAATGAGAGGAAAATAATACATCATCTTATACGGAAAATCACCCTTATGTTTTGTTGACTCCCTTCTCCTACTTTTGTACCTAGGATGCCCACATAATTTACAACACTTTAAAGTGCTATCTACACTCCAATATATCATGCACTCATGCTCACAACAATCAATTTTCTTCATAGGAAGACCCAATCCTTCAACCATCTTTTGTGTTTCATAAAAGTTCTCTAGTAATGTGTTTATTTGAGGTAGTGCCACTTTCATAAATTCCAATAAGGAATCATAACATCTCTCTGGTAAATGATATTTTGACTTAATATTCAACAATCAAGCTACTATAGATAACTGTGAGTGCTTCTCACACCCTAGCCCCAATGCTTGGTCAACCACTTGTAACATATCATATAATTTTTTGGCTATCGGATTAGGGCTCTCCTCCATAATGTAAAAGTCCGAGTCAAGATTACCTGCATCCATAACCATGGTATGGTATGGACTAGGTGATTCAATAGCATAAGTTGATGTATGACCTTCACCCTATTCAAAATTTCTATAAGTTGTAGTTTCACCATGAAATTACCACTCATAATAATTTGGTACAAAACCCTTTTAGGTGCAATTTCACATTATCTATTTCTAAAAATTTTTGATACTTACACATACTACACAGACACCTTATTCTTTATCCATCAGTCCATTATGGTTGGCTAATTACAAATTGAACAAAAATGTGCACTTCATCAACACATTTTGGGTTTAAATAACCACCACTCATCCTATTATACATCCATTGTCTATCAGATGATAGGTAAACATGAAGCTAAAAAGGACATCTTCGAAAAAGATCGTTAGAGTTAGAAAAGAATATGCTGAACAAAATTCAATCTGTGTGTGTGTCTGTGTGTGTGTGTGTGTGTGTGTGTTAAAAAAACAACTCTAAGTCTAATCAATCACCTCTAATCTTTTATTGGCATTGCGAATATTGTATTTAGTTCAATTTTGTGAGATTTGGCTTATCCTATTCTTTTTTATTGAATTGTTGAATTAATATTTCATGGAAGATGATATGAGAAGAAAATTTTTCTAAAAAATTGAAGATTCATAGGGTTTGATTACAAACTTCACATGCATTAAAATTTTTGACAGTGTGATGAATCCTATCATAGATGAATTTTTTCTCCTTCACCTAAAACAAATCAATCCCATATCTAAGAAATAAACCTAAGGGGAGAAAAAAAATTTTGATTTTTTCTAATTTCTCTTAAGATGGATAAAATTAATTTATTTTTTTTTTTAAAAAAAGTAGAAATTATAAGAGGTAATTAGATAATGATATGATGCAAGAGAGGAAAGAGAGTTTATATAAGATTTTTTTAATTCATTTAGACAATCATCCATTGGTACCAAAACAAAAAGACAACCCATAAAGTTAGGTTTATTATTAGACTATCGTAATGTGAGTTTATTTAAAGAAGGTGTGTGAAGGATAGGATTATTCTTGTCGACTATTCCTTAAAAGAAGAAAGGATAAAAAATAATTCCAAAAGAAACACTAATTGTAAACTATAATTTTTTTAAAAATTATATACATACCTTAAATCTTTCAAGAACCAACAATAATGATAAGAAGTTTGATGCATTTACATTGATCTCAACCTCATCAAATGATGTAAATTAATCATTGTGATTTTAAGCAATTTTGTTTTTTTTCCTTTTTGACCTAACTGGAGAGCTGAAATACTACATGAAATGATAGCTCGTTACCAAAATAGAATTTAAGATATAATTTTGGTTAAATTGAGGTCTCGAGTATATATAATTTTTCTTATGTGATATATAAATATTTTTGAGATTAGATAAATATGTTTAATTTATATTATGGAATAGAAATTGATAGATATAGTGATAAATATAACTTAAATTAGAGATTTGACTATTAATGGGTTTGTGTGTGTTGTCGTTGTGGATGATGATAGATAAACCATGAGGTTTACTCGCTCATATGATAGGAAAGAAGTAACAATTCTTTTAAGAGTTTTGCTTTTAGTGTGTAAGTTGCATCATCACTATGGAGTACAATTATAGATAATCAATAGAACATGCAAGAGTGACTCAAAAGATAGTGATAACTTTTTGAGTTACTTTTACTCATATGGTACACACCAGTGAAATTTGAGGTAGAGGTGTCAAATGGATCAAGTCATACTGCCATGACCCATTTTAGGGTGGCCCAGTCTTACTACCATGACATGCCAAGCATGACATAGTATAAAACTCATGTCATGCTAGGCATGATAGGAGTTCCATTAGTCTAGCATGGCATGACTTGTTTGGCCCACCAAAATGCTAAGTTATGCTGGGTCATGCTAAGGTATACCATGTTGTGCTAGTTCATGTTAGATAATATTGGCATGAATTGGATGGTGTTGTTTTGGCCTTTAAAATAGAAATTTTTAATTAAAATAAAATATAAACTATTTTAAAATTATAATTTGTTATTAAATTATTGTTTTTAAATATAACACTTAAAATTCTAAATAAATTAAAAAATACAAAATAAAAATAATATAGACATTCACATTCCACATTTGCTTCTCATGATCATGTGATGTGTTTGGATCAAATAAATTAATAAAAATTTTATTCTATATTTCCATTTCATAAACAAAAGCTTAATATGATACATGCATGTTACAATATTCACTTAAAACTAAATGATATATATTTATAAAATTAAAATATTATGAAGTGAAACTAAAACATAACTTATAAAATAATTAGTATACTACATCAATAATACATAAATCATAATGAAATAAATAAATGGCTAAAATAAAAAAAATAATGACAATGTTATAATGTTGTTACATCTTAATCATTTAAAAAAAATCACATGAATCATCAAATCAATTACTATTTGTGATATGATAGTATGGGTGCATATGTAGATCATCATCATCATGTATGCATCTAAATATATTGCTAGTGGTGACCTTAATATCTTTGATCTCCATGTCCCATGAATCATCATCCACCATCATCTCTTGCACATTATCCTAAATGTCGAATCTCATATTTTCTTAATTCTTCTTGCATGTAGGTGTCTTTATGACATCTAGTCCTAGTCTCAATCTCCCATCTAAAATACTATTGGCTATCATAGAAAACATTGACTCTGATGCTATGCTAGACACTAGATAGTTCTGAAGATCATGTGACATTTTAGATAATACAGGATAGGTGGATTCGTATGATTTTCATCATAGTAAAATATTTAAATTCTTATGATCATCATGTGATGAGGTGAAGTTATAATCTATATCTAAATACTAAGACAAATTATTCTTATTTGATGGACCACCTCATCTTTAGTCCTAGTTAACTGAATTGAGAAGTCATCATCTTTGAATATGATGTTTATTTCTATACTCAGAACTTGACTATAACTACTATCATATATGTATCATAATATATAAACAAGTTAGTTAATTTTTTATGAATCAAAACTTCAAGTTGGTTATCAAGATTTATGCACACAGATTTGTATATCAAAATATTTTACACCCCTTTATATACTAAGTTGGATATGTAAACAAAGTTGGAATGGAAGACCAATATTTTAAATACTTGGTTTCTATCTCAATAGCCACTACACTAAATGCATGGTGTCCTCTATAATTTCTAAACATGCAAATAACATCATGTGAGCACCTGCATGCAATACAAGTGGTGGGAGTGTACACAAATCAATATATTTTTGTCATGTCATAAAAAATCTTCAGAAATTTCATAAAAGAAATTTATGTATCATAGTTTCAATCATTAATAATATGTTCTTACACTTACTATTTGTTGGGAAATCGCGCTTCCACGGGTAGTGAGATTAAGAACAAAAACAACAGAAAACACAGAAAAACAAGCAATATATATATCCCAATCCAATAGCATCCACGACAGAATCAAAAAACACGAGAAATCAACACAGGAAATAACGTGGTTCGCTAGTCACTCAGTACGACTAGCTACCTCCACCAGAAAATGCTTATGCGTTACAGATTAAAACCAAGAACAAAACATCTTACAGTATGCAGCACGGAGCAGTCGCAAAATCGTGCAGAGAGAAGAGAGGATGATGAACAGTTCAACCGGGTCAAAAACAGCTGCCCGAAAAAAAAATACAAATCATTTTTAAATGAAAAATAAACATCTGGTTCATTTAACCGAAGCGGGTCGGATCATGGAACGGGCCAGGCTCTGCTCCAAAAATTTCGGCCCGTTGACCGGACAGTGGGACCTCCGTTATTGTGCTACTACTACATTTCCGGGCTTTTAATATTTCTTTTCCTGCACTTACATAAAAATATTAAAACAGATTATTAAGTAAAAAACAAATTACATATACAGCAGTCTCCACCTTAATTTGTTTTGCATACAGATAGAGAGGCACTCTCTATAAATAGTTAGTCCAAAAAAGACTACATCTGATTTGATATGTTCAGTAAGTCAAGACAGTGTCTTAACTTATTCAGAGTAACATGTTTGGTAAACATGTCAGCTAGATTATCAGAAGTTGCAATCTTCTTTACTTGTACCATCTTCTCAGATCGAAGGAAATGATATCGCACATCAATGTGCTTTGTCCTCTCATGATGTACTTGGTCTTTTACTAAACAAATAGCACTGAGGTTGTCACAGAAGACTATTGCAACCTCTTCATAAAGACCAAGATCCTTGAGAAAACCTTTCAGCCATATCCCTTCCTTCCCAGCTTCAATCAGAGCCATATACTCTACTTCAGTAGAAGATAAAGTAACATAAGATTGCAGTGTGGCTTTACCGCTAACTACAGAACCATATACAGTGAAGACATAACCAGTCATAGACCGTCTACTGTCAACATCTCCTACATAGTCAGAATCAGAATATCCTGCCAACAAGAGTTCAGATTCATTACCAAATATCAGACAAACATCAGAAGTCCCCTTGAGGTACCTAAGTATCCTCTTAACAGCTTTCCAGTGCTCTTGACCAGGGTTTATCATAAACCTACTCACTACACTTACTGCTTGAGCAATATCAAGTCGGGTGCACACCATAAGATACATGAGGCTCCCAACAGCACTAGAATAAGGAACCTTAGACATTTGTTCCTATCGGATTCAGATTGAGGACAATATTCTAATGTTAGATGGAGATTAGAAGCAAATGGTGTGGATAGAGGCTTACAAGAAGTCATTCCAAATCTAGATAGAAGTTTCTGAATATATTGTTTCTGTGAAAGAAACAATTTTCTTTTAATTCTATCTCTAAATATTTCCATACCTAAAATTTGCTTTGCTCCTCCAAGATCTTTCATATCAAATTCAGAACTGAGAAGATCTTTCAGTTCCTGAATATCAGATTTATTTCTGGCAGCAATAAGCATATCATCTACATACAATAGCAAGTAGATATATGACTCATCCTTGTGCCTTTTGAAATAAACACAGCAGTCATGGTCACACTTACTGTATTCATGACTAGTCATGAAACAGTCAAATCTCTTGTACCACTGACGGGGAGACAGCTTAAGTCCATAAAGGGACTTCAGAAGCTTGCACACATGGGTTTCCTTGTCTGATACCTCAAAACCCTCAGGCTGGCTCATGAAGATCTCTTCATCGAGATCTCCATGAAGAAAAGTAGTTTTGACATCTATTTGCTCAAGTTCAAGATTCTGATGTGCTACTAATGCTAGAAGCACTCTTATTGAGGTATGTCTAACTACAAAAGAGAATATCTAATTGTAGTCAACACCCTCTTTCTGACTGAACCCTCTTGCAACTAGACGTGCCTTAAACTTTAGACCACCAGCAATTGAGGCATCTTTAGAGGTGTCAAACGGGCCGGGCCGGCCCGGCCCAGAACGAGGCACGGCACGGTTCGGCCGTGCCTGGGCCGGCCCGGCACGTTCAAAAACCGTACCCGGGCCCGTGCCGTGAACGGGCCGGCCCGTTGTTCGGCAGAAGTCAAAGTGCCAAGTGCCAAGCACGGGCCGTGCGCCCGTGCCCGTGCTTGGCTGTTGGTGTTGCGTGTTGCCTGTTGGCTCCCGGGACCCGGACCCCGGTTGAGCAAACGTGCTCGAGCAGGCCGGGCACGGCACGGCACGGCCTTGCCGTGCCCACGGGCCGTGCCGTGCCCGACTTTAAAATACCATGCCGTGCCGGGCACGGCACGGCACGGTAGCACGGCGGGGCACGTGAAAAACGGGCGTGCCGTGCTGGGCCGGCCCGTTTGACACCTCTAGGCATCTTCTTTCTTCTTGAAAATACATTTGCAATACACTATTTTTCTTCCCTTTAGTTTAGGTACAATGATCCAGGTACCATTCTTATGAAGAGATTCAATTTCTTCATTCATGGCAACCAACCATGACTCAGACTCAAGACAATTAACAGCATTCCTGAAGGAGGATGGTTCAGGAATGTCAATTTCTTCGGCAACTTGTAGGGAAAATCCTACAAACTCATCAAATCCGAATCTCAGAGGAGGAAGTGCATCCACCCTCCTTTGTCTATCCCTTGCAATACAGTAGGGAATAGACTCTTCAGGTGTAGTTTCAGGATCAGGTTCAATAACAGATTTAGCATCATTTTCATGATTAGCTATCGTTTGTCTAGAAACAACAGGCATCCTTCCTTAAGCTACAGATTTAGATTTTAGCTCCACCTTAAGTTCAACTTGAGGAATATCAGGTAACTGAATATGACTAGATACTTGTTTCAGAATGACACTCTCTTCAAAGGTAACACTCCTAGAGAGTATAACTCTCTTTTCAGATGGTGACCAGATACGGAATCCTTTGACTCCATCACCATAACTAACAAATATTCCCATGCGTGCTCGAGGTTCAAGCTTACCATCATTTACATGATAGTAGGCAATACACCCGAACACCTTCAGATTGGAATAATCTGCAGGTTTACCAGTCCACGCTTCAAATGGAATTTTAAAGTTAATTCCACTATGTTGTGATCTGTTTATCAGATGGCATACTGTATTAACAGCTTCAGCCCAAAACTCTTTGCCTAAGCCTGATTGAGAGAGCATACATCTAGTTGTCTCCAGAAGAGTTTGGTTTATTCTTTCAGCAATGTCATTCTGCTGAGGAGTGTCCCTAACAGTTTTGTGTCTCGCAATACCTTTGTCCTTACAGAATTCCTCAAATTTAGATGAACAGAATTCTAGACCATTATCTGTTCGTAACAGTTTAACCATCTTTTGTGTTTGATTTTCTACTAAGCTAACCCACTGCTTAAACTTTATAAAAGTCTCGGATTTATGTTTCATCATGAATACCCAGGATATCCTGGAGTAATCATCAACTAAACATAAATAAAAATGAGCACCCCCAAGAGATGTGACTCTAGAAGGGCCCCAACAGTCAGCATGGATATAATCCAAAATACTATTTGTGCAGTGTATGGCTTTACCGAACTTAGTTCTATGTTTCTTACCAAAAACACAATGATCACAGAAATTTAATTTACTGACTCTATGACCAACAAGAAGATTAAGATTAGAGAGAATTTTCATACATTTCTCTCCCATATGTGCAAGCCGCATATGCCACAGTCTGGTAAGTTCAGCTTTGTCTTCAGATGTTGGCTCTCCGGATGTGACAGCAATAGCCATTGTCACTATGGAACCTATCAGTGTGTATAGCATTCCAGTTTTCTGCCCCTTTAGTACAACATCATCTCCTCGGTGAATATTCAATGTTCCCTCTCTACCACTGAATGAATACCCCTGATCATCCAGA
Source organism: Sapria himalayana (assembly GCA_029783825.1). Taxonomy (NCBI): domain Eukaryota; kingdom Viridiplantae; phylum Streptophyta; class Magnoliopsida; order Malpighiales; family Rafflesiaceae; genus Sapria; species Sapria himalayana. The sequence continues at coordinate 55,914 of JAREIK010000345.1, forward strand.
ACACCGAGAGAAATGAGATTCATTGTCATCTCAGGGACATATCTCACATTTGAAAGTGAGACAATTCGGTCATCCCAAGTTCTCAGTCTGACTGTGCCGATTCCAACCACCTTACATGGTTGGCTGTTCCCCACCACAGCATGGCCAGCTTCCTTATTGTCATATTTGCTGAACCACTCCAAGTGAGTGCTTATATGGAAGGAAGCACCAGTATCCATGATCCAAGAATCTGATCTTGCGATCGTTGTGGATATTACCAACACAATGTCTTCTCCATTATCCATATCATCAAAAGTCACAGCAGCAGGTGGGGGGTTAGGTTGACCTTGCTGTTCCAACCTTGCTCTCTTCTTCGGGCACTCAGTTTTCCAATGCCCTTTCTGTTTACAGTAGTGACAAATGTCACCCTCCTTTGACCTCTTCTGAATCTTATTTCCCTTCTTCTTGAATGGAACAAGTTGTGGCCTCCTGTTTGTCACCACCATTCCAGCAGGATGTTGTTCAAGTCTTTCAACCGCAGCCTTCTACCTCATCTCTCTGGAGTGTAGGGCAGCCTGAACATCCTCTAGTGTGATCTCCTCCTTTCCCACAATGAGAGATTCAACAAAATTTTCATAGGAAGGAGGAAGAGAAACCAAGAGTAGAAGTGCAGCATCCTCATCATCCACCTTAGCATCCACATGTTTAAGGTCCATGAGAATGCTGTTCAAGTCATCCAGATGCTTCTTCAAAGAGGTTCCCTCTTGCATCCTCAGTGTGAACAGCCTTCTCTTTAACAAAAGCTTGTTCGTCAATGATTTAGTCATGTACAGAGACTCAAGCTTGAGCCACAGTCCTGCAGTAGATTCCTCATCTACTACCTCAGCAATGACTTCATCCGACAAGCTCAACAGAATGGTGGAGTGTGCTTTCTCTTCACGTCTCCAAGCCTCAGCCTCGGTTATTCCAAGAGCAGCAGCAGTGTGTGGACCGAAGCCTTGAACCAGAGGACTCCAAATATCGAAGTTTTTCAAATGCGCTCGCATTTTAATCTGCCACATACTAAACCCATTTCTGCCGTTGAATTTCTCAATCATGATGTTTAGGGTTCCAGCCATTTCAATAGAATATTGCTTGTACAGAAAAATCTCAAATCCTAAATGCACAATTACTTAAAAAATCTCAAACCAAGCTCTGATACCAATTGTTGGGCAATCGCGCTTCCACGAGTAGTGAGATTAAGAACAGAAACAACAAAAAACATAGAAAAACAAGCAATATATATATCTCAATCCAACAGAATCCATGACAGAATCAAAAAACACGAGAAATCAACACAGGAAATAACGTGGTTCGCTAGTCGCTCAGTATGACTAGCTACTTTCACCAGAAAATGCTTATGTGTTACAGATTAAAACCAAGAACAAAATGTCTTACAGTATGCAGCATGGAGAAGTCACGAAATCGCGTAGAGAGAAGAAGAGAGGATGATGAACAGTTCAACCGGGTCAAAAACAGCTGCCCGAAAAAAAAATACAAATCATTTTTAAATGAAAAATAAACATCCGATTCATTTAACCGAAGCGGGTCGGATCATGGAACGGGCCAGGCTCTGCTCCAAAAATTTCGGCCCGCTGACCGGACAGTGGAACCTCCGTTATTGTGCTACTGCTGCATCCCCGGGCTTTTAATATTTCCTTTTCTGCATTTACATGAAAATATTAAAATAGATTATTAAGTAAAAAACAAATTACATATACAGCACTATTGATGTATTTTAATATCATATGTTAGTAGTCAACACATGACCCAACATAAGGTACTGTAATTCTAATGGTGTCTCATGTCTATTAAATTATTTTTTTTAGGTCTACAGACAAATATAGACTTCTAAACTCTTATTATCTACTAGGCATTCTGAGATATTTTAGTGAATTTCTTATTTTATCTAATGTAGGAGAAACCACTTTCATTCCTACATGTACTATTGGGTTAATAATGTGACACTTGTACCTAACATGAAAAATCTTATTTAATGACACATCTCTAATAGTCATAACAACATACTAAGAGATACTCTATTATTAGAAGTACCATGGAAAGTAATACTAACTATGTTATTCTAAATATCATATTTTTTAAAGATCCACATCATATACTCATATATGGCAATGTCATCATGAGGAGAAGAATCATTGAGCTTTCATTTTGAATCTACATAGTGGGCGGTGAGACATATGAATGATGCATCATCACCACTAGCCCAAATATTATATGTCATAGATACTTATCCACTATATTTTCTAATTTTATTAATTTATAATTATTTTTTTTAATTATAATATATTCATTAAATTATTCCTATATGTTGACCTGAGAATCCTACAATAAGCAGACTAGAAGTAACATTATATAATATTGACTACCGTAGGATCATATGAAAATCTAATCAGAATATCAATAATCATAATTAGGTTGGTCATGTTTTCTCTCTCAAAATCATTGTGGTTAATAAAAGGGATCGATGAAGCTAAACCTAAACTAGATCTAACTTGAAATATTCTACCACTTAGTTAGATTTACTTAGGATCTAATACACCATATTTTATGGTGCATTGATCGGTATGTCTCTCAAGGTGGCTAGTGTTACATGAACTTATATATATATATATATATATATATATATATATATATATATATCTTTTGATAATATATACATTGTGTTGATTCATTTTCTAAATCCCTATAATTTTTATTTTTTATTATCTTAAAATATATCCATATTATTGAAGTTTGCCTAGTTTTTTATTTTTTAGGTGGAAAATAGGTTTGGATCAAGACTATTGGAGACATCCTAATTTTGGTCTCGGACTTTTTGGTAGGATAATTATTATTATCTATAATTATGTAAATTTCAAACTCATAATAATTATATTCAATATTTGGAATTTTTTAATGGTTCTATTTATTAAAAAAATTGTGGACCTAATTAAAAATAAAAACTAAAAAATAAAAATAAAATAGATAAGTATATGTTATATTATACCCACTTTGTTATGAAATACTACACCACATCTAATCTCAATTAAAAAATAACAAATTTATGAATTTGGAGGGTGTAGAGGAGAGAGAGTTTGAGTAGTGAGGAGAGGAGAGTTAGATAAAAAAAGTAAAATTTCTAATATTTATTTGAAGTGATTTAAAAGTAAATAAAAAAACTTATTTTTAAATTTTTTTTATTTTTTATTTTTGGCTAGAAATCTGACAGCCATCAGATTTCACGCTTATAGCCATTATAAAAAAATATACTAGCTACTATTTTTAAAAAAAATTGATTCTTTTTAATGCATCGATTGTGATAGGCCTTGTTATTACTATCAATGTCACAATCCATTGCATGAAAACACAATGAGCTTCAATGATATAGTTTAGGTGTGCCTGGTGGCTCCTAGTCAATGGCCTCATAAGCCAAACCTACCCATGCCTGGTTGGTAAATCACATGTCACCTAGCCGGCGGACCATCCGATAGGCATGTAGTTCATGCCTAGCTTGCACAAGGCACAATTAGCCTTGGCATAGCATGACACAAGTCATGCCTTGGATTGGCATAGTCCAAGACTAAGCATGATGCTGAACTATGCCATGTTGGGCTTGGCACGGCCAAATTATATCATGCCATGTATTATGCCTAGGCTACCCAACCATTTTGACACCTCTAACTTGAAAAAAATATATGTTAAATGCATAAGTATGATACTTATGAAATCAAAAAATAAAATACTTATAAACCAACTATTAAGTGAAATTGACAAGTTGTCTGAAAGGTATGAGTTTGTAAATTATCATTGACTAGAGATGATTTATTATCTTAGTTGTAATATATTGATCGAAAAATTATGAGGGGACCATTTTTGAGATGAACTCAATGGTGATAACTACCTTGTATGTTATTAGAGAAAATGATCATTGCATAATAAACTAATATTTATTTTGTATTCAAATCCAATATAATTTGAATTATTTGAATATATATCACATAATTAAGTAGATAAATCCCAGGATCTAAGAGTCGGACCAAAATCATTAATTATCTCATTTAATAGAATATTATTATTTTACTATTAGTTGACCAACTATTAATACAATCTTTGTGGGATTGGAATCTAGTTGAAAGTTCCTTTATTACTTTATTACATTAAGAATCTAGTTGACAAAGGTATCCACCTTTGTCAACAAGCTCTTGAGATACTATAAAACTAATTAAATTGGACATCATAACAATATCACAATATGTTTTTGGTACAATTGCTCAGAATTATTTAGTTTAATTAGTTAATGTGAGTTGACATAATTATCCTTGAGAAATAATAATATTTTTTGAGTAGTTTAGATATCATTATTTTGATAAAATTTTCTGGATATAATAGTTAGTTTTGTTATCTTATTTGAAAAGTGGATTATTATATTTTGTATTTTGTTTGTATCTTTTCTTTTTTTTCTTTTTTTAGCCATATTTTATGAGCATAAGCTATAGGACTGAGCTAACTTCTCTAAGGCTAGAATTTAAGAGAACTAGAAGAGTGGTTTTAAAATGAAAATTTGATAAAGAGCTTAAGAAAAGAATAGATAGCAATAGATAGCTCCAAAGTGGTGATATGTAAGGTGTCTAATAATCCATCCACAAGGAAGAGGTTATTGGTGACCCATGATGATGAAAAGTTATTCAGGTATTTGGATGCAAGTAGTGGAACCAAATTATTTTGAGTTGAAGATGAGTTTAATAGTATTGGTTCAATAGTCCTGATGGATTTGTCATGATATTTTTGGAGCTATATGACATGGTAAAAATGATTAGAGTTAGCCCTGATGTAAGAAGGTTATGTCTTTTCTCATTCTCATTGAAAGATAAGGTACAAATTTGACTCCAATACTTATCTCATGGCTTCATTAAGAGTTGGCATAAACTTGTGAGGGTCTTTCTCACTAAATCTTCCCCATCTCAAATCATTTCTTAGTTATGGAGTAGGACAAGCAACTTTCGACAAGATGAGCAAGAGATTTTCTATGATGCTTAAATTTATTTTATAGAGTTGTTAAGGAGGTTCCATCCATATAGGTTTGAGTTATGGTTCCAAGCCCTAACTTTTTACAATGGGATAAATTATATGATAAGATGCATAACTGATATGGCTATGAGCAGTTTGATTATGATTAAATCTTCAGAGTAGGCATATTACTTATTTGAGAAGTTTCAAAGAACTATCAAACTCCAAATAATTATTCCTTTGAGATAAAACAATTTAGAGTATTAGAGTTAGATTGGTTCATCGCAATTAAAGAAAAATTAGACTTTCCTAAAGAAGTTTGAAATCCAAGAGAAAATGAGAAGAAAATTGGGAGAAATCACCTTTTTGTAACCACATGAATGGCAAATTTCAATCCCATTTATCAAATGAAAAAGTCAATGGATTGTAGAGCAAAAGGTAAATTATTTGATCCAATACCAATGTACAAATACATTATTATTCAAATGTGAAAAATCTCAAAAAATTTTAGGATGGAGACTATGTGAGTGAGATGTAAAATATTGCACAAGCTCCGAGATACTTTGAGAATAATCTAGTGAGTTATAATAATCAAGGAGGATCAAGCTTGAATTTTTAACCTTCAATAAGGGGATAGAAATCAACTCTAAAAAAAAGTTTAAATATTGTATTAATAGTTGATAAAAAAAATGATAACCAAGATACTTGAATGGAGAATCTTGAAGTGAAATTAGATCACATTGGTTCGGCAATGAGGAATATAAAAAACAAATTGGATTATTAGCATTATCAATGAAGGAAAAAAATATTAATGAACTACCAAGTAATACTTAGGAAGATCCAAAGAAATGATTATCTATATTGCTTCAAAATGGAAAAGAATTAGAGGAGCCATGAATTGAACAAAAGGATTCTAAAAATTTTGAAGCTAATAGCACCATGACTTTTTCAAAAGTCATGACTTTTGCTGATAAATTCCCAAAAGTCATCACTCCCACAATTCCATAGATTAAGGTTGTAGCACCATGATAATTAATACCTCACAAAGCTATGACTTCAGAGGAAGTGCAAGTCCAACTCTCATCCCCTATTATAAATGAAGGAAGAAAAGAAATATAGGATCAAATAAAGGTTACTCAAGGCTATGAATATAAAAAAAATAAATTAAAATGAAGCTAATGCTATGTTTTTAATGAATCTTCCATTTTAAGAAATTAGAAGAAATTGGAAGAATGCTATGAAAAATATCTTAATTTATTTTAGAAACTTGAAGTAAATATATCATTTTTTGAAGATACAACCTAAATGCTGAACTATGTGAACTTTATAAAAGATATCATGAGTAGTAAGAAAAAGTTAGAAACATATAGGACCATAAATATGATCAAGAAGATTAATATGATTATTCAATGAAATCTTCTGGGAAAATTGATGGATCCCATAAGTTTTACTATATCTTATTCCATAAGGGACAACATATTTTGGAAGATATTATATGATTTGTGATTAAGTTTCAATTTGATGCCTTTTTTGATTGTTAAAAAGTTGAATCTCTGAAAATCACTCTAATATCTTTTTCACACCAAATGGTTAATCGAACAATCAAGCACTTAATTAAGATTATTGAATATGTTTTGTTTAAGGATAGTATCTTTATTTTTTCAGAAGGATATAAAGAAAGATTATTATGCACTGTTAATTTTAGGATGACTATTTTTGGCATTGGACAAGTCCTTATTGATGTCAAAAACTAGAAGTTCACTTTATGTGTTGGTGAAGAGCAAGAGTAAAGTTTAACATTTACAAAGGCATCCAGATGATGATGAGATAGGGAGTTGGATAGTAGTTAATCTCATCAATATGATAATGAAATAGAAAATATACATTTGATGGAGGGCTTTTGTAGAAAACTACTAGTTGGATGAAGATGAAAAAGATGATGTGGAAGAACATGTTTGGAGCTATAAGTGATGAAGACGACAAGGAAGAACCACTTTGGAGTTGCAAAATTGAGGAAATGAAAAAATTGACTACTATGAGGTTTCAACATTCTTTAAAACCACAACTTCGTAGGAATCTAACATAGAAAACTTAAAGGAAGTTGATAAAATAAATGAGGAAGACATGGCTGAGATAAAAATTTTAGAAGATCCAATCAAAGATAAAGTTGAAGTAAGACAGATGGAACTTAAAGGAAGAACTATTCTTAGTATCATGACTTTTAGATTATAAAATGAAATTTTTCATGAGAAGCTCAAAGATAAAGTTGTAGTGATGCACAATGCTATGATTTTGGAGTAATGGAAAATAATGAACAAATAAAAACTCAAAGAAAATGCCATAGGTGTACACAATTGCATGACTTTGGGATTATAGAAAGAATAGGACAAAGAAAAGCTAAAAATTAAAACCATGACTCTACTTAGACATGAATTTGGGGATATGTTAAGAAAAGGGCTAGGCTAGTACTGATGATAAAGCTATGGTATTTACTAAAACTATGAAATCCAAAAATGAAAAGGCAAAAGAAGGAAGTGTAGCTGAAGTAAGACAGATGGAAGAAATGAAAAACTATGGTCATTTAACATAATATTGTTTGGGAATCAATATAAGAAATATTTTGTTTACATGTGTGATGTAATAATACTTAATATACATCATATGAATGATTGTATGCATCCAACTTTCCCATTATATAAAAAATATTTTACTAGAACACAAACCCCATCATGATTGTACACATCCAACTATATAATACTTTATATACATCATATGAATGTTTGGGAAGAAATATAAGAAACTTTCCCATAATATGATTGTACACATCCAACTATACCAAAATATAAATAATATTTTGGTATAGTCATAGAACACAAACCCCATCGTGACTATTAATATGTCTACTATAAGTTGTTTTACTATTTTGAGACACTATGATACTTAAACTAAGTCATAATTAAAAATAATTTTTTTTGTGATGAAGTAACTTTTTTTATTTAGAGAAAAATTATTACTTAGGGATGAGAAATAGTTTATTCGGTATTCAAATTATTTAATATTTATGAGTATTTTGGTACTATTAGATATTGTGTAAGCATGAAAATAAGATATAATTGTATCAATTTAATGACTTTGATTTTTTGGTGAATTTTCATTAATAATCATGAAATAAATTTTTTTTGAAGTATTTAGCTACTCAGTAAGTTATGGATCATCAAGTAGTTTCAACATTAATTCTTAATCAAAGCTCTACTTTATTAGTCATGATAATCTTTGTATACCATGACTCTACCACCTCATTATCCTTCAATTATATATTATATTGTTTATGACTATGATATTATCATGAAGTGATAGTCATAAGTATCTCATAATAATTAAATAGATGTGATATTAATTTCTTATCATAGTAACTTAGTACTACATTGGTGTTAAAAGTCATGACAATAATCTAATGTCATGAATTTATCTTTAACAAGACTTTATGTTTTAAAGTCACAATTATAACCTTTTCATAAAGTTATGATGTTTGACATACATAAAGTTACGAAGCCAAAATAGTGATAATTTTTTATCTATATGACTTTTGGACTCAAAATGTTAAAGAGGGCATTTACTATAATACGACCATTCCCCATTATCACACCTCAATAGATGGCAAAACCATAACTTTTATGTCCATGCTAATTTCCAATACTATAGATTTTTTTAATGTCATGACCATGTGATATACATGAAAGGTCAAGGCCAATGTCATGATATTCCTAGTGTCATAGCCATTTGATGCATAAAAGAGAAGATTCTTAGCACCATGACCATTCTCAATGTCATGGTCCTATTATGCACAAGAGATGCTATTTTTAGTTTCATGATTATTGCCAATATCATGACAATATTATGTACATGATAGGCTATTCCCAGCACCACAGCCATTCCTAGTGATGTGGCCATATGATGCACATGAGAAGCCATTTCAAGTACCATGAACATTCCAAGTATTGTGACTATATGATGAACGAGAGAGAACAATGCAAAATTCATGACTATTCTTAGCATTATGACTTTATATTATAAAAATAATTGACCCAAGTTATGGACTCTTCCCATGCTTCAACTTAGTGGCACAGAAAAACTAGGACACATTTCTAAGCCATGACCAAATTACAGAGTCATTATCTTGAGCTCAAGAGCTGGTGGCTAAAGTCATGACATCTTTTGAAACCTATGAGTTTCTACTTAGAGAAATGTAGAAATATTAAAGTACAAAAGAGAAAAGTAAATGGATTTAAAAAATCTTCTTTTTCTCCATACACCAAGACAAAGTAAAAGCTTAACAAACAATCCTAGGAGTGATTTCTACACTCTCTAAGAGATTCAAAAGTAAACAAAAGGCACAAGATATAAGATAAACCCTAGAGTTTGGGGCATGACTTTCAAATCACTCTATCTATGGTAGATTTAGGAAAATCAATCAAAATTGAATGAGATTAGGGGTTTGTATATTAGATTCTCATGAAGGATATCTTTGGCAATTTGAATTTCACAAAACTATTTTTATTATACTCATGAATCTCTCCCTAATGTTAGGCTAAATTGATATCTAGGGTTTGTGTAGTTTTTTTTTGATATATAAATAGTTTTGAAATTAAAAAATGTATTTCATTTATGTCATGGAATGAAGATTAATGGATGAAATGATTAAATAGGACTTAAATTGGGGATTTGACTATTGATTGATTTATGTTTATTGTCATGGTGGATGATAATAGGTAAATAACAAGGCTCACTCATACATATAGTAGGAAGAAAGAAAAAATCATTATGATTATGGTACATGCAATAAACCAGTCATTAAAACTCAAAATTTTATTGTGTTGATCTTTGTGAATATGATGCTCATGAAGTTGAAAAAATACATTATTTTACATGTCAAGTCTTTAGTGTGAGAGTCATATCATCAGCATAGAGGATGATGATGATAAGTAAACTTTAGGAGATGAACGAGTGTATTGTGACTCACAATGTAGTGATAACCCTTTGAGTTTCTTTCACTTGTATGGTTCTAATTGGAGAAACTTGAAAAAAATATATGTTAATTTTGTGAGTATATTGCTTATGAAGATAAACATGCAAATGCTTAAAAATCACATTAGTTCTTACTCTTTATGATACCTATGGCTAGATAATATAAAGTACATATGAAGAAACTATAAAGGGCAATTGATGAGTTGATTAAATGGTATGGGCTTGTGAATGAATTATAAGCAGAGATAAATTTTTATCTTGGTGGTAAAGTATTGAACATAGAACTATGAGATCATTATTGGGATCATCTCAATAGTAATAACTACCTTGTATGCTATTAGGGAAAAAATTATTACACAACAAACTAACATTCGTTCTATATCCAAATCTAATATAATTCAAATTATTTGAACATGCATCACATAAATTAAATCGAAAACCCCTAGTATCTAAGTTATACATTATCCCTAATTATTAGTTGACCAAACTACTAATACAATTTCTATGTAATTCATACTAGATGAAAGTCCTCTTTATTATTTATATGACCAATATACTTATCAATTTGTGTTGACAGAATATCCTTACCAATAAAATTTTGGGATATAATCTAACCAACAAAATTGGTTAGCATAACAAAGTTGCAACCACTAGTATAATTTTTCGTAAGAATTTTCAAAGATGAAACCTATTCAATATAGAGCTAAAATACTAAGTAATTTGAGTCACGATATTATTTTTCACTATAACATTTTGTTCCATAGAGAATTTACTCTAGTTATAGTTTTTCTAACACCATGCCATTATGCACTAATGAAAAATTACCAAAATTATGGTCATTTCTAGTGTCATGAATTTGTCTTATAAAGAGTTAATACATCAGTCATGGCTATCCCTAGCATTATGACATTTTGATATAGAGAGGAAAATATAGTCATAGCCATTTCCAATGTTATGACACTTTATTCAAAAAACAATTTGCCTCAGTTATAGTATTCATAATACTACAACATTGTGTTCCACTAGAGAGTTACCCGAGTCATGATATTCATTACCACCATGACTTTGCTACTTTAGAGAAGATTAGATGAGACCAAAAAGTCATGACCACAAACTAGTGTTGTGACTTGTATCTTAGAGTGTCACACAGAATTTCCAAAGTTAATAAGAAACACTTATAAGATTTTGTGAAAAGAGGATGAGAAGAATTGAATTTTGAGCCAAGAGCAACTATGAACCCTAGAAAGTGTAATTCCAATCCCTAATTTGGAGCAAATCCAATGTAAACTTAAATAATATTTGAATGGGGTTTTGTTTTGAGACTTATATTATGACTTGGACTAATATTAGGAACCTTTAATTCTACGAGATTCCTCTCAAAACATCTAATGCAAACAATTTTCATATGTTAGGCTAAATTGAGATCTAGAATTGGTAAATATACTTATGTGTAATTTTATAAAGTTAATATTTTTATTAAATGTTTTGGTTTTGGTGTTGATAGATATGAATGTTTTATAAGATTAAATAGGGTTTCACTATTTCATAGGTTTATGCTATTGACCATGGTGGATGGTGATAACTATGTCATCCGATATACTCTCACTTCATATGATAATAAGGAAGTGACAACCCTTATAACCTTAACATGTGAGATAAATCTATGGGAGAAAACTTGATATGTTGATAAATTTAATGATTGAAGTATGACATGAAACCAAAAGCAAGAATGCATTTATTATGCATGCATGCTTTTTGGAAAGTAAAACATCTGATGTAGCAGTTAATTAGTTATGTATTCATGCATTCATGCATTCATGTATTATTAAAGTCTATTGGATGACAAAGTTATGATTAATCCATTATATATATTCTAGAAAAACTAACCTTGGGTGATATAGGGGTTAAGTAGAAAATCTGACCTAGGATTTTCACCATAGTGTAGAGGTATATGTCGATCATGATGAATTATGATATGTAAGTCATGGGACACATGTAAGAAGAGGTTCATCGTAAGGTGGTAATAACCCTTTGAGTTAATTTCTCTTATATGATTTTATTGATGCAATTTTTGAAAAGACTTATGTTAATTATTGAGTGTATGGTGTTTACAAAGATAAAAGTATAAAATATTTATTACCATATCATCTTACTTCTTTAAGATATTAAGAGTTGGAGAATATGATTGTATATTTGAAGTAATCATCAGGGATAGTTGATGTATCTCCTAAAAGGAGTAGATGTGCGAATGACCAATGAATAGAGCAACATATTACTTCAATTGTAAAATACTAAGAGATAACTATGAGGAAATCATCCTTGGTAGTGATAGTCAAAAAATGACAACAACCTTGTATACCAAAAAAGCACTGAGGTATTTTCACACTAATCTACATTTTGTGTGACAATCAAATACAACATTAATTAAATATTAAGCAATTATCATCATAGACAAGGATGTGAACCAACCATAGAGTCTAAGTTTCCTTACAAAAACTCAAGCCTATTCACTCAACCTAGGTAGCTATTAGTTTACTTTTGGTTGATCAAACTACTTATACCATCACTATGATATAGATATCTAGGCATATATCTATTTTACTACTTGTATGACACATATACTTGAGAAATTATATTGGATAGCCAATTATCCAATGAGATTTTTGTGGTCGTGTTAATTAACAAGTTTTCACACCCTTATAAAGGCACAGTAATCCCTCTTTGGTTAGCCTACAACTTCATGTTCATTAGTAGGGTAATTTTTTTTTTTGCAAATCTCATTCTTGACTACCCTTTGGATGTTCATATTTTATTGGTCATTCTTCCTCTAAATTTTTTGAAATCTTCCTCTTTCTACTATCTCATTCTTGATTGTTCCCCTTCAAGAATCAACCTCTTTTTTTTATCTTCTTCAAGTCCACTTTTCACCCAACCAATGTCAGAGGGATATTCGCTGGTACCATTCATCCATATTCTCAAATATTGAGACTCTTTTAGAATGGAATAACATAGTGATGAGGAATGGATGAATTATATGGCTTGAAAATTTTTCTTAATGAAAATCTAGAATAGATTTGCCTAAAATTTTATAAACATTAAATTTGTATTCTCTCATCAGGGAAAATAGCAAGATCGCCCAATATTGTGTGATGGTAGAGATTAGGAGAGTTGGCTAAAAAATTGAACATAGGAAATATAATCAAACCTTACAATCTTCAGTTAGCTCTCCCCTCACTAGGTGTTCATATGGACTTTTTGTTGATCATATCCATCTTTCCTTACCATTTGTCAAAGTTTTACCTATTAATTTGTCGTTAGATTATGTTTTTAGGTGTTTTAAGATTAAATTATCCATAGCTCCATCTTGTCTTATATATTTTCAAGATTAAAGTAGAACTCTTTCATGACTATATCAGTGTCCCATTCCATATTTTGACAACATTTATCTTAAGTTTTTTTCTTGACCATCTACTTGAAAGGTGTTATAATTTCTCCAAATCACCATTTGTCCATAAACTATTTCTTTGATATGATAGATGTCATCCATCTTCTCAATTTCTCTATCAGAAAATAGGTTAGGGCAATGAGAATTGGGTGGAAGCCTCGGTGAGGTTTAGCTACAATAACTTCCCTTTTGCCTAGCAACTAAGTTTTTCTTTTTCTCATCTTTCTATGAGCTTTAGAATTTGAATTTCTTCATTCATAATGTTGTTGAATTTCATAATTAAGTTGTCGTGGTTGTTTTGGTTGACTATGATAGATTAAGAGTTTTGAAAATAGAATTATGGTTTGTTCTTTTTATGGTGTTAATGTCATTGCCAATGCCAATAAATAAATAGCCATAATTTTGTTTCATTGTTGCAACTTATTTTTAAAAATTAGTCATGGTTGGGTTTGAATATTATGACTTCATGTATCATGAAAAATGTCACAACTAGGTATTAGTGTCACAACTTCTTTTATCATGAAAAATATCATAGCTAATTTTAGTGTCATGACTTTTTATGGTATATGTACAAGTATTTGACATAGTGAAATATATATATGTACAATTAAAGTACAAGCACATGAGCTATAAATAGAAAAAATATAGCATTAATTTTTTTAATAAATACAGCATTAGGTTACTTGCCAAGAAGTATTTTGTGTAACATCTTTAGTAAGGAAAGTTATTTAATATAGACTTTTCATCAATGACTTTAGAAATCTACACTATCTTTTTCATATAATTTTTTTCTTCTTTCTTTTGTTTTCCATGCTTTAAGTGTAAGATTCGGACCGAAAGATTTTATTTGCATTTTCTAGCTCAATATTTTTTCTGAGCATCTCTTTCAAAATCTTGCTATTTGACTGATTATTTTATTCAAAATGTTCTTCAACGAATGTCATGACTTTATTAATTGTTGTGGCATCAACGATGTGATTCCTTCCACCATTATCATAACTTTAGAAAATATCATGATATCAATTTTTGTTATTATTAGTAGTTGTGTTCCCTTTACTATTGTCTTGACTTCACTAATGTCATGAATTTCATTTTCGAATATGTAGGCTATCATTTGTTTAGAGGATTTTTTCTTCTTATTATTGTAATTCTTCTTCTTCTTCTTTTTCAAAATAACTTGTATATCCTTCTTTTTCTATCATGACATTGAGAAATATCGTGGCATCATACCATGTTTCATTTACAAAGTATATTGCAACTTCTTGTTCCAAAATTGAATAATGAGAAGATAAAGGAGGAGGAGGAAGGGGAGGAGGAGGAAGTGGAAGAAGAGGAGAAGTAAAAGAAAAAAAAATAAGGAGAAATAGAAGAAGAAGAAGAAAAAATATAAGAATAAGAATAAGAATAAGATGGAATAGAAGAAGAAAAAAAAAAGAAGTGAAATAAGAAGAGAAAGAAGAAGATGAAGATGAAAAAAAAGGAGGAGAAGAAAAATATGAAGAAGAAGAAGAAGATAAAGAAGAAAGGGTAGAAGATGATGCTGAGATGAAGAAGACCATAAAGAAGAAGATGAAGAAAATGATGATGAAAAAGAAGATCAAACAGAAGAAAAAAAAAGAAGAAGATTAGAAGAAGAAGAAGAAGAAGAAGAAGAAGAAGACTAGATGATGATGATGATGATGATGATGATGATGATGATGATGATGAATAATAATAAGAAGATAAAGAAGAAGAATAATAATATAACAAATATGATAAAGAAGAAGATGATGATGATGATGATGATGATAATGAAGAAATAGATGATGATAATGAAGAAGAAAGATAAGAAGATATTGATGATAAATAAAAAAAAAGAAAATGAAGATGATGATGATGATGATGAAGTGGAAGAAGAAGAAGAATAAGAATAATAATAATAATAATAATAATAATAATAATAATAATGAGAAGGAGGAGGAGTAGGAGAAGGAGAAAAAGGATGAGGATGAGGAGGATAAGGAGAAAAATAAGAAAAGGAAGAAAATGAAGAAAAGGAATAAAAGGAAGAAAATGAAGAGAAAATGAAGAAAAAGAAGAAAAGGAAGAAAAGGAAGAAAAATAAGAAAAGGAAGAAAATGAAGAAGAAGAAGAAGAAGAAGAAGAAGAAAAGGAAGAAGAAGAAAAAAGAAGAAAAGGAAGATGAAGAAGAGGAGGATGAGGAGGAGGAT
The DNA here is from genome assembly GCA_029783825.1 of Sapria himalayana. Lineage (NCBI taxonomy): Eukaryota > Viridiplantae > Streptophyta > Magnoliopsida > Malpighiales > Rafflesiaceae > Sapria > Sapria himalayana. The sequence continues at coordinate 71,619 of JAREIK010000345.1, forward strand.
GAGTAAGAAGAAGAAGAAGAAATAGAAGAAAATGAAGAAAAAAAAAAGAAATAGAAGAAAGAGAATAAAGAGAAGAAAGAGAAGAAATAGAAGAAAAAGTAGAAAGAGAAGAAAGAAGAAAAAGAAGAAAAAGAAGAAAAAGAAGAAAGAGAATGAAGAGAATAAAGAGAATAAAAAGAAGAAAGAGAAGAAAGAGAAGAAAGAGAAGAAAGAGAAGAAAGAATAAAAAGAAGAAAAAAAAGAAAAAGAAGAAAGAATAAAAAGAAGAAAAGGAAGAAAAAGAAGGAAAAAGAAGATAAAGAAGTAGAAAAAAAAGATAATGATGATTATGAAGAAAAATAAAATGAAGAAAAATGAGAATGAGAAGAAAATATAAAAAAGAAGAAAAAGAAAAAGGAGAATGAGAAGAAGAAGAAATAGGAGAGAAAATGAAGAAGAAAATGAAGAATGATAAAAAGAAGAAAAGAAGGAGGAAGAGGGGGAGGAGGAGGAGGAGAAGAAGAAGTAGGAGGAGGAGGAGGAGGAGGAGGAGGAGATGAAAAATTATGAGAAAAAAAAAGAACAAGAAGGATAAAATGAAAAGAAGAAGAAGAATAATAATAATAATAATAATAATAATAAAATGAAGATGGAGGAGGAGGAGGAGATAAAGTAGAAGAAGAATAAGAAAAAGAAAATAAGGAATAGGAATAGGAGGAGAATAATAAGAATGAAAAGAAGAAGAAGAAAAAGGAGGAAGAGTGGAAGAAGAAGAAGAACCAATAAGGAGAAGACGAAGAATAAAAAGTAAGAGAATAAGAAGAAGTACAATAAGGAAAATTAAAAGAAGAAGAAGAAGAATATGGAAAAGTAGAAGAATAAAATGAATAAGACAAAGAAGAAGAAAACAAAGTAATAAAAGAAATAGAAGAAGATGATGATGATGATTAAAAAAATAAAAACAAAAACAATAAGAAGAAGAAGATGAAGAAGAAAAAGAAAACAAAGATGAAGAAGATAAAGAGAAAGATCAAGAGGAAGATGAAATAAGAAAAATAAGATTAATAAGAAGAAAAAAAAGATAAAGAAGAAGAGGAAGAAAAAGAAGACAAAGAAGTAAACTTATAAGACGACATAGAGGAAGGCGATGATGATGATGATGATGATGAATGACAAGAAGAAGATGATGATAAATGAAAAAAGAATAAGAAGAAGAATAATAATAATAATAAGATGATGATGATGATGATGATGAATAATAAGAAGTAGAAGAAGTAGTAGTAGAAGAAGAAAAAAAAAGTAATATTGAGAAGAAGAAGTAGTAGTAGAAAAGGAGGAGGAGGAAGAGAAATAAAAAAAAGAACTAGAAGTAGAATAAGAAGGAGGAGGAGGAGGGAGAGAAGTAGAAGAAGAATAAGAATAAGAAGATAAAAGAAAAAAAAGATGAATAAGAAGGAAAAAAAGGGGAAGAATGAAGAAAAAGAAGAAATAAAAGAGGACAAAAAAAAAAGAAAAAGAAGAAAAAGAATAAGATGATGATGATGATAAAGTTTAATAAGAAGAAAAAGCAAAAGATAAAGAAAGAGAAGAAGATGATGATGATGATGATGATGATGGTGATTATGATGATGATGATGATGATGAAGGAGATGAAGTAAAAGAAGACATAGAAGAAGATGATGAAGAAGTAGAAAATGGAAAAATATATAAAGAAGATTAAGAAGAAGAATAAGATGGTGATGATGAAGAATAAAAAGAGGAAAAGAAGATGAAAAAGAATAAAAAGACAGTAGAAAAAGAAGAAAATAAAGAAAAAGATAAAAAAAGAGGATAATTTTTGATGAAATAGATGATGATGATGATGATGATAAAGAAGAATATTATAATGAAGAAGAAATAAAAGATGATGATCATGAAGAAGAATAAGAAGAATAAGATGATTATGATGAACAATAAGAAGAAGAAGAAAAAGATAAAGAACAACAACAAGAAGAAGAAGAAGAATCAAAAACAAATAAGAAGAAAAAAATAAAAAAAGAAATAGAAGAAGTTGAAGACCAAGAATAAAAAGAAGAAAAAGAAAAAGAAACAAAGAAGAAGAAAAAGAAGAAAAAGAAAGAGAAGATGACAAAAAATAAGAATATGATGATGATGATGAAAAAGAAGATGAAGAAGACAAAAAAATAAATGAAGAAAAAGATGTGAAAGAATAAGAAGAACAAGAAGATGAAGAAGAAGAATGATAAGAAAATAAAGAAGAAAAAGAAGTAGACAAAGAAGACGATGATGATGATGATGATGATGAATAAGAAGTAGATGAAGAATAAGAAAAAGATAATGAAAAAGAAGAAATAAAATAAGAAGAAGAAGAAGAGTAAGAAGACAAAGTAAAAGAAAAAGAAGAAAAAGAAAAAGAAAAACAAGAAAAAAAAGTAAAGGAAGCGGATGAAGAATACAAAAAATAAATATAAAATAAAATAGAAGAAGAAGAAGAAGAATAATAATAATAATAATAATAATAATAATAATAATAATAATATGAAAAGGAGAACAAGGTTAAAAAGAAAAAAGAGAAAAAGACAGAAGAAGAAGGAAAGAATAAGAAGAAGAAGAAGAAGAATAGAATAAGAAGAAGAAGAAAGAAAAGAAAAAGAAGTAGGTAAAAAAACATAAAGAAGTTGAAGAATAAGAAGAACAAGAAGAAGAAGAATAAGAAGATGATGAAAAAGAAGAAGAATAAGAATATGATGAAAAAAAGAAGAAAATATTAAGAAGAACGAGAAGGAGAAGAAGGAGAAGAAGTAGAAGAAAGAGAAGGAGAAGAACAAGAAGAAGAAGATGATGATGATGATGATGAAAAATAAGAAGAAGACGAAGAATAAGTTGAAGTAAAAGAAGAAGGTGAAGAAGAAGATGAAGAATAAAATGAAAAAATAGAAGAAGAATAATAATAATAATAATAATGATGATTATGATGATGAATAAGAATAGAAAGTAGAAAAAGAAGACTGAGAAGATGAATAAAAAAAAACAAAGAAAGAGAAGAAGAAGAAGAAGAAGAAGAAGAAGAAGAAAATGGTGAAGTAGAAGAAGAAGGCGAAAAAGAAGAAGAGGAATGAAAAAAAAGAATAAGAAGGTGATGATGACAAAGAAGGAAACGAATAGTAGGATTAAAAAGATGAATAAAAATAAAAGGAATAAAAAATAAATAAAATAAGAGGAATATAAAGGTAAAAAATAAGATGAAGAAAATAAAAATAAGAAGAAAAAGTAGAAGAAGATGATGAAAAAGAAGGAGAATGAGAAGAATAATTTGAAGAAGAATATAATGATTAAGGAGAATGAGAAGAAGAAAATTAAGAAAAATAAGAATAAGAATAAGAAAAAGTAAAAAGAAGAAATAAAACTAAAAGAAGAATGACAAGAAGAACTAGAAAAAAAAGAATAAGAAGAAGAAGATAATGATAAAAAAGAAGAAGAAGAAGAAGCAGAAAAAGAAAAAGAAGAAGAAGAAGCAAAAAAAGAAAAAGAAGAAGTTGATGATGAAGAAGAAAAGATGAGTAGAAGAAGAAGATGATGATGATGATGATGATGATGATGATGATAAAGAAAAAGAAGCAGAACAAGAAAAAGAATATGGAAAATAAGATGAACAAGAATAAGAAAAAGATGATGAGGAAAAAAAAGAAGAAAAATTTGAAGAAGAAAAAGATAAAAATTAAAATGAAGATAACCATGAAGAAGAACAACAAAAATAACAAGAAGAAGAAGATAATAAAGGAGAATAAGAATAAGAATAACAAGAAAACAAGAATAATAAGAATTAAATGAAGAAGATGAATAAGTAGAAAAAGAAGAAGCATAAGGAAAAGTAGAAGTCATCATCATCTTCTTCTTCTTCTTCTTCTTAAACTACTACTACTTCTTCTTCTTCTTCTTTATCTTCTTTTTTATCTTCTGATTTTCCTACTTCTTTATTTTCTTTTTCATCTTCTTTTTTTTCTTTATCTTCTTTTTTTATCTTCTTCCTCATATTCTTTTTCTTATTCATCATCTTATTCTTTTTCTTTTTCATCATTATCATCATCATCATCTTCTTCTTATTTATCTTCTTTTTCTTTTTCTTCTTGTTCATTATCTTCTTCTTCTTTTTTATCATCATTTTTTTATTCTTATTTGTTTTCTTCTACTTCTTATTCTACATCATCATATTATTTTTCTTATTCTTATTCATCTTATTCTTTGTCTTCTTATTCATCTTCTTATTCTTCTTATTCTTTTTCTTCATTTTTTTGTCCTTTTTCTTTGTCTTCTTCTTTTTCTTCATTTTTTTGTCCTTTTTCTTTGTCTTCTTCTTTTTCTTCTTATTTGTTTTCTTATTCATCTAATTCATCATCATCATCATCATATTATTTGTTTTCTTATTTGTTTTCTTATTTGTTTTCTTATTTGTTTTCTTATTTGTTTTCTTCTTATACATCTTCATTTTTTTTCTTCATATTTCTTTTTCTTATTTATCTTTTTCTTCTTTTTTTAAAGGTTTTTTTATTAATTATAAAAGTTAATTCTTTTGGCGGAGGAATACCATTATTACAAGCTAGAGAACTACCCTTTTCCCTTTTTAAACCCTTGATAAAATAAAACCATGAACGATAAAGCTTTCAGTCAAGCTCTAATTGAAATAGAACAGCTCTGAGTTTGTCTTTACTCTAATTTTCATGATGTATAGCTTACATTGTTTTTCCTTTTCTTATATCCCCATTAAGCCAGCATGCTTGCTTCTTTTCCCAACTATAGCTGCTTACTACCTGCCAGCATATCTTTTGCCTCTTTAGGTAAAAAGTTTGGTAGCCTTTTTCCTATTTTTATCCAATTCCAACATAGCTCGGTTATCCCTAAGCTTTAACCTGCTTCCTGTCTTGTGTTTCTAGATCATTTAGAAACTACAAGCCCTACATTCCAACAGACATGCATAAACATGGAAAACCATATCAATATCTATACAGTATATACAGTCAGCCTTTTGCCCAGTAACCCAGCCTCAGTGCAGCAGGCCTTCAACTTTCTAATTTTTGATATCTACATTGTTCTTTAGCATAACTTTCAATTGCTATTATTTATTCTTCCATCTTCCTAATATGTCTGCCACTCTGTCTCTATCTGGAACCTCGATGCTCTTGTTGAATGTATAACTTCTAATACAGCCCCTAACAAGTGGCCTTCTGACTCTACTAACTTACATACCAGCCAAGACACCCTTCAAAGTTACACATTAATTCTCAAACATACAAACCACAATCACATTTAGTTAATATAAAAATTCAAACAGCACTTAACAAGATATACACAGAGTAGGCTAATGTAGAACTTTTGCACCTTCTACCACTTTGATCCCTCTGCAGTATCCCTGCATCTCTTCTCTATTGCACTAACAGCACCCAATCCTGCCCTCTACAAAAAGCACCAATAAACCTACCTACCCCAATCTATAACCCCCCCCCCCCCCCCCCCCCCCCCATATTGCATAGATAAGCTCAAGCACCCTTTAAAGCATGATGACTAGGTTCTGCCCCCTACACTCACTACAAGGAAAATCCTACACAGAAAATCTACAAACCATATTGAATAAAAATAGCATTCTAAACATTTTCAGTAGCTCTCATATCCTACCTTTTTAAATCCTTACATATGGGAAAGCAATCCTATCTATTCTAGCTAATCCTTTTAGTTTTTCTAGTAAAGTTTTTTCATCATACTCATTTTTTCCTTTAAGTAAACCTATTCTAGCTAAATTATCTGCCAATGCATTTGCTTCCCTATATATGTGCAATATCGATGCATTCAATTCTACCATGAGGTTTATGATTATCTCAATCTCCTCCTCATATCTCCATAAAGGTATTCTGTTATCTACCAGATCCATCAGTAACTTGGAGTCTACCTAAATTTGTAAATTTTTTAATCCTAAATTATTACAAACATATAGCCCTCTTTTTAGTGCACATATTTTTGAGTGGAGAGCCGTTGAGGCATTGAGGAAAGAGTAAAAGCTTTAATGATATTTCCTTGAGGATTCCTTATAACTCCTCCTCCTCCTACTGCCCCTATATCTCTATTAAAGCTACCATCCATGTTAAAAGAAAATTTACTTGCAGTCGGCTTGTTCCATCTTATGCTTCTTGCCCTATTTACCTTAATCCTTTTAGTAGCCAGCTCCCATGTGTTCTTGACTGTTCTATTTTCCATCATGTCTCTAATCTTAATAGGCCTTGTACGAGATATATTACTAATTTCCTTTCTAATATCCTTTAAAATTCCAGCTACATCCATCTTTATTTTCTCAAATCTACTTTTATTTCTGGCTTTCCATAAGCACTAAATGATTACATGTGGGAGATTTTTAATATGCCATTTCCTAATAGGGATTCTTGAGGATTCTCTATCCCACTTGTTAATTCTATCTGCTAATCCTACCTCTTTTCCACTGGATTGATTGTATTTTTCTAGTTCCTTCCAGACTTCTGCAATTTTCCCTTCTGAGAATAAATGATTTATAGTTTATATTGCTCCAAAACAATATTCACATCAGGATGCCATCTTTATGCTTTTCTTTGAACATTTGTATCAACTAATATAGCATTAACAATAACTTTCTGAGCAAACGAGTTCATTTTCTACGGGATATGTGCCTTCCAAGCCCATTTTAAAAGTGATTGTGCAGGTTTTTTCTTTCTTATCAGTTCTTTAGCCGATTTTAATGTGATGTTCCTTGCAAGTTAAGTGTCCTTTTACATCTGCTTTTTTTAGTGTCGAGTGCGCTTCAACTATCTCTTTCTGTTTTACAAGCATTTTCCAATAATTTGAGGCCTTCCTCAAACACCCATCCTTATCCCATCCATATTTAGCTCACATATACTTGGCCCATAACTATTATTTTCTTTTAATCTCTACCATCCTTTACAATCCTATGCGGTGGCCATATTCTGTAAACTGATTATACCTAATCCTGCATCATCTTTTGGATAAAAAATATTTTTCCAGCTCTTCCAATGGAGCATCATCCTTCTGTCTTTTTTACCCTATAAAAAATTAGTCATTTCCATTTATAATTTCTTAATGAATCTCTTCGGAGGATGAATGACTGACAAGATATGAACCAGCGTGCTTTGGAGTACATGAGAAATTAAAGTGATTCTTCCCCCAAATCCCAATAATTCCTCATTCTATCCTATTATTTTTTTTCTCATTATTTATCTCTGAGTTTGCCCTCATATATAGGATAGCCTAAATACATTAAGGCACCTTTGTTTTATGTGAAACCTATGATGTTTTTAATCTTTTTAGCTACTTTCTCTAAAGATTTTGCTGCTAACATGAATTGGCACTTGTTTTCATTCATTTTTTGCTCCGTTTCTATTTCTAACGTTTGCAGAAGGTCCGTTAAATTCATCAAAGATATGCTACTCGCATTAGATAAAATTATCACATCGTCAGCATAGGCTAAACAGCCTATTCTTGGAGTCTTCTTGGTTTCCTGAAAGAAAGTATTTTTCCTTCCAACATTCTACTATTTAAGTTAAGTATTAATAATTCTAAATATATATCAAATAATAAAGGAGATGGTGGATCACCTTGTCTTAACCCTATTTTCGTCTTAAACTCTTTCCTTTTCTTATCATTCACAATAATTTTCTCCCATAGACTGGAAACACACATGTATATCAAATCAATACATGATTCCGAAAAACCAAATTTCCTTAGGAAAAAGCACAGTATATCTCATTCTACCCTATCAAATGCCTTGGATAAAACTAGTTTTACTACTAAGTTTTTTCCTCTAGTTTTAATTGCTATTTCTTTCATCATTTCTGAATCTATTCTTATATTTTAAATCATTAATCTATTTTTAACAAACCCTGTCTGTTCTTGTGATATTATATCTGAAAGAATACAACTTAATCTGCCTTGCAGGTTCTTTGCCAGGATCTTATAGACCGCATTGCACAAACTAATTAGTCTAAAGTCTTTATATTTTTGTGGCGATTCTCTTTTTGAAATCAAAACAATAAAGAAATTCACCCATGCCTTAGGAATCTCTGCTCCTACAAAAAAAAACTCAAAACTACAGCCACAAGATCATTTTTAGCAATATGCCAACAAATCTGGAAAAAATAATCATTCCAGCTATATGGCCCAGCCGCACTATCCTTGTCCATGTTGAAAACTATATTTCTCACCTCTTCTTCTTCTGGGATGGTTTCCATCATCTAATTTTGTTCATTTGTGATAATTTCCTTAATTTATCTTAATAGAGAGTCCCCTTCATGTCGAACCTGCCCACATAAATGAGTTTTAAAAAAATTATCAAAGGAGACTCCTATTTCCTTATCATCTTCCACCCAAGCACCCTCACCGTTCTTTATGCCTTTAATCTTATTTCTTTGTGGTTTAATTCTGCATATATTATGAAAAAATTTAGTATTTCTATCACCATCTTTTAACCATTTAATCTTTGTACGCTGCTTCCGGTAGATTTCCTCCATATTAAATATGAGCTTCAACTGACCCTTTGCTTGACTTAGTTTATGTCTAGTTTCTTCATTCTGAATGCTGTTATACTCTAATTCTAACTTCTCCACCTCTTCCTCCTCCTGCTTAATCTTTTGGTTTAAATTCCCAAAAACTTCTTTATTCCATTTTTCCAAATATTTCTTAAGTTTGTTTAGCTTAATATTAGAACTTGCATAGGTTTTCCTAATGCTAGCTCCATCCATGACTCACTTACCACCTTTTCGACCTCGAAGTGCTTAACCCACATGTTCTGAAATTTGAAACCTCTTGCTGCTCGTAGATTTTTGCGAATTGGTATGAGCAGCGGGCGATGATCCGAACAGGTTTTATTTAAATGCCTCAGTTCTGTAACCCATTGAGAGGATACTCACTTAGCATTAAACATGACCCTATCCAATCTTGCCAAAATTGCTCCTCTTTTTCTTCTAATTATTGCACCAAGTAAATCTCGAGCCTATAAAATCTATATCCATTAAATTAGCACTAGCTATTGTGTCATTAAATTGTGACATAGCTATTGTATCTGGAGTTTTTCTTCTTCTTTTTTCTTTTGCACTTCTTATCACATTAAAATCTCCACATATAATCCATGGAGTGTCTTTTATTGTCATTTCCTTCATCTCTTTCCATAGATCTATTCTATCTTTTTTAGCATTTTAGCATAATCTGCTAAAATTATTTTATCTGCATCTTTATGCATTTTAAAATGTACTACCTGCTAGTCTTTTAAGATTATAATATCATGCTTGTTATGCCACATAATCTATCATTTACAATTTATATTTGCATACGCATTATTAAATCCTAATATTTTACTATATTTAGCTAATTGGACTTTTTGTATCATGGGTTCTGCAATAACAACTAAAGAGATTTTATATGTTTTTATTAATTTTTTCAGCCTATTTAATGAGGGATTGTTAGCCACCCCCCTTATATTCCAGTAAAGACAACTATCCATTAAAATCAGATCTAGCTTGAGCTCTTGTTGTGCATTTAGACTCGTAAGTCTTATTTAAATGTTTCTTTCTATTTCTTTGAGACTTAGGTGTGTTCAGTGTGACTTGCATTATTTCTTTATATCTTAATTGTTGTCCGAGTTACATGGCCATTTGTTTCATTGATTCCATGGCTTGAACCCTAGTAAACTTCTCCCAATCTTCTTCAAAGATTTATAAATCATCCTTAGTCTTTTCTAGGTTACCCTCATTTTCTTCCTCCTTACCTATTGATGGACAACTATAGATATCTGATTCTTCTTCTAGAAAATCCAGAAGATCCTCCTCAATCCAGCTATAGTTTTCCTCCTTCTCCCTTAAGACCCTCCTAGTTTTACCCCTCTTACCCCTCTTCCTTTTACTTTTCACCACATCTCAACCTTCTTCCTCCCCATTCTCTACCCATCCTTCTTCCCTTACCACTACCTATTCTGCCTTATTACTGCCTACATCTTCTTTGGTTTGAAACCCCACCTCTACCCTCCTACCCTCCCTTTCCTCCACTAATTTTGTTTCTAAAAGCTCCTCCTCGTCTAGTTTTTGAGCCCCTTCTTCCCTTCTAATCCATTCCTTCCTTCCTCTACCCCCTTGCCCCTTCCCTCTGCCCTTTTTATCTAACCCCAACCTACACTCTTACGAGGCATGCCCTATCTTCTTGCAGCCTTGACAGTAAGGAGGTAGGTTTTCTGGAATGGCAGATTGCCAAAACTTCTCTCTCTGCTCTTCCTTTCCACTGCCTATCCAAATCCTAGTAGGTGGCTGTGTAAGTAAATTACATTCAACACATACCCTAAGCATTATTTGGCCTTATCATGGAAATTGTCACCTCATTCCATAGCATTGGCTTACCCAAGCATGAAGTAATTGCATACAGAGAGTAGATATTATAGAGATATTAAGAAAGGTTAGGGAGTGAGAACCATACCGGAGCTAGAGGTGCCTCCTCATGTGGATTGAAGATTTTTGTCAACTTTAGAATATGCATAGGATATCCATTGACTTGCCATAGCCCCATTAGCCATATTCGGCCTAATCGTAATCGGTGTGTTTCACCCTTCCCTTAAGCTTCAATGAGGTGATAAACAATTGTATGTCATTCATGCGAGGTCTGCCATGGGAAAACTTGCCTATTAATGTGAGCTTGAAGGGCTCTGTAAGCCTGTGTTATTCTTCTGAAGAGAAGTGTATCACGGGACTCCCATCTTTGTTTCCGAACAATGGAGAAGGAGGCACAGGTTCGGTAAATATTGAAGAAAAGGACTTCTTATTTGATAAGAAGTCTCTTTGCTACATTTTGAGCTTGATATCAACTTGAATTGAGTATTAATGGAGATTTCACTCTCTAAAAATGGGAATTTCTCTCTCTGGAAGTTGAGAGCATTTTCAAAAAAGAAATTTTATCTCTAGTTCTTCTTTTTATCTTCTTCTTATTTATCATCTTCATCAACTTCATCTTGATATTTTTGTTTTTCTTCAACTTCTTAATATTATTCTTTTTATTTTTCTACTCTTCTTCTTCTTTTTAATAATAATAATAATATTATTATTATTATTCTTCTTCTTCTTTTATTCTTATTCTTCACATTCTTTGTCTTTTTCTTTTTCTTCTTCTTTTTCTTTTTATTCTTCGACTTTTTCATCTTTTTCTTATTCGTCCTTTTCATCATCATCATCTTTTTCATCATCTTTTTCTTCTTATCCTCCTCCTCCTCCTATTTTTTTTCATATTTTTATTTTCCTCCTCCTCCTCCTCCTCCTTTTTTTCTCCTTCATGTACTTTCTCTTCTTGTTCTTATAAGACCTTTTCTTGTTCTCCCTCTTCCACTATTTATTCTTATTCCACTTCTTCTATTTCTAATTTTTTTTCTTCTTATCCTTCTCTGTCTCCTCCTCTGCCTCCTCCTCGTTCTTCTTTATCTTTTTCTTCTTCTTCTTTTTCTACTTATTTTTATTATTATTCTTTTTCTTCTTCTTTTTCTTGTTTTCGTCTTCTCCTACTACTACTACTTCTTCTTCTTCTTCTTCTTCTTCTTCTTCTCCTCCTAATTCAACTTATTTTTCTAATCCTTCTCGTACTTCTTGTTTTTCTTATTCTTCTTCTTTTTCTCCAACTTCTACATCATCTTCTTCTTATTCTTCTTTTCCTAATTATTATTATTATTGTTTTTTTTTCTTCTTCTTTTCTTCTCCTACTTCTTCTTAATCTTCTTAATCATCATCATCATTATCTTTTTTTATTTCTTCTTCTTCTTCGTCTCCTACTTCTTATTCATTTTCTTCTTCTTCATCTTTTTTTATTCATCTACTTTTTATTTTTTTTTCTTCTACTTTTTTATTTTTTCTTCTTCTTATTCTTCTTATTCTATTTCTCCTACTTCTTCTTATTCTTCTACTTCTTCTTCTTCTTCTTCTTCTTCTTCTCCATCTACTAATTCTACATATTTTTTTCCACTTTTTTTCTTTTTATTCTTCTTTTTCTTCTTCATTTTCTTTGTGTTTTTCATCTTCTTCTTTCTTATTTATCATCATAATTATCTTTTTCTTCATCAATATCTTCATCTTCTTTCTACACCCTCCTCCTCATCCTTGTACTTGTTCTTATTTTTCTTCTCTTTCTTATTCTTCTTCTCCTTTAATTGCTTATTCTTCTCTTATTCTTCTTCTCCTTATTCTTCTTATTCTTATTCTCATTTTTTTATTTTTGTTATTATTCTTATTATTATTATTATTTTTATTTAATTTTTATTCTTTTTCTTTTTCTTCTTCTTCTTTGTTTTCTTCTTCTACTTCTTCTTCTTCTTTTTCTTCTAGTTTTAGTTATTCTTTTTCGTCTTCTTCTTCTTCTTCTTATTCTCCTGCTTATTCTCATTTTGATTATCATTATTTTTCTTCTCCTACATCTTCTTCTTCTTCTTTTTCTACTCATACTTTTTTTTCTTCTTCTTTTTCTTCTCCTACGTATTCTTCTTCCTCTTCTTCTCCTACTTCTTCTTCTTGATCTTATACTTCTTTTTCTTCTTCTACTTTTTCTTTTTGTCTTATGCTTCTTCTTTTTCCCCTTCTTCTTGTTCTTGTTCTTATAATTATTCTTTTTATTTTTTTTTCTTCTTATATTCTTATTCTCCTTATTCTCTGTATTCTTATTCTTATTCTTCTTCTTCTTCTTCTCCTCATCATCCTCCTCCTCCTCCTTCTTTTTATTATTCTCATTCTTTTTCTTGTTCTTATTCTTTTTCTTTTTTTCATTCTTCTTCTTCTTCTTCTCCTACTTGTTCTTCTTCTTAATTGACTTATTCTTCATCTTCTTTTTCTTTGAATACTTCTTCTTCTACTACTTCTACTTCTTATTTTTTTCTTCTTCTTATTATTCTTCTTCTTCACCTTCTTCATCTTTTTTTTGGTGTTCTTATGCTACTTCTTATTATTATTATTATTCTTATTCTACTTCTCATACTTATTATTATTATTATTCTTTTTCTTCTTCTTATTCATCTTCTATTTATTCTTCTTATTCTTCTTTTTCAACTTCTACTTCTACTTCTTCTTAATCTTCTACTTCTTCTCCAACTACTAATTCATTTTCTTTTTCTTTTCCTTTTTCCCAAACATTTTTTTCTTCTTCTATTTCTCCTCCACCTCCACCTCTTCCTTTTTCTACCTGTATTCTTTCTCCTTCTCCTTGCCCAACTACTTCTTTTTCTTTTTATTCTTCTTCTTCTCCATTATATACAACTTCTTCTTCTTATTCTTTTTATTCTTCTTTGTCTTCTCCTTCCTTTTCTTCCACTTCTTACTACTTCATATTTTTTGCTATCTTTTTTCTTATTCTTCTCCTTCTGCTACTACTTCTTTTTCTTTTTCTCCTACTTCATATTTTTTTTATTCATCGCCTACATTTTTTGTTATTTTTCTTCTTCTTCTCATTATACTCCTACTACTACTATTACTTCTTCTTCTTCTTTTCCTATTTCTTATACTTTTTCTTTTAATTCTTCTTCTAATACTTCCTCTTCTTCTTTTTCTCTTTTTTTCTTCTTTTTCATTTTTTTTCTTCTTTTTCTTCTCTTACTTCTCCTTCTTCTTTTTCATCATCATCATCTTCTTCTTCTTCTTCTTCTCCTACTTTTTTTATTACTACTTTTTATTCTTCTTTTTTACTCCTACTTTTTATTCTTATTCTCCAACTTCTTCTTCTTCTTACTCTTCTTCTTCTTCTTCTTATTCTTCTTCTCCTCCTCCTCCTCCTACTTATTCTTATTGTTTTTTTGCTTCTTCTTCTTCTTCTTCTTATCCATCTTCTTTTTGTTCTTATTCAATTCTTCTTCTCCTACTACTACTACTTCTTCTTCTTCTTCTCCTACTTCTTCATATTCTTCTTATTATTCTTCTTCTTATTCTTATTCTTCTTCCTCTTCATCTTCTTCTTTTTTTCTTCCTTTTTTTCTTTTTCCTCTTATTTTACTTCTTATTATCTTTCTTACTATTCTATTTCTTCTTCTTTTTCCTCTTTGTCTTTCTCTTCTTATTCTTCTTCCACTTCCACCTACTCCACTTCTTCTTCTTCTTATTATTTCTATTCTTCCTTCTCCACCTCTTCTTCTTCTTATTATTTCTATTCTTCCTTCTCCACCTCTTCTTCTTCTTCTTCTTTTTCTTCCCATTCTACTTTTCTTCTTCTTCTTCTTCTTTTGTTTCTTCCTATTCCTCTTCTATTTCTTCTTATTTTTAATCTTCTTCTTCTTCCAATTTTTATTTTTTTTCTCCATCTTTCTTTTTCTTCTTCTTATTTTTCTTATTTTTACTATATTTCTTCCTTTTCATCCTAATATTTATCTTCTTCATATTGTTCATCATCTTTTTTTTCTTTTTGATCTAACTTTATTCTTTATCTTCATTTTTTTTCTCTATTTCATTTTCTTAATATTCATCTTGTTCCTTGTCTTCAACTTTTTTAAATTTTAATTTTTATTCTTCTACTTCTTCTTCTTCTTCTTGTTCTTCATATTCTTTTTCTTCCTCTTCTTCTACTTTTTCTTATTTCTCTTTCTCTTTTCTTTTTTTTCTATTCTCTTCTTCTTCTTCTTCTTCTTCTTTATCATATTCTTCCTCTTCTTCTTTTTTATTTTACTTTTCCTCTTATTTTTATTCTTCATCCTTTTCCTTTTTATTATCTTCTTCTTCTTCTTCTATTCTTCTACTTCTTCATCTTCTTCATATTTCTTTTCTTCTTCTTCTACTTCTTCTTCCTATTCTTCTTCAACTTATTCTGTTTCTTATTATTTGTCTTCTTCTTCTTTCTCTTCCTTTACTCTTCCTATTCTACTACTTCTTCTTCTTCATATTCTTCTTCTACTCTTCATTTTCATTACTACTTCTTTATTTCCCTCTTGTTTTTCCTTCTTATTCTTCTTCTTTTTAATTTTTGTCTTATTCTTCTTCCACTATTTCTTCCTCTTCTTCATCATCATCTTCTTCTTCCTATTCTTCCTCTTTTTCTTCTTCCTTTTCTTCATCTTTTTCTTCTTCTTCTTCTTTTTCCTACTCTTTTTTTTCTTCTTATTTTTCTTCTTCCTCTTATACTTCTTCTTCTTCATACACTTCTTCTTCTTCTTCCACTTCCTTTTCTTACTTTTTAGCTTATTCATCTTATTCCTCTTATTCTTCCGCTTCTTCCTTTTCTTCTTATTCCTCTATTTCTTCATCTTCTTCTTCCTCTTCATCTCTTTTTTCTTCATCATCTTCTTCTTATTTTTCTTTTTCTTCTTTCTCTTCTTCTTTAACTAATTCTTCTTCCTCTTCTTCTCCTCCACCTACTTAATCATCATCTTCTTCTTCTTCTTGTACATCTTACTCTTTTCATTCTTCTTCTTTATCTTCTTCTTCCTCTTCCTCTACTTCTTTTTTTTATTCTATTTCCTCTTTTTTTATTCTTATTATTCATCTTCTTGTTCTTCTTTTTCTTTCTCATTTTCTTATTCTTCTACTTCATCATCATCATCTTCTTCTTCTTCTTCTTCTTCTTCTTCTTCTTCTTCCTCTTTTTCTTTTTCTTCTTCTTCTTCTTCTACTCTTTCTTCTTTCTCTTCCTTTTCTTCTATTACTTTTTATTTTTATTCTTCTTCTTTATCATCTTTTTCTTCTGCTTCTTCTTTTTCTTCCTCTTCTTTTTTTATTTCTCCTCCTTCTTCTTTTTTAATTCTTCTTCTACTTCTACTTCTTCTTCTTCTTCTTTATCTTCTTCCTCTTCTTTTTCCTCTTCCTCTTCTTCTTCTTCTTCTTCTTCTTCTTCTTCTTCTTTCTCTTATTCTTCTTCCTCTTCCTCTTTTTATTTTTCTTC
Organism: Sapria himalayana; assembly: GCA_029783825.1. Taxonomy (NCBI): domain Eukaryota; kingdom Viridiplantae; phylum Streptophyta; class Magnoliopsida; order Malpighiales; family Rafflesiaceae; genus Sapria; species Sapria himalayana. Next base: position 87,504 of record JAREIK010000345.1, read on the forward strand.
TTCCTCTTCTTATTTTTCTTTTATTTCTTTATCCTCTTATTCTATTCGTATTCTTCATTTTCTTCTTTCTATTCTTTTTCTTTGTGTTGTTCATCATTATCTTTAACATCTTTTTTTTCTTTTTCTTTCTCTTCCTATTTTTTTTGTACTCTTCCAATTCTTATTCCTCTTCTACTTCATCTTCTTGATCTTGTTCTTACTCCTCTTCTTTTTCTTTATTTTCTCCTTCTTTTTCTTCTTCTTCTTCCTCTTCTTATTATTCTTCTTCTACTTCATCTGATTCAACTTCTTTTTTTCTTCTAAATCTTCTATTTTTTTTCTTCTTCCTCTTCTTATTATTTATATTCTACTTTTTTGTGAAATCTTCCTCTTCTTTTTTTTCTTCTTTTTCTTCTTCTTTCTCTTCCTCTCTTTCTTCTTCTTCTTATTTCTCTTCTTCATCCTTTCTTCGTATTCTTATTCTACTTTTTCTTTCTCTTTCTTTTTTCTTCTTCTTTTTCCTTTTATTCTTTCATTCTTCTTCTTCTTTTTCTTCCACTTCTTCTTTCTCTTCTTCTTTTTCCTCTTCTTGAAAGAAGAAGGAGAAGAATAAAAAAAATAGGATATTGAATAAAAAGAAGAGGATGAAGAGGAAGAAAAAGGATATGTAGTAGATGAGGAAGAAGAATAGGAAGAGGAAGAAGAATAATATGTGGAAGAAGAAATAGAAGTATAAGAAGAAGAAGAAGATTAAGAAGACGAAGTAGTAGTAGTAGTTTTTGTTGTTGTTGTAGAATAAGAACTATAAGTAGATGAAGATGATGATGATAAAAAGAAAGAAGAATAAAAAGAATAATAATAATAAGTAGAAGAAAAAAAAAGAAGAAGATTAGAGGTGTCAAACGTGCCGGGCCGGCTCGGCCCTGCACGAGGCACGGCACGGTTCGGCCGTGCCTGGGCCGGCCCGGCATGTTCAAAAACCGTGCCCGGGCCCGTGTCGTGCCGTGCCTGGCCCGGCACGCCGGCACGGGTCCATCCCGTGCCGGTTCACGCAGGCACGCGTGGCACTGGCGGCGTGCCACGCGTGTCGTGGCGTGAGTCGTGAGTCACGACTCACGACTCACGAGTCACTCACGGTCACGACTCACCGAGTCGTGACCCAACCGCCCCCCCCCCCCCCCGCCGGTAAAAAGACCGCGGGTCGGGTCCAAACAGACCCTACCCGCGGTCTTTTCTTGCCGAAACCCGAAATTCAAAAAAAATTCCAACGGAAAAAAAAAAAATTTTCAAAGTTGAGCGATTCTCAGCCCTTGGATTCGCCTCCAACGGCTAGGGGGCAGAATCCAACGGTCCTCGTGATTCTGCCCCTTAAATATATTTAAAAAATTCAAAAAATTAATAAAAAAATATTTTTTTAAAAAAATAAAACTTTATTTAGCCTATAAAATCTACCCCCCTCCCTTTAACATTTTATGTTTTTCAAAAACATAAAATCTCTCTATATTTTTTCTCTCTCACATAAACCGTGCTTCTATCTCTCGGCCCTCGTGAACTTGATTTCGGCTTGGATTTTCGTGAAACTCAACTTGAGTTTTGAACATCAAAGCTTCCTGCGGTGCACCTTGCACATGAGTGACCTCATTACTTTTACCGGGTAATATAATTTACTTTTTTTGTACTTTCTCTCTCTAAATCTTCCCTCTCTAGAAAAACTTACGAAAACTAAAAAATGACAAATACACCTAACACGTATTTAAATTTGGAAAATGAAAATGTTAGTGTTGCACATATGTCTGTGGCTCCTGAAACGTTGGTTTCTCCTGTCGTCTCAGCCCAAAGTTCTAAAAAACAAAAAACTAGGAGGACTTCTGTAGTTTGGACACATTTTAAAATCATAACACAATTAGATGTTAGGGGTGAGGAACATGAAATGGCACAGTGCAAATATTGTATGAGACTTTTAACATGCAAGAGTACATGTGGGACTGGGCACCTCAAGAGGCATGCCGAAATATGCTCCAAAAAACATGGACCGTTAGATCCTAGGCAAACCCAACTTGACACTACATTTTTTGAGACTGGATCGAGTCCAGTCTCAAAGTTTACTCCTTTCGTATACTCCAGCGAGTTGGGTAGGGACGGCATGGCCAGGCTCATCACATTGATGGGTCTTCCGATCAGATTTTCGGAAGATCCGAGGGTAGTGCGCATCATGCAGACTTATTTTCAGCCATCCTATCGTAGGATTCCTAGGTCCACATCTAGGAGTGACATACTAAAGATATATAAGTTAGAAAAACAAAAAATAATTAAGGAATTTTTGGCATTTAGTGGAGTGGTGTCCGTGACGTCCGATATATGGACATGTCACGATGATTCTTCTTATGCATGTCTCACGAGTCATTATGTAGATTCAAACTGGACAATCAATAAAAAAAATATTAGGATTCACTGAGATTCTTCATCATCATGATGGCCCGGCCATATTTGAGTGTATGATGAAAATATTTAGGGAATATAAAATTCAAAATAAAATTTTTAGTGTCACTTTCGATAATACTGCGAATAATGGAGTAGCGATCAATATGTTTGTTAGGAATATTAGAGACGCACCATTAGGAGAGATCTTTCATGTCAGATGCATGTGTCATGTGATTAACCTGATAGTTCAAGCAGGTATGAAGGTCTGTTCCCTCGCATTGGAAAATATACGCAATGCACTCAAGTATATTCGCACACCTCGCAGACTACAAGAGTTTGGTAATCTCTGTTTGTCTGCGAATCTTACGAAGAAGAAATTCCAATCGGATGTGAGACATCGTTGGAATTACACGTACCTAATGTTGGAATCATGTGTTGGATACGAACACGTGATATCCGACTACGTCAATAGTAAGAGTGGCGAACTTATTATTGACGACACTGACTGGGATTCAGGAATTTCATTTATGAAATTCCTGAAGATATTTTATGACACGACGAACATGTGTTCGTCGGTTTATACGCCCACCACTTGCATTGCACTCCGTTGCATATGCAACATTAGTAGCATGTTTAGGAAGTATCGAGCAGACCCGACGCTTAGCCATATGGTTGCAGAGATGGAGACCAAGTACCTGAAGTACTGGTCCACCATTCCATCTCTTTATTGCCTCGCAACATGCATGGACCCTAGGGCTAAGGTGGAAGGGGTTGAAAACACCCTGACTTTCATTTCCTTGTGCATGAACCTGGAAGAGCCATCCGAAGGGTTCATTTACGAGAAGTTGACAGACCTGTTCACATACTACGATACTAGGTATGGTGGTGGTGGTGGTGAGACTGTGAGTACGGACACTGATACCTTGTTCGGAGATGACGATTATTCCATTAACCTAGCGAGGGGGAAACGTAGGGGTGGACCTTCACATAGGAGCGAGCTGTCTCGGTACTTAGATACCGATTACTGCTCAATCCTATCACCTTCTGACAATAAGAATCTTGATTTATTACAGTGGTGGAAATCATATGAGTCCGCCTATCCCGTGCTATCTAGGATGGCACGGGATCTACTTACTCCTCTGGTGTCAAGCGTAGCATCGGAGTCTGCTTTTTCTGTAGCAGTGAACGTGATTTCGGATAGGAGATCGAGATTACGTCCAGATATGGTTGAGGCCTTGGCATGTTTGAAGGATTGGGAGGAATCGAGATTTAGCATCAGTGATCGTGCTGAAGCTGGGACTGTGACAGACACTGCAGTCGCATCCACATCCACTACGATGGTGGAGGAGCTGATTGCCGATGATGATGACCCATATGATACTGATCTTGATGTTGCGGCTGATGATTCTCATGATATGCCGCTTGACGATTGATGCTCATCTGCACTTTTTTTTCGATATTTTTTTATTTATTTTATTTATACGCTTTGTTTGTACTTTGTATTATACGTTGTGTTGAAACTTATACTTTTTTTTCGGAGTATTGGTTTCAAAAGCATGAATGGTAATTTTTATTTGTGTAGTTTAAATTTTTTTTAATTAAAATAAATACTAACTTAATGTATTTATTTATTATTTTAAGATTTAAATTTTAATTTAAAATTTATTAACTTTAAATTTTAATATTTAATTAATAAATTATAATATTAAAATATGCTAAACTTAATTGAAAAAAAAATAAATTTTCTAATTTTTGTTTGTTACATTTAATTTTAAATGTAATATTTTTTACAAAAAATTTTATTTTTTAATTATTACATAAACTCTAAAGTAAATACAGAATAACAGAAACTTAATAAAAAAATTAAAAAAAAAAAATTTTTATAATCTGCCAAGTGCCAAGCACGGGCCGTGCCCGTGCTTGGCTCCCGGGACCCGAACCCCGGTTGAGCCGGTCCAGGTGACCAGGTCCAGCCATGCGGCTCCCGCCCCGCCCTGCCTACCCTACCCCTACCGTGCGCCCGTGCCGCCTGGCCAAGCCAACCGTGCCCGAATTTAAAAAACCGTGCCGTGCCCGGCACGGCACGGTAGCACGGCGGGGCACGTGAAAAACGGGCCGTGCCGTGCTGGGCCGGCCCGTTTGACACCTCTAAAGAAGAAGAAGAAGAAAAAAAAAGAAAATTAAGTAGAAAAAGAAAAAGAAATTGAAGAATATGAATAATAATAATAATAATAATAATATGAATTTGAAGAAGTAGAAAATTAAGAAGAAGAAGTGGAATAAGCAGAAGAAGAATAAAAAAAAGTGGAAGTAGAAGAAGAAAAATAATAATAATAATATGAAGAAGAACAAGAGGAAGAAAAAGAATAGGAATAAAAAGAATAAGAAGAAAAAGAGGAAGAAAAAGAAAGAAAATATAGTAGAAGAATAAGAAGTTGAAGAAGAGAAAGAAGAAGAATAAGAATAATAATAATAATAATAATAAAGGTTAAAAAAAAGAACAATAACAAAACCCACAAAAAGAACAAGAAGTAAAAGATGAAGAATAAAAATACAAAGAATAAGAAGAAGAAGAAAAAGAAAAATCCAAATAATATAAGGAAGAAGATGAATAAGCACAACATGATGCTAAATAGAATGACAAAAAATAAGAGCAAGTAGAAGATTAAGAATAAGAGGAGTAGGAGGAGGAGGAAGAAGAAAAATAATAAGGAAGAAGAAGATAAATAAGAAGAAGAATAAGAAGAATAAGAAGAATAAGAAAAAGAAGAAAAACATTAATAATAATAATAATAATATTTAGAATAGTGGTAGAAGAGGAACAATAAAAGAAGATAAAAAATGGGGAACAAGAGAAAGAAAAAGAAGAAGAAGAAAGAAAAAGAAGAGGAACAAGAATAAAAAGAATAAGAATAAGAACAAGAATAAGAAGAGGACAACAACAAGAAGAATAGAAAGAAGAATAAAAATAAGAAGAATAAGAAAAATAATTCGAAGAAGAAATGTACGAAAAGTTCATGGAGTAAGAGGAGGAGTAAGAGGAGGAGGAAGTAGAAGAATAAGAATAAGAAGAATAAGAAGAATAAGAAGAAAAGGTACAATAGGAAGAAGAAGAAGGAAAAAAAAAGAAGAAAGAATGAGAATGAGAAGAAGAAGAAAAAAAAGTTAGAGAAGGAGAAGAAAAGAAAGTAGAAGGAGGCGGTGGAAAAGGACGGGGAAGAAGAGAAGAAGGCAGAAGAGGAGAATAAAAATTAAGAGGAAGCGGTGGAGGAGGAGGAGGAGGATGAGGAGGAGGAGGAGAAGAAAAAGAAGAAGAAGATGAAAAAGAAGAAGAAGAAGAAGATGATGATGATGATGATGATGATGATGATGATGATGATGATGAATAAAAACAAGGAGAAGGAGAAGAAGAAGAAGAAAAAGAAGAAGAAAAAGAAAAAAAAAGGAAAAGAATAATAAGAAGAAGATCATGAAGAAGAAGTAGTAGAAAAAGAAGAACAACAAGAACAAAAAGAAGGATAAAAAGAAGAAGAAGAAGAAGAAGAAGATCATGAAGAAGAAGTAAGAGAATATGAATAAGAGGAAGAAGAAAAAGAAAAAGAAGAAGAGGTATAAGAAGAAGTTATAGTTGTAGAGGAAAAAGTAGAGGAAGAATAATAATAATAATAAGTTGAAGAAGAAGTAGAAGAAGATTAAAAGGAGGATGAAGGAGAATAACAAAAGAAAAAGTAGTAGAAGTGGATGAGGAAGAGGAGCATGAAGAATAAAAAGAAGAATAAGAAGAATAAGAAGCATTAGTAAAGAAAGAATAAGAAGAAGAATACAAAATGAAGAAAAATAATAGGAGGTAGAAAAAAATAAGCATAATAAGAAGAAGTCGAAGAAGAAAAATATAAAGAAGAACAAAATCAAAATTAAGAAGAAGAATAAGTAAAAAAAATGATGATGATGATGAGAATAAGATGAGGGGGGATGAAAAAAGAAGATGGATATGATTATGATGAATATAAAAATGAAGAAGAAGATGGTGATAATTAATAAGAAGAATAAGAATATATATATATAATGATTCAAAAGCAACATAGATACCAAGACAATATTGATGACCCGATTTAGGTTGATGGGTGGGAGGAATTAGAATTTAAGCAACATAACAAAAAATATGCAAATATTAAATATTAGGTTGATATTATATATAGAGTAGTAATAGTGATACATCTTCATCTGTTGTAGGTGAAGATGAACTAAATTTATATCATGTATAAAAGCATGCCCACTTGTTGATAAAGATAGTTAATTGTCAAAAATAATTGTCTGCCAATCAATTGTAGAATGTTTAATAAAATAGTTAACCTACTTAGTCAAGTAAAACATTAGTAATAGGGTTTTAAAAATCTATGTTGAGTGTTATATAATATTCAAAAAATTTATAAGATGAAAACTAACCATCATTGTCAACATGAATTGTCTTTATTAGTTGATCGAGAAAAAATTTTTTGTGCTGAATTATTCAAGATAGTAATATAGTAAAAATAACATTTTGTGTAGCTATGATGTATACATGAGACAATATAGTTAACACATCTATTAAAACTAGGAAATAATGAAAGATCCACCACTACGTAGGTGGATAGACTTAAAAATATCCTTTTGAATATGCTCAAGATGAGTATTAATAAGGATACACTACCTAATTTTTAAAAAAACTTTAAGTTACTAATAAAATAATTTAGTCTTTTCAGTCCTGATAACTAATTCATTCTTAAAGAGTCTTTTTGCATTCATATCTAATATCGAATATGCCTAAAATTATCTATATCTCTAAAAAATAGTATGAGTTCATGAAATATCCAACTAGATGCAATGAAAAGTATTGATGAATCTCCCACCTCAAATCCATGATTATATCACCTCATTTAATATTATTTTTATCATGTGCAATATATCATAGTTATCTCATTATTCTTATTCATGAATTCACTTATTTATCTAAATGGTATTTTTTTTCACTTAGAAGGAAAAGAATAGGAACAATGTCATTGAACGCATCCAGCAAAATACTCTAGTATTTCAGATTTGACTTCAAAATTGTGATGAACACATTCTTGTGCATACATACTATCTATTTATAACTAAATAATATTATTCTTAAATTAATTTTTTCTCATATAAAAAAGTCAATTTAAAAAAAATTCATCAGATGCCACATCTTTATTAACTAAAACTAATTATATAAGTAATCATTAAGTACAATGGTGATCTTCCATATCTAATTACAGAACATAAAATTATTGTGTTGTAATTCTAATTACAGCACAAAAAACCCAAAAAAAGTCATTCTAATTACAATAACCTTCATATGTGAATTACTATAACCTTCATATATGAATGTTTTCAATATCATTAAACAACTCAAGTGTTTTTTTCCTAGTTTTTTGAGACATCAATGAAGTACATATATATTAATTTTCACTCAAATAAATTATCTTTCATCAAATCTTTAGTTATCACATTTATTTATTATTTATTATTTTTTTTAATACTTTTGATGTGAGCAGTGAGCACCTAAACTATGAGATACATTAGTCATTTTTGCTTATTATATAAGGGCATTGGTTGTATGATATTTGATAATGATTATTTTATTTATTTTCATATTTTAATCTGTAACATGGTATCAAAGCATATGTGCATATAGGGTTAGGGTTTACAAACCCTAAGGGGGTTACAACACAAATTATAGCAAAAAGAATTATGGGCCCAACACCAACATAAGGTGTGGTCTAAGATAGGCCAGCGATGGATCACATTATAATGGTGCAAGGCATGCAACTACCAGTGGATCTTTTTCTCCAAACTCTATTTTGTGCACAAAAGCAAACAATGAAGCATAATAGTAGACAATGATGAATAGTGGCATATGGAAGTAAATGGTGGTATGCATTGATAGAAACTCTAAATAAGATTAAAAAAAATTGAAAAAAAAGGTGGGTGTAATTGTTTTTATATTTTTGTGGAACAATTTGGATTATCGTATCATAAGTAGCTACAAAAAAGTCTCAGTCTAGTATACTCATTACAAAAGTTAAGGTCTCGCCAAGAGCAATTGTTGAATATTATTTTCAGGGAGGAGACCGATAACATTACATGGTTATGAGAGGTATAAGCTAACTACTAGAACCATTGAAAGATTCTCATGGAGTTTATTCACTATGACTCTTAGAAATAACTAGAAAAGAGTCTCAATCTATTATAATCATTACAAGAGTAAAGGTCACACTAGGAATAATTATTGGATAGTATTTCTAGAGAAAGGCTGAGAGCATTATATAATTGTTAGAGACATAGGATAACTACTAAATCCATCTAGAGGTTCTCACAAAGTTATTCCACTATGACTATTTTTAGAGTAAGTATACAAAATTCATCTCTAAGTAGTAGATCTTTCTCTTCTTTCAGGTATTACTAATTATTTCACTCATACTCTCACTTTAAACTCTTGAATCATCAATACGAATAAATTATCACATCATGAATAATTATATTTTATTCTTTATGTTCTTTTCTTATTATGGACATATTTATTATCACCAATAGTAAATATTCAAATTTTATTGGACGTGGTAGTATCCTGTTTGATTCTTTGTTACTTCTCAATATCTTGCTTATTCTTAAGTATCCCGGTAAGTTTATATATGAGTTATCTTTCTAAACAATTCAACTCTAACTTTTTTTTTCCACCAATATTTGTCTACAAGATTGGGAGACTCGGAAGAAAACTTTATTTAAAATTTAGCAAGAATGATGATAAATTCTCTCTTCAATGATAAGAACCTCTTCTAGATATATGAGTATTTTTGACCCATTACATATGCATTTTCAGCTTGGTCACCCATCACTAGCCAAGTTGATAATACTTTATTCAAATCTTAAAGATATTTCAACCCTAGAGTGAGAGCCTTGTAAGTAAAGAAATCTTACCAAAATTTTTTATCTGATTTGATAAGAAACTCATTTGATTTGGTAAATTCAAATGTATAGAGACCTAGAAGAAATACAAGTAAAGAGAAATTTAGATATATCAACACTTTTGTTGATGACTTCTTAAGATATATATGGATATATCGTTTTCATGATAGATCATATATTCTTTCAATTTTTCAGTCATGTCATAAAATTATTAAAACTTAATTTGATAAAAATATTAAAAAATTTAAAAGTAATAATACATTGGTGTATATGTCAAACAGAATTAATATTAATTATATGAATCATGAGAGTATATATAGACTTTTTATATTGGCATACCATATCATAATAAGATGGTTGATGAGAAGAAAAGACATCTTATTGAGATGGCTTGGAAAATCCAACTTAAATAGCATGTTATGAAATATTTTTGGAGAAATAGTTTTAAATATAATATGTCTAATCAATCAGATTTCCACTTCTATCCTTTCTTAGTACATATCCTTTCATATCTTATATCTTGGATATAAATTATTAGCTTGCCTCCTAGAGTTTTTGATGGAACTTGTGTTATTCTTGATATCTTTCCATAATATTATAAGTATCATATAGGAACTTGAGATGTACTTTTATTGGATATTCTATTACTTAAAATAGAGGTAAGTATTTCTCACCAAAGATTAATAGGAATTTAATGAGTATGAAAGTTATTTTTTTTGACCATGTTGTAACTGGATCTATTATTATTTCTCTCTTATATATAGCTCTACCAAAAAAACCAATAAGAAAACAGAGTCACATCAACTATATATTATCATTATGGTAATTAGTATGGTGTTAATCCCATGAAATTATCATACCTCTAAATAAATTTAGATGATATTGGATCTAAAGAGAGTGTGATGTCCCAAGTAGTGGGAACCTCATTTATATCAGATGACATGGTAGTATGCTATAGAGAATTTTAAAAATATAGACTCATGTTGAGCAGAAAAATTGGTGACTTGAACACCCAAGACTTAGAGTTAATAACAAGCGAGAGAGAGAGAGAGAGAGAGAGAGAGAGATGTCTAGTCTTCTCAGACCAATGACAAGCCAACCAAGGAGCTGGTCAATCCTACAATGTTTCCCATGATCTTAACCTTATAATTAGTCTATAGAAAAAATAAAGGAGATATACTCCATACCAGATTTCATAGGTTTTAAAGTACTCTCATTTTGTTTGTTCTCATAATTCTTTTTTTTTTCTTATTTTGATAGTACAGGTATATCCAAGTCTCCTAAAAAATTACCTCATCATGGATGGCACCATACGATGATAGAAGATATGCATGACATCAACTATAATATGATATGAGAACTAGTTTCATGACCTTTGAAAGTCTAATATTGGTGGCAGATGGATGTTCACTATCTTAATGAAAAAGGTAAATTGCATTAAGGCAAGAATTGTAGCAAAAGGTTACGCTAAGAAATTTGATGTGAGCTATCAGGACACTTACTAATCAATGGCCAATAAGACCTTAGTATATATTATTTTTTTTCTTGTATCATCTTAGAGTTGGATGATACACCAACTAAACATGAAGAATGTATTTATTCAAGATGACCTTGAAAATAAAATATATACGAAATATCTACTAGGGTCTTGAGCAAAACAATCATATGTAGTTTATAAATTATGGAAGACATTATAAGGTCTAAAGTAGTCACCTAGAGTGTGTTTTGTGAGGATTTTAAAAGCAACCATGTCATTTTGGCTATACGTGTGCCTTATTTATTTTTTTATTCTTCCAAAATAAATCTTAATAGCAGATGATTTTGTAGATTATCTATGTGAATAATATTCTAATTATGAAAGATAATGAATTAATAATCATCCAACTTGAGGAATACTTTTAGACAATTTTAATTGAATAACTTTGGGAGACTCATATATTTTCTTGGCATATAGATGACTTATTTTATGAGGTATATAATCTTGTCATAGAGAATATATGCATTTGATATTCTTGCAGACATTAGCCTTTTGGGTTGTGCTCTAGCAGATACTTATATTGGTTTAGGTCCTAACTTCACTTATTATTATATGCCTCTATTTGACTCTACTAATGTATAATAGAATCATAAAAAATATATATTATCCAACTGTCTAGATGATATAACTTATGTAGTTATTATAAATAATTATTTCTTAGATTCTCCTTGACACCTTCACCTTGATGCAGCTTATTACATATTTGGATATCTGAAAAATTATTTAGGACTTAATCTTTTTTATCGATGATGGGCACTTATAATTAGTCAGGTATTCAAATTTGAGAAGCATCATCATTTACCAAGAAGAGGTCATCCACAAGATTTTGCACTTTTCTTAGTGGTAATATTATTTTCTAAAAAAGCAAAAGGCATGTAATTATTTTGATATCTAGTATAGAGATAGAGTTCAGACTAATGGTAATAATTACTTGTTAGAAACTTTGGATGTAAAATATGTATGAGCATATTGGGTATGCACTCTCTTCTATCACTACCATTTACTATGATAGTCAAACAAAAAGGTATATAGCCTCCAATCTAGTGTTTTAGATGTAGACAAAGCACCTCAATAGATTGCTTCTTTCCTAATGAGAAGATTCATAAAAAGACCATTAATACAACATAAATTCATATTGCAAAGAAATCAATAGGTATATGCTTGAAGACCTTGAAGAGACTTCATATTGCCTTCATTTCCTCTAAGTTGATTCTTATAGACTTTTATGCACTAGCTTGATGGGGGTGGTGTGGTTTTTATTAATTTATTATTTATTATTGATCCTTTTGAAGGGAGCATCCATCTTGTGAGATGCCCCAATTAATTTTATCCATTATATAAAAGCATTCTTATATGATATTTGACATTGAGTCTTATATTTTTTTCATTTTTGATGTATAACATCACCATTTTGATTCATCATTCAAACCTCATACAAAGTATCATTCATCACAAGTTAACGGTATGCTTTGTAGATGGTATTTAATGATCTCAATCATCAACTAAAAAATAAGAGGTATGATTATGTTAAAAAAATCACATTCTTAAATTTCCATCTACAGATAAATGTTCATGTTTTATAACTAGTTTATTTTTATATGCATATTCTATGGTCATTTGATTATATCTAGTATCCACTTCTTCTAGATCATGCATTAAAAAATAATTCACATCATATTTTTTTTAGCCCTCTTTGTAAGAAGCATTATATTAGTGCTCCTTCCTCAATTACTTACTCCATTATATTTTTAAGGCTCAATCAATTTACTCTTAATTTATCACCAAATGCTAAAGTGTCATATCAATAATTCCTCATTTAAATTTTTGATCTTCATGTATATTTTTATTTTTTTTTGATTTTTTTAATTTATATAAACAACAACCTCATCCTGACATGTGAAAAAGAATTAAATATCTAGAATAATTTTTTAACCATTGTAATAAAGATACATTGTAATAATTAAAATATTACTTAAAATATGACTTGATAAAAATTATTTTAAAAAATGACAAATAACTTTGTATCAAACATCTATAAGTATAGGTTTCAAGTGGGGTGAGCAGCCCATGCATGGCATGAACCATGACCCAAATTGGTCATGCCAGACCCAACACGGCATGGTCCAGAATCATTCTAAGAATTGGATTATTCCAACATGGGGCATGACTCATCTAGTACTGGGCTAGATTGAGTTGTGCCTTGAGGCACTTCAGGCACGACCCACGTATCTAGCTCGATGACATAGTCCACTGGCATGGTGACCTGTGACTGGGCATGGGTGGGTCATGGGTCATGGGTCAACCAAAGTAATTGCCCGATGATGTTGGATATTTATAAAAAAAAGCTCCATCCACATAAACTAGGTTCATCTTACATGGCCCGATTGTTCCCATTTAGGGTCTTCAGGGTGGCTCAACCAAAGTTGGCACGACCCAGCAAGATCCAGCACGACCTTACACTACGGCTAGCCAAATAGGTCATGCTAGGGCTTTTGCTTTGCTAGCTATGTCATGCTTAGCACAGCACGGTGGCATGGCCATGCCATTTAGAAAGGGGTAGTGCCGGCACGACACGGCCCATTTGACATCTTTATCTATAATGTGAACATTATTAAAGACATATTTATCAACTATAATATTAATAAGAGAGGTTATATTATTTATAATTTCATGTTTTTGGATATATAAGTTTTGTTCAATATTTGTTACCAAAAAGAAAAGAATGTCGGGAAGATCCAACTTGTACATATTTGTTGGTTGTTTTAGTATACCAAAATAGTATAAATATTACTTTCTATTATAGTTACTATTTTGTATTTCTATATTTTTGATATTTTATGGATGTAAATACTCAAATGTACATTTCTGAATGTTTACGGCATAACTTTTCTATATGATATTAGATTCAATCCCTAAATAGATGAAGCAATTAATAAGTGAGCTTAGGAAAGATGCATACACTATACTAGATTTTTCTAGACAACATAGAAAACAAGTTTCCAACCCTTGTGAAATCAACATTTCAATGTAAACGCTTTTTGTTACACCAAAATTTTAATTTATTGAATTAAAATTAAATAGATCAACAAGATTCATAAGTTAAAATTTAGTGATATTATTCAAACAAATGTACACAAACAAACTAAACAAGTGCTTTGAGAATAATGTTTAATAAATAAAGTAATATTTTTGAAAATGATAAATGAAAAACATAATAAATAAATAAATGAAATAGTACTTTTTGGCAGTTACTTTGTTAGGTTTCTAGTACTACACAAATTATTATAGTTGATGTTCATAACTAATTGATAATGTCAACTAATTGATGTTCATAACTAATTAATGTTTTGATTAGTTGATGTTTATAAATAACTGATGTTCATAAGTAATTTATGTTCATAACTAACATAAAACTCTACTTCATTCAAGATTGTAAATATTTTTATGATTAAGGATGTGATTTTTTTGAAAATGTCAACTAATTGATGTTTAGACCAAATTGGGGTTGGCTTCATAGAATCAACCACAACTTTATCTCATATGAAGTAGCAATTAACTTCATTATATTTAATTTTTTAGTGAAAAATTATAGTTGATATTATATGAATTATAGATTGATTACCAAAAAAATAGAAAAACATGAGAAAAAGAATTAATATGAAATTTACTAGTACTAATATTTAGTTCACCATAAGATCGTTCTTCAATTAGGATCTTAATCTATCAATTCTATTAATTATTAAATTAGGATCTTTCTCCTAGAAAAGAAAAAATGGATGCTCATGCCATCGATTATGTTTATTTGGGTGCTCCAATACTATTAATTGGTACACATATTACTCACAATAGATCAAGAGGATAATTACAAGTGCATATGTGATGTTCTTTGAGGAGATACTCTTTTTTAAGTACTCAATCCTAGAAGACAAAACTATAGACATTATAGTGATAGGATACTCTTTTTTAAGTGTTTACAATTAGTAATGAGTTTTATAAAGTGTGTACAACTCTAACAGTCATATCATTAAAGCATGTACATATTCTATTTTTTATTTTTTTTACTTTGCGTGTGTATGTGTGTTTGAGAGAGATATATATCATTCTTTTTCATCTTACAATATCAAATATATATTTCCTCTTGAAGTTTTTCCAAATTTCATTTTCAAAAAAAAGTAACTAAATTTATTAAATAGTATTATGAACTCACTTGTTTAGCTTGTTTGTGCATATGTGTACTTAAGGTTATTCAGCATAATTCAAATTCATTATAATAGCCTTATAGGTTTTTGTTACTAATTTCTGAAATATTCACTTTTAGTAGAATTTGTATGTTGCACATTTAGCACATATTTTCTTTTTTTTTATTCACTTATAGGTTTTTGTTAGCACATATTTCTAGAAGTTTTACCATTTAGTTTCTTTCCCAATTGGCTTTCTTTCCCAATTATGGTGTGTCTCTAGCTCTAACAATTATGTCATTAGTTCACATACAAATCTATTTTTATTTTCTTTTACTTTTCATGTGCGTGTGCATGTGTAAATGTATGTGTATGTATTCTTCTTCATCTTGCAAAAATATAATTTAATCTAAAAAATAGTGTTTTGAAATCACTTGTTTAGTTTGTTTTAATGCATGAGTGCTTATTGCTATTCAAGATATTTTAGATTCCCAATAGTAGTTTAATGTGATATCCATTTATGCCTACATTCTCATATATTGACATGTGGTACAAAATTGGATTTTTACATTTATCTCATCTTTGATTTTTAATATGTTGCCAACTTTGGCTTTTTCCAAATAACATCTTTTTAGTCATCCATTAGCAAATAAATGCCTCTCTAACAAGTAGATTTTTTGGTTGCATACATTTTTAAATTTTTTTTCTTTTCTTTTCATGTGTGTGTGAGTCAATATTTTGTTTTAAATATTAATTAACATATTTTTCAATAATAGTAGAAACAAACATGCAATTGCCAAATTGTACTAGTTTTTTTTCGAATTTTTCTTTATATTAATTGTTAACTTGAAATGTAAACAAGAGACATTATTTTTTTATAATTTTGGCTTTTCTATTTTTACGTCATTCATAAAAAGATAACAGAGTGACAGATTTGTTACTTGTCTGGTATGGTTTTCCACAACTACTTCCTCAATGTAGCAAACCCTAAAGCTTCCTCTCACGCTTCCTCTCTCTCTCTCTCTCTCTCACTATACACACACACACACACACACACACATTTATTTATTTATTTATTCATCTCTATAATTTGTATTGTTTCTACAAGAGCAAGACCTTCTATTATCAAAAATAATAGGACGATATCATATGTAAATCATCAGCTATTATTCATGTTATTTGATAATATTAAATTTTTTTATCATAGTCTTCATTATTATGTGTTATAAAATATTTATTTCTATTGGATCTAAACTTTGATTGATAATGAGAATGTTTTTTTTATGCCTTCTCTCAATATTCATGAAGACTTTGAATTCAAAAATCTCAAGGGAATTTGTTTATGCCATTTATGAAACATGTTCACCTACTTCCTTCATCATTCGTACAATCATGGTCTAGTCCTAATCTCTCAACTATTAACCATAAATAACTAAGCCTCTTGTAACTAAGTTGTATTAATCATCTTTTTTGTCAAAAATAAAATTAAGTTCATAGATTCAACTTTTATATGATCTAGCTTTATTTTATAACTATTATAAAATAGAAGACATATACATATTTTCTATGAGCTACTTAAGTGTGAGTTTAGTTTTTTACTCATGAGCATGTGAAGCAATAATTAGATGATCAACCTGAGATTAATCAAACTAAGTAATAGCTAATTGATACATAGTTACTAGTCTACTTGTGTCAATCTATTAATCTAAGTATGAGTAATATATTTGAACCTTGCAATGTGTATAAGAGAAATTTGGATTTAGCAACCTCGACGTATTCTTTTGGGATGCTTCACTTATATGACGATATTGTTGATAATATTCCCTTGGGAAATAATAAAATTATTATTACTTTCATATTTCAATATTAAAGAGTCAACTCATAAGTGTATGTTAGTAAATAATGTATTAGACTGATCCATCATGAGAATACTATATAAATTATAAGTCATATGTATTTCTCAACTTAGTAATGCCTTATATATGTCCTTTGACATAACAATACCATAGGTCCCTAGATGAAAATATTTATGTTTTAACATAACTCAATATCATTTATAAGATAGAGTGATAATACATGCTATAGTTGAACAAATAATAAATCATGTAGAGAGACGTAAGTGGTTGAAAGGGATTTGTCCATCTTTTTAGAAAGATATCCATGGGCCCCTTGAAATGTGAGACTAGAAAAGTAAGGTCGTGCTCAAATAAATTAATAAGGATATTAATATCATTTATATTATCAGTTCACATGGAGCAGAGATTAAGAAATTACATGAGTGAACTTTACAAAGGTGACTTAATCTAAGTCTTGTGTTCAATAATGATATCTTTAGACAAATAAACTATGACATTTATTATGGATTTGGTTAAGGCCAACTATTGATATCTATATAATTTGGGTGGATATAATATTTCGTTAGAGGCTGTTTATGATCTATGCAATCAAAATGAGTTAATAATATAATATTGAATTAGGCTTAAAATTAATATTTAAGAATTAAGTGATCTTCATTTAATGAAATGAAGACCATCCATTTTAAATGGAGAGATACAACTAGGGTTTCAAGGAGACTCAACTTTGTGCTAGCACACTCATCTCCTTCTCAATTTCCAAGAGGGCATATTTGTGTGGATGACTACAAAGGAGTGACCTCATAGTGCCTTTTAGTTTAGCAAGGAGCCATAGACGCATGCTTGAGGCTGTGGAACAAGTATTTTCTAGCATGAATAATATATTCTTCTATGACTAAGTCATCTAACTAGATCACATAGATCCTTAGTCAATCTAAAATGTGATTTATTTTTTTTGTTTTGATGTGCAAATTTGTTTATTCACCCTCAAAACAACCCAATTGTGATATCAAAGATTATGACCTTGATCAGTATATTTTATTTTTTTAATGGTAGATTAATATGTTTCTTGTGTTAAAGATCACATCTTTATGTGTAAATGATGCATATGATTTGTATAGTTCATTAAAAGATATCTTTATGCATAGTTGATGAATACGAACATATATGATTCTGTAAAAAGTAGTTTTAATTCTAGAATCATGCGTAACAGTAATGTTATACATAATTATATTACTCTAATTAACATGATCTAGAGTTTATTTGTGAGTAGTATTTTTTGAAAGTCGACAATGTAATGCAGATAGATGTCATGACATGAAATAGTAGTTATGTGTGTACAATTTTGTGTGTGTGATGTCGATGCCCACATCATTGACATATGTGTAGTATGGGAATAGTGAAATTATTGTTATAATGTGCATCGTCAAACAATGAGTATGATGCACTTGTGTGCAAGCCACAATGATGAACACTTAAGAGATTAATTAAAAAATTAGAATTAAGCTAATGGTAAGTTTTTAATAAATCTTTTATCTCCACAATGATTTAAAAATGTAAATTATATAAATACGTTGAAAAGTATCTCAATATATTTTGGAAGTTAAAAGTGAATATACTATTTTTTAAAGCTCTCACCCAAATATCAAACTATGTGAAATTTATGAAAGACATAATAAGTAGTAAGTAAAAATTAAAAATATACAAGCTCGTGAATATGAATGAGAAGTATAGTGTAATCATTAAAAGAAAACTTCTGAGGAAAAAGGGCACTAGAAGTTTTAGTATATATTGCACTATTCGAGATCATACCTTTCAAAAAATATTGTATGATTTGGTATCAAGTATCAATTTGATGGTCCTATCAATTGTGTGAAAATTGAATCTTGGAAAAATTATTCTAATATCTCTTTCACTCCAAATAACAGATTAAAAATTCGATTGTTAGGATGATATTATAAAAAATATATTGGTTAAGATGGGTATATCTATTTTTCTAATAGATTTCATCATATTGAAGATGAAAGATGATAACTATGCGCCATTATTGGGACAATCATTTTTGGTCATGGGATTAAGCCCTTATCAACATCAAGTAATAGGAGTTCACTCTCCATGTCAATGATCAACATGTAAAGTTTAACATTTCAAATGGCTTATAGGGTTTAGATAGTAATTACATATGGCATTGAAGAATAAACAATCTCTTTTATGCAACAATGAAACAAAAGGTAGATTTCTGATAGAAATATTTTATAGAAAACTATTGGATGGATGAAGATGAAGAAGATAAAGAAGAAGAACTTTTAAGCTAGATTAGAGACAAAGTAAAGAAATATGAAAATGATGAACCATTTTGAAGTTGCTAAAATGAAAAAATAGAGAAAAATGACTACTATGAGGTCATGGAATTCTTCGAATCTAAGATCTCGGAAGAATCTTATGTTGATAAATCCAAGAAAGCTGAGAGAACATTAAAGAGAGACCTAATAGAAGACAAATTTGTGGCTATGCACACTACCTAGAATTTGGTATTATAAAATGAAGATGGTCAAGGAAAGCTTGAAGACAAAATCATGGTTTTGTAGAGCACCATGAATTTGGTGTTACATAATGAAAATGGTAAAGGAAAGTTTGAATAGAAAGTGTGATTATGGTCTAGTGTCATAACTTTGAGGATACATAATGAATTAGTTCATTAGAATTTTGAAATCAAATCTTCAACTTTGGAGTTAAAGATTAGAAAAGGTAAGAAAAAACTTCAAGACAATGCCATGACTATGCACAATGTCATAACTTTGGATAATAGAATAGATTGGGCAAAGAAAAACTTCAATACAAAGTGATAACTTTACTCAGTCCCACAACTGTAGGGATCCATAAAGAAAAGGGACAAACCAGCTCAAAAAAAGAAGCCACAAAACCCACACAAGTCATAGCATCATCCAATGAAGAAAAGGCCCAAGGAACCAGTGTAGCTGAAGTAGAATCAAAGTAAGAAACCAATAAGAAGTAAGTAAAATAATATATTAAGAAGTTAGTGTGGACATTAATATCTTATAAGGAGAAAAATAAGATTTAATGGTCTGGCTATAGACATTAAATATAGCACTACTTTAGAGGCACCCAAAAATATTTTCCCGCATGTGTGATGTAATAAGCATAAATATACACCATGTAAATGAGTATACACATCCAATGACCCATGAGTATAGTCACAAAACTCAAGTACCACCACAATTATCAATATGTCATGTTGAAGTTTTTTGGCAATTTTTAGACCCTATGACACTCTAACCTCATTGTAGAATTTATTATAGATATTGAAAAATATGTTTTTTAAAGGAGAAGATATTGCTCATGGATGAGCAATTATTTTATTGTGGGAATTTGCTCATTGTTCAAACTATAGAATATTCTAATATTTTTTTATGGTTTAAGATGATGTGTAGGCATGAAATATAGATATTATAGATTGATTTTATGAATTTAGAGTTTTGGTGAGTTTTGATGAATATTCATAAAATCAATAGATTTTTGGTGAGTTTTGATGAATAATCCTTCCACTATGCAAAATATTCTTATTGATTATGATGTTATCATGGAGTCATAATCATCATAAAATTTAAATAGGTAAGACATTAATTCTACAACAAAACAAACTAGTACTAGTTTCCATTGATGCTCAAGATCATAGACAAGTCCAAGCACTATGATTTTATCTTTAATATGGCCTAGGCCAAACTTATGGCAATTATTCATATATTATCGAAATGCAAGAAGTGTCATGGCCACTCATACTATCATGGACACTTAAGACATATGAAGGGAAAATATTATGTCACATCCATTTCTTAGTGTCATTGCTACAATATATTACTAGCACAATGACCATATAATGATCAAAAAAGACCAACATCAATGCCATAGCTATTTCATAGCACTGTGAACATATAACAAAATGAGATTCCCTTCACCATGTTGTGAACTTTCCTAGCACCTATGAAGAATAGAAAGACAAATACATGAAGTCGTATCCACATTATAGTATTTTGATTTCATGTTATGGATACATTACACTCAAGTCAAGGGTGTTTTATAGTGTAATGACTTCATATTACAAAAAGATTAAGAGATATTCCAAAGTCATGCTCATTTTCTAGAATGGTTACCTCAAGCTAAAGAGACAAAGGTTAATATTACTACTTTTTTTTAAAAGCTATGACTTAGTACTTGGAGTAATATAGAATTGTCCAAGTATAAATATGGAAGATAGAAAAATTCAAATGAAACTCTCAATTCTTCTTCCTCTCTCTCCACTCAAGAAAAATCATAGTAACTACTAAACTCTAGGAATGAATTTCATACTTCTTAGGGGTTCCATGAGCAAGCATGGAATGTGATACTTAATGAAGTCTCTAGATTTTAGAGGCATAGCTCTCAAACCCCCACACCCCCCCCCCCCCCCCCCCCCCCCATCCCACTTTCCTCTTTATGATAGATTCGAGAATTTTTACCAATGAATGAGATATTTGTGGATTTGTAAATTTATATATGTGATGTGACATAAGTTTATATTTATTAATGGATGTGTTTGATTTACATTGTATTATTGATATTGATAGATGGGTGTTTAAATAGAACTTGAACTAAGGTTTTGACTATTGGTGAGTTTGTGTGAGATTCTCATGATAGATGGTGATAGATAAACTATGAAGGTCATTCAAACATATGGTAGGAATAGAATGATAGCACTTTTGATAGTAATGCATGAAATAAACTTATATGTTAAAACCTAAAATTTAGATATGTTAATCATTGCGAGTATGAAACTTACAAAGTTAAAAGTATAGATGCTTTAACATACTAATATATTGTACATATCTTAAAAGTATTAGTTCTCAATTAGGTTTAAAATTATATAATATATTATTTTTAAGGATTTAGATTTAGTGTCAGATTCATATCATCACCAAGGAGGAAGGTGAGAGATGATACTCAGGACATGCATGAGTATGTTGTGACTTATAAGGTAGTGATAGTGCTTGCGAGTAATTTTTTCTAATGTGATTCCTACTAGTGAAGCTTGATAAAGATATGTTAATTATGTAAGTATCGAGCTTATGAGGATGAAAAAAACTTAGTGAGAAAGGCTCTCACAAGTTCATACAAACTCTCTTTGGAGTCACGAGATATGTACTAGAACTAATTTCCTGCTTTATTTCTTAATAAATATGGAAATATATATAACTTTATTGTATCAGGGCTAACTCTAATCATCTTTACAATATATTATAGATCCAAAAATATCACGACATATCCATTAGGATCGTCTAATAACCTTTCTCTATATTAGTGTTGTTAAACTATTACTATTAGACATAACTTTAACTCATAACAATTGGCTTTCACTGGTTGTATCTTAATACTAAAAAACTATCAATATTTGTTGGCTTCCAATAATCTCTCTAAGTGTTGTGGTGGATAGATTATTGGGAAACTTTCTCATTATAGCCTTGTGCCTCTCTATTACTATCAGTTACCTCTATGGGCTATTTGTCAGCTCTAAATTATAAAATAGTTCTTCTTGTTCTCTCTATGTAGAGGCCTAGAGAGATAACCCCCCTAGAACTTTTGCTCATAAAATGTGGGATAAAAAAGAATAAAATTGGATAAGTAAAATACAAATTTCAATATTTCTATGATTCAAATAAGGTAACAAGAAAAACTATTGGACCTAGGAAAATTATCAAAATAGTTTAATATAAGCTACTAAAAATGACTTATCCTTTCTCATGAATAATTATGTCAAGCCACATTGACCAACCAAACTAAATAATTATCTGTAATGATGCCAAAAACTTATTGTAAAAATATTATGCTTCTCAATATTATTAGTTTGATAATGTCTAAAATGCTTGTTAGTGAGAGTATCTCATCAATAAAGATTCACAAGTATATAAATATTATGTGTAGTAAAGGTGATTTTTGTCCGAATATTGATCTAGTAAAGATTGTATTATGAGCTTGGTCAATCAATATATAGATAACACAATTCTAGTATATGAGATATTTTGGGGCCCCAACACGCCTTTTTGATCATGAGGTTTTCCTATTTGATTCATATGATACATATTCAAATAGCCCAATTTATATTAGGTTTGGATAAGTGGAGATTGGGTTATTGTAAACTACTCTTTTACCCTAATGAAGATTGGATTTTTAATAAGTTTATCACTATCAAACTCATTCCAACAACAGTCCCCCCATAGTTGTTTCTTTGGTACTTATCACCATAATAATAAATCATCTCTACTCGAGATTCATTCACAAGTTCATACCTTTTAGGCAACTCTTCAATATCCCTTCATGATTGATTCATATGTATATTCTGATTATTTTTTCTAAGGTGTTATAAAGACAAAAAATTAATATACTTTATACGTATTTATACTTTTAGCTTCATAAGTGTCATAGTCACATAATTAACAAATACTTACCTCAAATCTCACCAATGAGAACCATACAAGTTAAAGGAACTCAAAGGGTTGTCACCACCTTGCAAGTCACAACGACTCATGTAAGTCTTGAGAATTATCTATCATTATTTTCTACAGAAATGATGTGACTGATACACTAAAAGTGAAAACATTAAGATGATACTTTATAAAATATCAATATCAATCAAGAACTAGTTCTTTTAAGATATGTATAATAGAATTATATGTAAAATCATTCATGTTTTCAACTTTATGAGTGTCATACTCATAATGATTAAAATAACTTAATTTTAGGTTTTAATTTATAGGTTTGTCTCATGCATCATAGTTGGATGGGTTATCACTTCTTTCCTATCAAATATATGAGTGTGCCTCATAGTTTATATATCAGCATATACCAAAATAATATGCACAAACCTACCAATAATAATATACCTAATTCAAGTTCTTTTTTATCATTATTTCTATCAATTTTTATTCTACAACATAATTCAAACTTATCAATTACTCATAAAATCATTCATAAATCATATAAATCATAATTACACAAACTCTAGACATCTTGGGAATTTGAAAATATTTTCTAGGATAGTTTTCATGCTTTGATTTTGGTCTTGTAGTGTGAATACAAAGAAGAAAGAATAATAATCTATAAGTTTATTCTCTCTCTTTTTTTATTCTATATAATTTAGACCTTTATCTAAGTAGAAGTTTGTGACTTTAGGAAAATACCATGAGTTTGAACTTGGTCTCATGAACTCAAGGTTGTAACTCTAGGAAGTTGTCATGGATTTTGAATACATCTTAATTTTTCTACAAAACGAAGTTATGGTGTTGAGAATTTTTCATGACTTATGCGTTTTGTCTATGTAACTTAAAGCTACTACACTAAATAGTATTGGCTCTAGCTTTGATCTTTTTTTACATCAAATAACCTAATTTTAGGAATTACAATGGCTTTAACTTTTGATCTTTCTTTTGCATCAAATGGCCTAATATTATGAATTTTCATAGCTTTATCTTTGACCATTCTTTTATATCAAATGGTCATAGTCTTAAGAATAGCCATCACATTGGCTTTGGTCTTTTTTTTGTATCAAATTTCTGTGGTATCGAGAATAGTCATGATTTTGATAATTACATAGAAGTAGTCACACTCGAGTAATATGCTCTGTAATTTTTTGTAGCCCAAAAGTCATGGCTTTGGTAAAATTTCATGGTTTTGACTTGAGAATAAAAAACTATGATAAAATAAGGTTGTAGTAGTTGAAAGTGGGCGTAACTTTTAGTACTATTGGGATAGTTAGTTACTATGAAGTGAAATTTATATAAATCATTTATTATTATGAGATAAATGTTGCTACAACTCCAAAATAATATCACAATAAAAAAATTTATGTTATGCAGTTGAAGGATTATTCTAATGGGATGGTATAGTCATGATGTATAAAAATTTATAAAACTAAATAAATAGAGTTATGGCCTAGAATGGATGCCAAAACTGCTCAAAAAATTATATATCACCAAGTTGCTAATTACCTAAAAAAAATTTTGATTTCACGATTATTCAAAGAAATCTACTAAAAACTCTAAAGTCATAAAATCAATATATTTTTGGCCTATTTTTCATGCTTATACAACATATTATATCATCTCAAATATCTAAGAATGTTTTATAATTTTTATACCAATCACGTAAGAAAGTCAAAATAGTGGTATTGTGTTTACTATGGTTGGTGATTGTTATTTAATAATAAAAAAAATAGTGGAAACCATTATAGGAATAATCTATTAAAAATTGAAAACTTATACATATTTGTTATGGGTTATTTTAATGAGAGTTTAGTTTTTAAGCCATGGGTATGTGGAGTAGTTGTTACATGATCAACCTGAGATTGATTTAGATGAGTGATTGGTAATTGATATATTGTTACTAATCTACCTAAGTTAATTTATTGATTTTAGTATGATCAATATATTTTATCCTTAAAAGGTCTACAAGAAGGCTTTGGATTTAGCATCATCAATGTATTCTTTAGTGATGTTTCACTTATATGATCATATTACACAATTTTTAAAATATAGAATAATTGATCAAGATGATGATACGTTCTATGTTGCCTAGACACATATATGTAAGAGGATTGATGAGATGATATTTATATTGATGGATTTGATTATGCTTAGGAGATGAGTGGATTAGATTCACAATATTCTTGCCTTGTCTTCCTTTGAAGCGTGAAAATGATACATTATTTTGAAAAAAAAAATCTTCAATGAGAGTAATGTCGCACCACCAGTCTCATTATGGTCAATAAAGTACTATAGTTTTTTATTTGCATGGTGTTAATAATAGAGCATGGAGGAGTCATTATAAAGGGAAGAAGTAGATAGTAACTTTCTTTGGTTGTGGGAGAATGAAAAAAAAACATGAGAGGTGTTGTTATTTGCATCAAAAGTTATGGTAGATATTTCATGGTTGAAAGGTTCTTCTATTGTAGGTTGTAAAATGTACCCATGCTAGATCTTCTTGGTGTACACTCACCTGTCTCATTATACTTACTCAACAAAAGTGTTCTAGACATCTTTCTTGATTGGCTATGAGCTCTAGTAGAGTTGCTTCTACTAAAGGTTCTTATATTACTCTTTCTTTTCTCTAACTCATTTTGGACTCTTTGATTATTGGCTCATGCACTAACACTAATGCAAAAGGTAATCATTCTTTATTATTCTTTTTTTTTCATTATTGACAATGACATTAATGTATGGGGCATTAAGAATGAAAATATCAATGATGGATTTGTCCTTTTTCTACTAGTTCTTTTTATACCATACCTTTGTCAAAATTTGTTTTGAGTCACTTTTCTTTTGCTAAAAAACCAAAAGTGGAAGCTTCAACAATAGACGAGTCCCATGTTCCCCCCCCCCCCATGGGTGGGTCTTTCCTTATGCAATATCACATGTATAATCTAATATAATTTATCTTAGTAATAATTTTTATGGACACGAAAATATAATATAAAATTTATTTGAATAATAAAAATTATAATAGTTATCAAAATATAATTTCAAATCAATGTAGTAAATTTTAAAGCATTATAAAAATCATAAAAAATAATAAATAATATAAACATTAAAAAGATATAAAAAATCATATGAAATTATTAAATATAAATATCATAAATTTTATAATTATTTTAAATAAATAATTAACAAAATAATATAGAATTATAAAAATGATAAAAATTATCATTCTTATAAAAAATATATAAATTATATAAAAATATGTAACAAAATTTAAAACAAATTTAAAAATTATTTATTTTTTGAACTCATATTTTTTAGAAATTTAAATTTGATTTTTTTGATAAAAAATCCATTCTTGGTATTTTTTATAAATTTCCTTTACTTTATAAATATGCCAAATTAAATAATTTTATAATTTATAGGTTATAATTTTCTACTATTTTAAATTTAAAACTTTTAAAAAAAGTTACAATTTTTAAAATTATTTAATTTACAAACTTATATTTTTCTTCCTTTTTTTTCAAGACCCTTTGTTTGTAAGATATGTATTAATTTTTTGAGTTCTCCATGAAGAAATATAATTTTGACATCTAATTATTGTAATTATAAATCATATGGAGCAAACATAATTAGGGCTACTCAAAATGTTGTTAGTCAAATAAAAGAAGAAAATATTTTATTGAAATTGATGCATTCTTTTTTAACATATCATTTGACTACTAGTAGTGAGCTATACTATTTGATTTTGTTAGAATTTTTTATCTATGTATATATACTGAATAGGTTGAATGTAACATCAATAGATTGTGTAAAACATAATACAATATCACAAGGAACAAGAAGAATACAATACCACAACAACAAACACCAATTTTAATGTGGTTCACTAGCATTTAATATGACTAGTTACATTCACCTGAAAAGTGTATAGTGCTTGTAGATTTATTAACCTTGAATATTTTAGTATATAATTGAGAGAGAGAGAGAGAGAGAAGAAGAAGAAGAAGAATAGAGTGCTTATTGTCTGATTATGAATATTATATATATATAATGAAATATAATTATATATATGTACTAAGTGTCTATACTCGCGCACACACATTCATATACTACAACACACACACATACATACACTATAATACACACACACACACACATATATACATGCATACATACTACAAGAAAAGAAGTAATTAGAAATGCACAATTTTATTTTTATAATTTGGAATGATATTGAAATGGATTAGAAATATAAATGATAAATTATGAAATAATTAAAAATAGAAAAAATTTACGTCGCTAATTAATGATGGATTATTATATATATTTTAATTCCATCATTAATTGTGATGTGAAGTGGGGTGCAAATATGCTCGTGTGGTATTTAATGATTAAAATTTATGTATCTATGTATTTTTTAGAAATGGAATATTTATCCGTTTCTATTTTTAGTGACATTAATATATTAAAGTTGCTATATGAGAAATGTCATCCCATCCGTTGCTTTATCATTTTAAAAAATTTAGCGATGAAATAATTTTTCGTTGCTAAATTTAGAAATAGAAATTAATTCCATTGCTAAATTATGATGATTAATTTATCAAAGAACACTTCGAAACTTTGAGTAATGTTAGGGTTTGGAGGTTTTTCCTTTAGATTCCAAGTTCGTGCAAATTATTTTTGAATTTCCTTTTTCGTCCAATTATTAATCGATGTAGAATTCATCCATAATTGAGGTATGAAATTATGGTTTATATTTTATCCCATATGTATTGTATTTGGGAATAAATATATTTATATATTTTGATGTTACATATAGTTTTTTTTTTCATTTTTAACATTCTTATTGGGTTCTTTCATCTTGTTTTATTGAATTATTATAATTCTAATTGATAAATTATATGTTTTATATTTTTTTCACTTAATTGGATTTGTTAAAATTTTGTGTTGCCTAATTGAGGTATAGATATTTTGTGCATTTTGTTATTGACCTATGGTTTTGATAATGCTAATTAATTTGAACTTTGTTTACATACTAGGATTACATGAAATGTAATAATTTTTAAAAGCACAAATCATACTAATGGTACAACTTTAACAATGAATAATTTATAAATATTATAACAAATACTAAAAGTATATTGTAATAACAAAGAATAACGAACAAAATTTTTGAGGATATGGAATTAGAAGGATGAAATGTAACAAACAATTATAAAACTAAAAAAAAATATACAAGATTATTTCAAAATTTATAGAGTTTCATGATCTACATTTCACTAAATGTGCAATAAAATACTTAACACCTACCTTTATTTAATATAAAAAATCATATTACATGTCACATATGGTATATTACTATTTATATTACAAGCTTCATATAGATTAACAAATATTTGTATTAATTTATTAATGTTTTCTATTGATAGTCTATTTGTTTTTGTTGTTTTTTCATTAAATAGTTAAATGCATTAACATTGTAATTTTTTATATTATTCCAATTATATAAAATGTGTTTACCTAATTAGTTAGTACATGTTATTAATTTATAAATCAAGAATTATGACATTATAATTTTTTTTCTTTATTAATACAATTTTATCTAATATAAATAAATATCAAATAATTAGTTTTATGTATATGACAAAATTACAACTTTTGAAATTTTGATAAATATCAAAAATATTGAAGCAACCCATCTTATCTCATTTTAATCAAAAATTATCTAATAATGATGTTATTACAAATTTGTTATTAGATTTATGTAATGTAGTAAATATGTTACTACATCTTTATTACAAAAAATCTCTATCTATATTATTATAATTCAAAAAATATTTATGTTATGAGTTATAGGAATAGAAAATATTATACGACCTGATCGTTAATATATGAATATAAGATTGACATATGGGTTTCTGACTAATGACATCATAGAGAGGATTGAAGAGTCAATTGGTTTTGCTAAAAAATAGCCTAAATACAAAGATGAAATAAAAATAAGAAGCACATGTAATGAACATAAATTCAAAATCAACATTTCCAAGATGTGGATACAATGTGATATCATCTTACAAAAAATAGATTTGTTAGACTATTATATTTGGTATAAATATGAGAAAATAGTTGTCTCACAAACAACTAAGTATTAGGTAAATAAAAATATTGATTCAAATATAGTAATAGAACATATTAATCTCAATGATGCATGTGAAGCTATATTGAAAAGTTTTATTGGTCATTCATTAAATATGGATGTCGTTGACGATATCCCAATATAATCAACAAAACAATTTTAGCTTCAAAAAAAATGTTTGGCCAGATAATCCATATGGCCACTCAAAATTATATGTGGTTGCTAGACTATTGAATTTAAATGTAAAACATCATTTTTCAGAAAGGTGTTATGATGGAATATGCTAGTTGTTATCTAAATGTTTATCAAAGAATAACTATGATAGATAGTTTTTATAGTAGAAAGAAACTAATGTGATATTTCGGTTTGTCTATAAAAAAATATATTGCTATATTAATGGTTGCAAGATATATTGGGTCTTTGATATTGAAATAATTGCATGTAATTTTTGTAACTATCCTCAATACAAAAGAAATATAACATATAGAGGGTAAAAAATAAATATTCCTCATAAGAAGATGTATTATTTTTTTTGACTCCTCATTTGCAATGATTATTTGAATTTGAAGTCACTATTAATGACATAAGTGAGCATAAAAAGCATATTATTGAAAATGGCATGAAGCGGCATTGCTTAGATTCTCATTCTTGGAAATATTTTAATGATTATCATCTATTTTTGTAGATGAAAGTCAAAATATTAGATTAGAGCTGTACATAAATAGATTTTAGCCATTTAGATAGATAGTGCAACAATACTCTTCATGACCAATTTTTGTTATACCTTGTAATTTATCACCAAGGATGTACATGAAAGATAAGTATATGTTTTTTTTGTGTTATTATGCTTAGTCTGAGAAATCTAAAAGACAAATTGGATATTTTCCTATAGCCTCTAATAGTAGAGCTCAAAATTGTGTGTGAGAATAGTATCAAAACATATGATATATCTAGAAAGTAGAACTTCAAAATACAAGTAGCACTTATGTCACGATAAGAAAAATCCCAAATAGATAGGGAAAAATTCCTAGCTAAATGGGGGTTTTACATCGCTAAACAAGATATAATGATGGATTAATGACGGAAGCTTTCCCAATCATAAAGTGCTCGTCACTAAGAATTAATGAGGGAAATACTCCCTAGCTAAAAATTTTAGTGACAGATAATTCTTTAGCTAAAATAATGATTTCCCTAGCTAAATTAGCAAGAGAAAATTTCCTAGCTAAATTTTCAAGGAAAAAATCCCTAGCTATTTACATTCTAAAACTATTTTCAAAATTTTATTTTTTTTTTCAAAATATTTAATTAAATAATTTATTATTTTTATATTAAATTGAATAAAAACAAAAACTATAAATGATAATTTATAATTAACAAAAAATAAAATGATTTAATAAATTATTCTGATACAATATTTTACATAATTAAAACAAAACATATAAAAATTTTATTACTTCTTATTCATCAACGTATCTACCGATAGTGCATAACGTATAATCTATTCGTGCATTGACATTGCTTTATCTCCCTCAGCTCCTCCGATCACCATCTTTCTGCTGTGACAAAGCTTTCCAAGTCATGGCGCATCATGTCTAATAAAAAATTCCTTCACTTATACAAGCTTCATGTGGGGAATAATGTGGTACCATATATGTACGAAATTTAAACTAGTCAATAAAATCAAAATAAATAAATAAAGTTATGTTTTGATAAATATATAATATTGTAGTATATATGTACATATATACTACAGTGTATATGTACATATATATTAGCATTTCTCTAGTTACATATATTACTACAGTCTATGTACATATATATTTAGTATATACGTACGTATATGCTGAGTATATGTATGTATATACTACTTTTGTTGTTGCTACTACTATTGTTGCTGATAATAAAAATGGGGCTGGTGATGATGCTCGACTAATGAACATCCCTGCCAACAACTCATTTTGAGATTGAGTAAGTTTTTGACAAGGTGGCGAGCTGCTTCTCCCAAAACATGACCCGATATTCCTCTTGGCACTTGCGGCCTATAAAAATCATGTAAAGTTGCATTTTTCCTTATGATTGAATATAGTTTATGAAATCTAATTAAATTACACAATACTACATGAGCATCATCATCATCATCATCCTAAGACCTAGTGCAATTAGAACCAATCATTGCAGAACCTACAGCAAGAAAATTTATTTCCTCATACATATGCTTTGTACCATGTGATAATTGCATATCTACACAATTACTAAGAGATTTAAGACCAACATCTGTCTGCCTGGATGGCTTGGACCAGAAATATCTTCATTCCATAGCCTTGGAGAATGTCTAATATTCATGGCTTTTATGAACTGTATCGATAAGCAATGCTTGATGATGACCAGACAAGCCCGAGCAATTATATATTCAAACGTGTGTGTGTGTGTGTGTGTGTGTAAATGGGTGTGTATGTATGATAATATATACATGTCTACAAATAAATATATGCACCCACTTATGAATATACTTGATATATACGTACATATATTTTCGGTATATATATACTTATATACTCAGTATATATGTATGTATATACTCTAGAATATAAGTATGTATATACCAAGTATATACATACATATATAATGCAATATATATGATTGTATATACTGAGTATATATGTACATATATACTTAATATATATGAACATATATACTCGGTATATACATATGTATAAACTCAATATATATGTACATATAAACTCAATATTTACATACATATATACTACAGTATTATATGTAAGTATATATTATCACATAGCCTTTGATGATACACACACACATGTACTTTCATGCAAATATACATACCATCAAAGACAATAGAAGGAAATAATCTAGGGCTTAAAAAGCACACATATAGATCTCTCAGGCATGGTCAGTATCTTCTAGTTCTTTGTCATCTGGTACTCCCACACAGATAGAGAACATTGTTACACATGCGCATGAAGCATAACATAATACATTTACAACCCAATAAAGAACACAACACTATGCCACTAATAAATAGGTAGACTAATACATACAACAATAACTGCCATTTGCTAGAAATTTCACACAATGAGATAATCATGAGCTTATTTTTAAATTACCAAATCAAGATTACTCCAAGATTTTTAGTGAACTGCCCATCAAAATATTCTTCTGTGTTGCCTAGCTTCACGCATTAGTCCATAGTTAATTATAAGAAAGTTAGAAAGTGCCAAACAAAAGGGAAATGGAAGTTGAAATGAAAATAGGCTGAATGGTATTGAATTTTTCCACACCTATAGGTTCATTTAGGAATCTTAATGGCTATTAACATTTCAACAGTTTAATTCCACCGATGACCGATAAAAAGTAGTCACAGATCTGAACTGTGATAGCACAGATCTGCACAAAATAAGAGTGTCAAGAATAAAACTACATTAGCATGGGACCATAATTTTTTGATTCATCTTACAGCTTCAGAAGCTAAGGTGCTATTCCCAGTACCATGAGGACCAGCCAAGCCTTTTACATACCTATTATAGGCTAAAACTTTACCCAAAATATTAAGCGACACACAAACATATTCACAGATATATAAAAATAGTATTTATAAATATGAACAAACACAAATCTAAGTTGATAGTCATACAACTTCAAAAAATATCTAAAAGATGTACGCAATGATGTTTAGAGACCTATGCATTGGAATGATGTTTAGAGACCTATGTATTTATAAAAATAGTATTAGGAATAATGAAGATAATAGAAGCTCGACCTCATTTGATCCAGCTGAAATCGATAAATATGGGACTTATGCATTGGAAGGACAATGACCTA
Source organism: Sapria himalayana (assembly GCA_029783825.1). Taxonomy (NCBI): domain Eukaryota; kingdom Viridiplantae; phylum Streptophyta; class Magnoliopsida; order Malpighiales; family Rafflesiaceae; genus Sapria; species Sapria himalayana. Next base: position 120,947 of record JAREIK010000345.1, read on the forward strand.
TGTCTGAATGCATTGAATTAGATCTTTTTCATGCATCTCACATTAGATGTCCTACAAAGTATTATTATTAGGTTAATCAACAAAGCAAAAAACAAAACTACAATAAAAAAAATTGAAACCTCCAAAAAAATCTCATCATGATTTGCTACACATAGACAAAAACAAAAATAGTTCAGAAATAATACTGATATGAAATCATCCTCAAAAATAGTTGGTTATTTTGTGTTAGCCTCTCGTGTTAGGTTTCACAGTTGGATCTCAAACTACTATCTGTCATATCAATGCCACTAACTATGACTCCATATAAGACATCTACTGTTGCATTACATTCTTAATTTTTTTTATCTCATCATTCATTTCTTTAATTTCTTGCATTTCTTCCTTTTAATGAGTAATCTGCTCATTCTTCTCTTCTTTCATTTCCTGCATTTTTTATTTCAAATTAGTAATTCGCTCATACTTCTCTTCTTTCATTTCATGCATTTCTTTCTTCAAATGAGATATATGCTCATCTGTCTCTTTCATTTTGGTCTCCGTAACTTCGAAATGTTCATTTGTTTCCATTACTAGTTATTTGACTGCCTCATCCACCATTTCTTGATGTGGGTATAATATACCCTATCCCAGATAGAAAACAGGTTATTCATACTAGGGTTGTCCCTAAGAAGTTTGATATTACTATATTTAGAATACTAAGGATGAGCTGATACCAACCCAATTGGTTATGAGTTAATGGATGTGTTTTAACGATAGAAAGTTAAATGTGGCTACTATTAAGAATTATTTTTTTCCTGACCTTCATTGATCAGATTTTAGAGATGGTAACTAGGCATTCCTTCTATTTCCTAGTGGCTATTTGAGATTATTACCAAATTGACATTACCCTATTTGATCAAAAAAAAAAAATTTTCACATTCTATTTTAGTATTTTTGCTGTTCATAAATTACCATTTGGGTTGCGCAATGATTTTGTTACTTTTTATTAGTTTATGTTGAGCATATTGTAGCAATATGGTTGATTATTGCATGTTTGGTGATTTTATTTGATAACCTCATCATGTTTGGTGATTTTTTGAGGATTGTTTGGAGAATTTGAATTTGATTCTAACTTAATGCATTGAAAAAGACTTGATGATTAATTGGAAGAAATATCATTTTATGGTCATTCGGGCATTAATATAGGAGATATGTCCAATAATTGGAGGATAGAGGTAGATAGAGAAAAATATATATTTAAACTTGAATCTACCTACCATTCTACTCTCATATCCCATTTAAGTTTTTTGCCATATTTTTTACCAATCAAAATAAAACCATATTTTTTTTTCTTTATTTTCTTCAACATACTTCAATCATTCCTTGGCTAAACATTTTTGAGGAGATGAAAATCAAGAGAATATATGTTTAAATTATATGATTTTGTTTGAAAAATAAATAATTAAATTCAAAATATATGGTAATTATGATCTCAAATTTCAATTTGCAATGTATTTGATTTCACATTATTAACTCTCATTATATTTGAATCTCATTGTTGGAATTTCATCAAATGTATATTATATACACTACAAGAAAAATCTCATATAGCTGGGACAATTCCCAAGCTATATGAAAAATTTCTGTCACTAAATGGTAAATAGCAACAGAATACCAATGGATCGTGTCCCTTTCTAAAGTGCTTCTTGCTAAATTTTAGCTACAGAATTTTCCCTAAAAAATTAGCGATGGAAGATTCCCTCGCTAAAAAAAGAAAAATTTCGTTGCTAAAATAGCAAGATAAACGAAATATTTCATCGCTAAACAAAAATAACTACAACGGAATCCCTAGCTAAATTACCTAGCATTAGAAAATTAGCGACGGAATATCCGTCGCTAATTTTAATATTTCCCTAGCTATTTTAATTTCAAAAATATTAACAATTTAAAAAATTTTAAAATTTTTAAATTGAATAATTTATTTTTTTTAAATCATATTGAATAAAAATTGAAACTATAAATAATTTATAATAAACAAAAAATAAAATCATTTAATATCTTATTCAAATTCAATATTTTACATAATCGAAACAAAAAATAACAAACTTTTATTTTCATTCATCAATGTATATACCAACAGTGCATAAAGTATAATATATCCATTAATTAACATTGATTTCTCTCTATCTGCTCCCCCAATCATCATTTTTCTACAACAACAAAGTTGTCTGAGTCATGGCACATAATATCTAGTGAAAGATTCCATCACTTATAGAAGTTTTGTATATGAGGAACAATGCGACATCATATCTGTAAGAAAATTAAACCATTCAAGTCAAAAAAAAGTTATGTTTTGATACATATATAATTTTGTAGTATATATGTAAATATATACTAGCAATTCACTTGTACATATATTACTATAGTATATGTACATATAAACAATAGTATTAAGTGTACATATAAACTAAGTACAAATATACTCAGTATATACGTACATAAAATACTGCAGTATTAAATGTACGTATATACTGACTTTATTGGTACATATATATCTCAATAGGTGCTGTTGCTATTGCTCCCGCTGCTGCTCCGGCCACTACTGCCATTGCCACTATCGCTGCCAATACCACTCTGTCGCAGCTGCCGCCACTGCCACTATTGTTGAAGTTGTAGTCGTTGGCAGCTACGGTGGCTGCCGCCGCTGCCCCCACTACCGGAGTTGCCCTGCTGCTACCACCGCTACTGCCGCTGCTTCCTGTGCAGCTGCTGCTACCTCTGCCTTCTATGTCGCCCCTTCCTCCGATGCATCAGCTCCCACTGCTGCTGTTGCTGCCACATTTGCTGCCGCTGCTTCCGCTGCCTCTGCTGTCTCTGAAGCCTCCGTTTCAGCCACTGCCTTCGCTGCCGCTGCTGCCGTGGCTGCCGCTACAGCTGCTGCCGCCCCTGCCAATGATGCGATAGGCGCTATTGCTGCCAATGATGCTATAGGCACTATTGCTGCCACTGCCGCTGCAGCCTCTTCTTGCGTCACTTCCGCCTCTGCCGTCACTGTCGCTGCAGCTGCTTCTTGCATCACTTCCACCTCTACTATCGTTGCTGCCGCCGCTACTGCCGCTGCTACCGCAGCCGCTGCCGTAGCTACCTCTGATGATAATAGGCTTTTACATACCTATAATAGGCTAAAACTCTACCCAAAAATTTTGGACAAACACAAACATATTCACATATATATATAAATAAAAATTTCATATTATAGTTTAATGTAATACAGTTTAAAAAAAATTAATTAAATAATTTAATATTTTAAAAATAAATTTACTAAAAATAGAAACTATAAAAGAAAATTTTAAAGTAAAAAAAATTTCATTCAATAACTTATTCTAATACAATATTTTAAATAACAAAAACTAAAAAATAATAAAAATTATATTACATCTTATTAATCTATGTATCTACCGAATGTGCATAAAGTAAAATCTATCAATGCATTGATATTGCTTTTTCTCCCACTACTCCTCCGATCACCAACTTTCTGCTACGAAAATGTTGTCCGAGTCATAGTGCTTCATGTTTGTTGAAATATGTGTTCACTTATATAAGCTTCATATAGAAAACAATGTGGTACCATATCTGTAAGAAATTTAAACCACCAAATCAAATCAAAATAAATAAAAAATAACTATGTTTTGATAAATATATATTGCTGCAATAAATATGTACATATATACTAGCATTTCACTCGTACAGTTATTACTACAGTATATGTACAAATAAACTGCAGTATTATGCATACATATATATTGAGTACATATATATACTAAGTATATATGTACATAAAATATTGTAGTATTATATGTATCTACATATCGACTATATACCTATGTATATACCGCATATGTTGCCGTTGCTGCTGCTCCAGCTACCATTGCTACTCTCGCTACCGCTACCACTTCTGTCGATACTGCTACTGCCGCTACCACTACTGCTGCCGATGTCATTGTCGCTGGCGCTGCTCCCGCTATTGCTGCTACTGCCACTGCTGGTGCCGCAACTACTACTGTCGCAACTGCCGGTGCCGCAGCTGTCGGTGCTGCTTCTGTCGCCCCTACCGCCACCACTGCTACCACCACAACCATAGCTGCAGCTACTACCGCTGATGCCGCCACTGCAGTTGCTGCCTTTTCAGCCTCTGCTGCCACTTCTGCCACAGCTACCGCAACTATCGCTGATGTTGCCTCAGGCACTACTGCCACTGCTGCCGCTGCTGCGGCCGCTGCCTCTTCCGCTGCCACCACTCCTGTCGATGCCATCTCTATCGCTGCTGATTATGAGCTTTTACATACCTATAATATGCTAAAACTCTACCCAAAAAATTAAGAGACACAAAAACATATTCACATATATATAAAAGCAAATATTATAGACATGAACAAATACAAATTAAAGTTTATTCTCATACAGCTTCACCAAAAATCCAAAAGATGTCCAGCAATTATGTTTAGAGATAAAAAGAGTGCAAAAATACAATGTTTTTAGAAAAAAAAAAGATAAGATAAGCTAGCCCTCTTTTTTATAAATTAAAATCGGTAAATATGGGACCCATGCATTGGAAGGACAATGGAAATGTCGGAATGCTTTGAATCAGGATTTTTTCTTTTCTCTAACATAATGTGTCTTGCAAAGATTTATAATTTAGTTAATCTAAAAAGCAAAAAAAAAACAAAATAAAAAAAATTGATACTTGCAACAAAATATCATAATTATTTACTACACAGAAAAAAATAAATAATAATTTATAAATAATTCTTATACTCATTCATCCTCATAATTTGTAGGAAATGCTAGCCTTTCCTGCGAGGATTCATAGCTGGATCTCAGAATGCTATCTGATGCACCAATGCTGCTAACTGTGACTCCATATAGGACATCTACTATTGCATTACTTTTTTAATTTCTTTAATTTCTTGCATTTCTTCCATCAAATTAGTTATCTGCTCATCCTTCTTTTTCAGTTCGGTCTCCATATCTACAATACATTTATTTGTTTCTTGTGTTTGTTGTTTGACCACCTCATCCACCATTGCGGAGACAGATGAATTAGAAGCACGACTACTACAACAAAATGTCACTTCCTTATAGCTGATTCCATACACTCGCTGCTTCTTTCGACCTCCTATTGTCTCCAAATAAATTGGATCATAGTCAATTGATTGAAGATTCATAGAACCCTCAACTTGTTGATGAGCAACTGTCACACGTTCCTCCAATAGGTCTTGAGATAAAATGAAGAAAAACTATTCTAGATTTACAAAAAATAAAATAAAAATTTTGCATTCAAAATCATTTTCATAATGTGCTGTAGTTTTATAAAGTCTAATTAATATAATAATTTCTTACTGTAATCATCTAAGACTTAATCTTAATATACTGACCATCAACTTTCTTCACATGCATCTTTCTGAAAATCTCATAGAAATTTGGATCTCAACCCAATTCTCCTACATAGAATATATTTTTATTAATTCATAAAAAAACAAATGATAAAAAAAAGTTAACAAAATTATTAAAACCATGCAGAGATTATATTTATTAGACTATTAGGACAACCACAAAATATAGATATGTTTAGAATTTTAAATTTGTACCAAATCTCGAGCGTGCTCGATGCTCGACTTTGAACCTCATGTGTGTCGTCATTTTCTGTACCTAGTCCAGTAACCTCACTTCGTTAATTTTTACTAGCAATATCTGATTTTTTTCTTTACATCTAGCTTCCTCCCAATAATTAAGCCACTCGGGCCCGTCTTCATCGGATATAAAATCAGGCCTTTCTTTAATTTTCTTTAATTTATGAACAAAATTGGAATACCGTTGAGCTATTTTGATCTTACATAATGACTTTATCTTTCCATCAAATTTGGGTGTCCATGTGCACTGATTCTATAAAAAATGACAAAAGAATTTATATTAATAACAAAAACATAATTATTTACTACTTGAATAATAACAAACATAAAAGTTAAGTAATTAGATAATAATTTTTCAATTCTTTTGTTTTGTTATTTTTACCCGAAAGTCATTAAAATATGACTCTTTTGTCGATTCAGAAACTTTCTTCCAGGAGAAAGCTCTAGCATATGTCATTTTCTTGAAAGCCTTTGTAATTATAGTCGAACACTTGTGAGATGGAATAAAACTGTACAAATAAAATAAATAACATAGAAAACAAGCAAATCATAATAATATAAAAAAAAATCACATACAGTTACATCAAAATTTGTTTTTCAAATCATTTTTACATTTTTCTTTTACCTCTCATCCACAATATCAATTTCTAACTTTGCACTGACTTCAGAGGAAGGCACAACATTTGATGATGTCGTTGGTATTGTAAATGGGGAAACAATCAGTGTAAATTGTGGTGTAGAATATTGATATGGATCAAAAGTGTGAGTAGGAAGCACAATTGGTTGTGGGCTTACATCTGATAAAAGTGTTAGTAGAGGTCTCAATGATGGTGATGGTGATAGACCCATTCTTCGTAGTAACTTATTAGTGTTGTAAAAGTTGTTAGTGATCAAATTATTATCCGGAACAATCTTTTTCATCAGTTCTATCACCTGATCAAATAATTTCTCAGACATATGATTTTTTGACTTAATGCTCATTAGTCGAGCCACAAGTGAAAATTGCGAATGTATTTTACAACTAGGCCATAACTTTTTATCTGCAGCTTTAAGCATTTCATAAAATTTCTGAGCTTCGGGATTAGGTAGTTCATCCATGTAATCCATATTGAAGTCAGGACTAGTAGCTTCCATGATCATTCTATGGTATGTGTTTGATAATTCTTCACCACAAGCAAATGATTCAATACCCTCATTTTGGTCAATATTCAAAGCCATTATACTTTCCTCATGATGAATCTAAACAAAATAAATTGGCATAAAGCCATATTTAGCCAAATGATATCTTATAGTGTTTGTATCACGAAAAGGGATATTCTGACACTTTTGATGATTACATTGACACTTAATTTTTTCTCCATCCTTTAATCTCGATTGACTACATGAAAAATTGATGAAAGTTTTAAGCCTAGTCAAAAAATCTTCATTCAAAATTCCATTAATAACTCTTTTGTACATTCACTAACGATATGAGCTCATTTTGCCCTATTTTATTTACATAAAATAATGCCCAATCATTAATATAAATAAAACCTTCTATTACTTCAAAATATACAAAGAATAAAATAAAATTATTTACAGATGAATATTTAAAATTTAAATATCGTGAATATAGAGGCAAGTCGTTTGCACAATCTACACTAATAAATAACATAATTTTTAGCACAATAAAGATTAAAAGATATCACAGTTTTTCTAGATAAAGGGTGCAAAGTACAATAATGCATAAGAAATGAAAGCAAACAAAATACATTTATTCTTTGAAGGAGGAGAGGGAGAGGGAGAGAAAGAGGGAGAGATAAGGTGGGGAGAGAGGGGGAAGAGAAATCAGGAGATGGGGGGAGAGAGAGAGAGAGAGAGAGAGAGGGAGAGAAAAGGTGAAAGGAAGAGATGGAGAGAGAAAAGGTGAAAGGAAGAGAGGGAGAGAGAGGGGGAGGGAGAGAGGGAGAGGGAGAGAGAGGGAGAGAGAGAGAGAGGGGTAGTGGAGAGAGAGAAAGAACAAGCAAGAAAGAAGAACCAGAAAAAAAATAACACGAGAGAGAGTGTGACACAAAGAAAAAGAGGAAGAGAAAGACAAAAAGAATTATAGAGGGAGAGAGAGACACATAGAGAGTGCAGTGTTAGAATGAAGAATTATATAAAAGAAAATATAAGTTCTTCAGTACAAACCTATAAAATATTAAATTTTTTGTTATACATAAGTTCATATTTGGGCCTGAGGCCCAAGGGCTAGGATTAGGTAAGAGTACGACCATTAATTATATTATACCATATATGAGCCTGATCAAGGGACACTCTCATGCTATGTGCTTACATATTGTTGATATTATATCTTTAGCCGTTTTATTTCAAGTTGGTGCAACAAAATAGTATTATCCCATATATAATTATATGTTAGCATACATATAGTAAATGTAGTTATAAATAGTTACATTTTGTTTAACATATAGTTATATATAGAAATATGCATACAAGTAGTTATAAGTAAATATAAATAAATGTATACAAAGTTATAAACAATTATATAGATTTACATATATGTATACATATATGTTTACATAATTAAAAATAAAGTTATATTTATTTATATAGAGTTTTCATAGTTATACAAATATTTATATATAGTTATACACATTTTTTATTCTTCTACTATATGTATTTAAATATAAAAAACTTCTTCTTCATTTTTTATATTTGTAATATAAAAACATGTATAAAAACTTTATACAAATATAGTTATACATGTATTACATTTTTATATTTAAATATATTTATATTTGTAATATATTTATATTACAAATATATTTAAATATATTTGTAATACATTTATATATTTGTAAGATGATGATGATGATGATGATGAAGAATATAAAAATTTTATATTTGTAATACATGTGTGTATTACAAAGCATAGGTATTAAAACATGTATTACTATATGTATATACATTTTTTATACATATATGTAAAATAAGGAGAAAATGTTTAAGATAATGAATAAATTAGAGTAGCCTTATAGCTCTTAAGTAGCAATTACATGCATTACAAGAAACCCTAATCATTCTAATCTTCAAGTATAAAAAAATATTAGGTTTGCATCTCTTAAATTACAAAACAAAATAAAAAAATAATTTAATATTATGCATTGTAACCACTAAAAGATAGGAATATTACTCTGAGAAGTATTTTCTTAAATTAGTTCAATTTTATAATTATATTAAATAGATTTTCTTGATCATAAATGTATTATTCTTTATTATTTGTTGCATCCAAAAACAATGCTAACTTTTATCTAACTTTACAAAAAAAAAGGAATTCCTCCACAACACTAATAATAATAATAATAATACTTAATATTTTCATCCTTAATCTGTATATATATATATATATACATATATATTATGGATAATTATGTTATGGAATCCAAAAAAAAAATATCTATGATTTGAGTTATATTTTCGTACCTATATTCGGATACTCATAATTATCCCAATATAACATAATTATTTTTGCATATTGAGTAAGCTGAAATCCTTAATCATTTTTGCATATTAAGGAATCCTTAATCATTTTTGCATATTGAGTAAGCTGAAACGAGTTTATGCATACTCAATATGCAAAAATGAGTTAATGCATATGTTTATGCATATAGAGTATTTATGAACTCCACATGCATATGTTTTTGTTTACGAAATAATGAGTTTCTACATAAACTCATATGAATACTTGAGTATATGCATTCCGTATGAAAAAAGGAAGGTAATTATCAGTATAGGAATTTGGAAGACCCAAATCATAAATATTTTGGATTTGGGTCCCCAAATGTTATATTAAAATTAAAAATTGTAAAAAAATATAATTATTTTCATGTTGGTTCCCCTTAATATTTTTTCCTATAATATTATAACTTTTATCCACTTTTTTTGCACCGAATGCATCAACTTTGTTTATCTCACATAAGTTTTTAAAAATTTTAAATCTAAAATAATAGTTTTAGAAATTAAAAATCAATTTTTGATTCTCATAGAGTTTACCAAAATATACTTCTTCAAAGAATAATGATAGGTTAAAACTCATGGCTTACACTCATTTAATGATGCCACCAACCATCCAACTAGTAACTTTTTAGAAATATTGGATTCAAAAATCTTTATCATTATAACGCAAGTAGGATTTGATTATTTTAAGTGTTTAGAATTATAAGTATTTGTGTAACTATATGTATACCCACAAGTAACTATATTTATAATTACATGTATAATAACATACAATATTATATTTAACTATATGTGTATAACTATGTATAAATATTAGTATAACTATATATAAATATTTGTATAATTATATAACACTCTACAACATTAAATATAACTATATTTATAACTATGAATACATATATGTAAATCTATATATTTATTGATAACTTTATATATATGTGGATAACTATTTGTATGGATATATTTATATGTAACTATATGTTTAAATATATAAAAATATTAATAGCTATATATGTTATATCTATAATAACATATAACTATAAATAATTGTATATTATTATATATATAACTATAACATCTTTATACATAATTATATTTAAATATATAATTTACATCTTATATTTAATATACATTTGTATATACTAGTATATAAAAATGTATTTTACTATATCTATACCTATACATATCTATATGTATAAATATATAAAATTATATGAATAAATATATATACCTACATGTATAAATATAAGTATAACTATATGTGTAACTAAATGTATAACCACATGTAACTATATTTATAATTATATGTATTAAAACATAAAACATTATGTTTAATTATGTGTGTGTGTGTGTGTGTGTGTGTGTGTATATATATATATATATATATATATATATTTATAAAACTAAATAAAATTTTATATAATTAAATAAAACTATATTTTTTAACTATTTATACATATATGTATACATATATGTAAATCTATATATTTGTTTATAAAATTGTATATATTTATGTATAACTAAATATAACTACTCGTATGAATATATATATATATATAACTAAATGTTTAACGATATATATAAAAAATACATATATTACAAATATAAAGTTTTACAAAAAATATATATATAACTAAATGTTTAATTATCTTAAACATTTTCTCCTTAATTTATGATATATATAAAAAAATGTATATACATATAGTAATACATGTTTTAATACCTATGCTTTGTAATACATACATGTATTACAAATATAAAGTTTTTATATTCTTCTTCATCTTCTTCTTCTTCAACTTACATAATTAACTATATATAAAAAATACATATAGTAGAAGAATTCCTCTTACAAATAGTAATGCATGTATATATTTAAATACATACATTTAAATATAAAGATATACATGTATTACAAATATAAATATAAATACATAATGTTTTTATATTTGTAATATATTTAAATATGTTTACTAATATTTTCTCCTTATTTATATATAGTTATACAAATATAAATATAAATATCTTACATAATTAACAACATGTATTACAAATATAATTAACAACATGTATTACATACATGTATTACAAATATAAATACTTCTTCTTCATCTTCTTCTACTTTTTATTCTTGCACTGCTACTACCACAAACGAGTATCTACTTTCAAATGAGAATTCTTATTTATAGATGAGATAATATTTCTCTATGCTTTATCTTTAACATGGTCTATAGTATATTCCATTATACTTTCTCATTAATCAAAGATAAAAATATAGATTATGGTTCAATTGAGAAAGCTTACTAATAGATGAGTATCTAATTGCAAATAGAGTATAAAGGGTAGATTAATTACCAATTGTGCAAGATTAATAATAGATGAGTATCAACTTGCAACATGTAGGAATCCATTTGTTAGAGCATATGTTTGAGTGGTTGATTTGTCATTGTTGACAACTTCCTTGATTTGATAAAGCATAGTGATATATGTATCTCACACATCAACCATGGTACAACATCAATATACATTTTTTTACAAGGTAAATAGTCTCGAGGTTGGTAATATATGTTCTACAAATCATCTCCATTTGAGAAACTAAGGTCTTGAAAGAGTAACTATGGTCTCCTTTAATGATAATATTTTCTCTATGACAAGATTAATCAATCAAAAAGTTTGATTACCTAACAACAACAAATCAATAGAGCAAGCAAAGACATGAATATTCAATTGATATGCCTTCCATTCTCAAAAGATTATCAAAAGATAACCATCAATGGGTTTCAAACCTATTTGAAAAATATTATAGCTCAAATACCAAACCAGTTAATTAAATATGATAATTTTGAATTAAATCACAAAATTATTTTCCATTTTCCCAAATTATACTTAATAGAGTTGAATTAATAAATAGAATATATATATATATATATATATATATATATATATATATTCACATTATTTTTATTACACACACTCACACACACTCACATACACGCTACAAAAATTATGAACAGATTAACTAAAATGGCTTTTCTGGATTTTTCAAAAATGACGTTAAATGCATAGCACATAGTAATTTTAATAATGAAAAAATTATTAAACACATATACACATTACCATAAAATAAACAAACACAACAAAAAACTTACACTATCAAAAAATACACTGCTAAAAAATTTACCATAAATAACACAAACTATGATCATACACACACTCTCATTTTATCATTTATAAAATAGAAAAATTTAGATTAAAACTATTTGTTTTTGAATAATTAATCTAAAAATTTATTTGTTAGAATAATTATTAGAATCATCTTTTTGTGCTCTTCATGCAATATAAATAATAAATCAAGAACATATGCATTTTTTTCGTGCTCCTCACTCAAGAACACCCGTGAACAAAAACATTAGCAATGGGCCTTGAATAATTGAAGTTTTAAATATAAATATTTATAACCATAATAAAAAAAAGATACCAGCAAACTATGACATCAAAATCATTCAAACCATGATAAAGAAGTTCACCCACTTAATACCAACATGCCCAAACAATGCATTACAATTTTTTCATTTCACGTCTATGGTAATAAAAAAATTATAGATATAATTATGTTTTATTAGTTTATGTATACTTTTTTATAGTTATATAAATATATAGTTATGTTTAAACACACTTATTTTAAGCAAACTTATATTTATGTATACTATTTTTGTATACGGTATGTAGTTATTTATATTAAAAAAATTTTTAATTCGGCATACCTACTATGCACCATCAAAATCCACACAATGACAATGCATTATATCACAGGTGCATGAAGTATGCATACGATTAAGTATATATACACCATACAAGAACAACATGGTGAATAAAGGAGAAGAATTTCGGAATCATTAAAACTTAAGCTTAATCAAGTTAATCAATGAAGAATAAATGTATAAAATGTACCTCAAATCAAATAAAAATTAAAACTTAAACCTCAAAATCGAATTAATGTTGAAGCGTCGGTGTCGAGGGATGGATGGCCTTCTATGAAGGTTCGCGTCACTTAAGCGTTGGTGTCGAAGAAGATAATCAGTGTCGAAGAAGATAATCAAATTTTTATTATTTTTAATTATTATAACATTAGATAAATAATATATATATATATATAATCAAAAAGATTAATTAATTTTATTCACTATAAAAAATTTTTTGAATAAAATTAATGTGTGTGTTCCAAGGTACAAAAGAAAAATAAACACCTTAAATATTTTTTATTATAATATTAATACAAACAATAAATATATAAACAATAAAAAAAATATGATTAGCCTAATAAAAAAAAATCAAATAGGTACAAAATTAACAAACTCCATATAATAAGACATAAATGAAAAGATGATTTGCCTTCTAGTCACTCGCCTAAGAGTTATAAAATACTAATAATGTTAAAATATATATAAAAATTTATATTTTATCATTTTAAATTTTAAAGAATTCATAATAATTTATACGAAGATAATATGAAATAATTCTAAATGCATAAAATTTCATATTATTTGATATTATTAATAATTTTTAAAATTCAATAAATTACTTAAAGTGAGAAGATAATTAAAATAAGTTATATTTATTATTTTAATAAAAACTTAATGTTAAAAGCTAATAGTCAAAATATTACTCAATTGTTTAATTCGTATCAATTTTTTTAGGAGCAAACATCTATGTATTTATTTATAAATATTAATTTATTTTTTTAACTTTATTAAAAAAATTATATTTATATTATATTTCAAGATTTTCAAATATTGTATTATTTATTTATTTAAAAGTTTTCTATAATAATAAAATCTTTTTTACTTATAATAATATTAATTTTTACTAGTTTATTCGTCAATTCAGATAATTTTTAAAAATTTTCTATTTTATTATACAATGAATTAATTTATATTTATATTAATAGAAATTTTAATATATGTTAGTTTAATTTTTAAAATAAAGAAAAAAACTATTATACTTATTGAATTTATTATTTAATGTTACTTTAATACAAATTTTTAAGTTTCTTATTTTAAAATTTTAGAATTTTTTTTTTGTATAATTTTATAAAAAATTAATACATCATAAAAATAGTTAATTTAGTCCTTATTAATATATATAATTATTTTTTGTATTTGGATATTTCTTAAAATATTTATTTATAATATAATTTTTTTATGATTTTACGAGGAGAATGTATGTTTCAAGGATTGCTCATCTGTAGACCATTAACATACATTTAATAAACAAAATTAAATAAAATATTAAAACTAATAAAAAATAAAAAAATTATATAAATAAATATTAGCTAGAGAAATGCCGCCGCTAAATCCGTAGCTAAATTATGAATTTTATAACGTATGAAAAATTCGTCGCTAAATCATGGATTCTATTAGCAAGGGAAATTCCGTTGCTAAATCAATTGCTAAATCATGGATTTAATTAGCAAGTGATATTCCGTCGCTAAATTTGTCGCTAAATTGTGGATTTTATTAGTAAATGAAATTTTGTCGCTAAATCCGTTGTTAAATCATGGATTTTATTAGCAAGGCAAATTTTGTTGCTAAATCTATCACTAATTGATAAATATTATCAGCGTTAAAAAATCAATCGTTAAATCCGTCGTTAAATAATGACTTGTATTAGCGAGGAAAAATCACTCGTTAAATCTGTCGCTAAATAATGGCCGTTATTAGCGAGGGATATTCCGTCGCTAATCCGTTTATAAATTTCCCGCTTTTCTTGAGCGGAATTTATAAAAATTTTTCGTCGCTAAAAACCCCGCTTTTCTTGAACGGATTTTATGAAAATCTTTTGTCGCTAAATCCCCCGTTTTTTTTACGGCATGTACGAAAAATATTTCATCGCTAATCTGTTGCTAATCCGTTGTTATTTTTTTTTTCGAAAAAAAAAATTAAAATTCCTTGTTATTCCCTAGCTAACTCGTTACAATTTAGCTAGTGATTGATCTCTAGCTATAATTTTATAGCTAAAATGAATTTTTTTTTGTAGTGATAATAATCTATTAAAAAATCACCGATACTTATCATTATACTTATTATCTTTTAAAAGGTATAATTTATTATGAGTACAAGGTAAACCATGATGATGATGATGTACAAATTGTAGAGCTAACCTATCAAAATTGATTTTCTATTTTAGCAATCTCTATCCTAAATGTAAATATATAAATTTCAGCCTCTGTAAATTTTATATCCATTGAATTTATCAAGATGTTGAGAAATTAATTCTCAACTCATTTTACTAGTTGATTTTTATTGCATCTTTTGTTTATTAACACTTGCACTACAACCATAGTATCTTTTATAGTGAATGACTCAAAATTATCATGCTACAAGTATCCATATTATGTAATTCTTAATCATGTATGAATAACTACTACTATAGGTAAAGAATTTTGGTGTATAAATGATCATATTTGTTTTTTCATTTTATAAAAGAGGCTCAACGAGGCACATTCTTATTTTTAATGAAATTAGCAAATAATAATAAGGAATTTAAATACTAATATATCAAAATTAAATAGGATAGACCAATTTGGGAAAACTTAAATATATTAGAGACCAACTGTGCTTTTTTTTTTTTTGTCACCCAATAAAAGCAATAAAGATATTTCTTGTTGTTTAATTGTTTAAAAGAATGTCTGATGGTAAGTAGAAGTAGCTTACATTTTAAATGGGAATTAAATATGGATTTCCCATTCATTGGAATCCAAATATCCAATTATCGCAGGGCGCAATCGTAAAAACCACAGACTCCGATCCTTGGACATGCTCACCAACGGACGAGCCATACGTTGAAAGCAGCTCAGCAGTAAAAGAATCTACATCAATGACCAGCTCCAGCCATCAAATCACTAATTTAAAGTTGAACTCCATTCCATCCCAATCATACCAATTGGATATCTCGATCTTGGAAAACCAACTCTTGGACACATCGTATTGCTAATAACTGAACAACTTCCAGACACCGATTTGAACTAAAGATTCTACTTGCTCATTGATATCCAATTTCAGAGTCTATTGTTTGTGTAGTAGGACAGATGGATTCCGATGATATGATGGATGCAAACGACGTTGAATCCGCGGACGATGATTTTTATACGGGGGAAATGGAGGATACTTATTATAGTGATGGGAATTTTGATGAGGATGATGATGCTGATGGTGACTATGGGTTCTTGGCAGAAGATGCTGATGATCCTAGTAATGCTTCATGGGGACGCGCACAGGTGTGGTTATTGAAACCGTTATTGTTGCCTCGATAATCAGTTTTTTTTTCATGCTTTTATTTAATCAAGAGAAAATTTGGTTTAGTATTCCATGGGTGTTACAATCAGGTTGCATTTTCATTTAAGGTTTAATTTTATTAGTTAAAGTATAGAGTGTTTCATAATTATACTACAATTATTCGGGTTCTTAATTTTCAAATTAATTTTTTCCTAGATCCCCCAAAAAGTTTTTGATAATAGCATCAAACGCGAACCCTATAATAACTTTCAGGGATTAGAGAAATTTGCAGTCGGGATTCCTAAATTACCTATTATGCATTATGTAATTAAGGATCCTGAAGCATATTGATTTTTTATGTTTTCAAAGCCAAAAAAAAAATAGAATGATGGGATTTTCAATTTAGAAACAGATTTATAGTTTTGTTATAAACAACAATGCATGTAGTGAAATAGTTAAGAAAATGGAGATTGATAATAAAATATCTGTTCATTATCTTCAAGCCTTGGATCAAAGCTACTTGGAGATGAATCTATGATTGTATTATATATATTAATAAAATCATCCTATGTGCTTGCAATTAGTAAGGGAGGAATGTTTTTTTGCGAAAATATTGAAAAATGTATTTATTTTCTTTTATGTTTAATTTAAATGCATAATTGTAGAGTATGAAGGTGATCCAATAGAGGTGTTGAGAGTACACAAGTGGTGATGTTCTTGTGTTTTATAATTCATTAGAGACTCCTGCAAGAATGATGGGGTATGAAAGTGTGTAAGAAAATACAAGCAAATAGGTAATAAGCATACACCTTTCAATATTAGTCTCCCCATGGATATGTTTCATAAAGTTGGTACTAATGAATCTAAAATAATTTTTTTTTTTATTTTTGAAAGGTTTATCTTGAAAGTAAAAGATGTCTTCAATGTTGTAGTAGCTTATTGTTGTAAATCTTATATGAATAACTAGTTGCATTGCCATTCTTAAGCATTTCAATGTAATCATGACCATGTGGTTTGTTTAATATACATGACACATTCAAATAAATTATTACTTAGGATATTTATTTTTGAATTGGTTTGACATATATTTTGATTGATAAGTTTGTAGTTGGTTTAACTAGGGTATTCATCTATTAAAATTCATAATCTATTCAACATTAATATCCTTGTTATTTGTTTATTAGCATTTATTTTTTAATAATTAAAAATTTTGATATGTTATTATTTAATTTGTGTTATTTTGTTACCTTAAATGAGTGCCCATGAAGAATGTGAAGGTCCTCTAATATATTTTTTGATTAAATATGTGTTAACTTTATACTAATAAATCTTATTCAATTGGGTATTATAATTTGCATATTAGATTATATGCTTAAAATTATTTAATATTTACATGATATCATATTCAAAGTATTAGATGAATCATGGGTGTAATTATAAAGTTATTGATCACAAGCCATTTTGTGATTAGCCCACCAACAAGAATGTTTCGATTCATTCTTTTTCTTTTTAATGAACAAAATCAAAGATGTCTAGAGCATGGTTTTAAAAAATATTAGGCACACCTTGGTTTGAATCTAAGGCATGCTTGGGGTGCTTAGGCATGTGCCTTTTAACATGTGTTTTTTATTTAATAATTATTAAATATAAACATGTATGATAATTATTTATTAATCTCAAACATATATATTATTATAGTTTTTTTTAAAATTAAATAAAATAAAAAAATTTATTTAATTTAAATAAATGATTAATGGAACAAAAGCATAATATAAATAATGCATAAATTATATTAAAATAAAAAATATTAGAAATAAAAATGATAATAAGTATAATCTAATATCTAATACATCAATAGTACGTAAATCATAATGAAATAAAAAAATTATAAAAATAAACAAAAACTAGCATAGTATCACAATCACGCGAATCATGAATCATCAATAATTAATTGCTGTCTTTAGTATGGTAGTACATATAGAGATGCATATCATCATTATCATGAATACGTCTGAAAATATTAGTGTCCCCTCAATATTCTTAATTTTTATGTTTTATGAATTATAATCCATCATTTTTGATGCCTTATCTTAAATATTCAATATCAAATTTTATTAGTCCTTCATATATATAAGTATTTATATGATATATTATTGTAATCTTGTTATAATAATCTGAAATAATATTCGTTATAATAGAAAAGTAGATTTCAAATATATATATTAGACACTTGAGGTGAGGGATTAGTAGATCATGTGTATTCATAGATAGCATGAGATATATAGATTCATAATATTTTTATAATAACAAAATATCGAAATATTATTAATTATTATGTAATATGTTGGAGCAATAATCGATATCTAAGTACTGAGATAATTTATATTTATTTGATAGATCTCTCCGTTATTTGTCCATGTCTAATTGAATAGAGAAATCATTTTCTCTGAATACATTATCTTTATCCATACTCATAACCTGACCATAATTTTCATACTTGGTGTCATAATAAATAAATAAGTTATTAATTTTTTATGAATAAACCCTTTAGTTTGGTGTACATGGTTTATGCATATTGATATATATGTTAAAATATTTTTTATTTATTTTAATTTAATATTATGATTTGTATATGTATTTAAATATTTGATTTTGTATTTCAATATTCATGATACTAAATGCATGGTAACATTTATATTTGTTAAATATGTTACTAATGTTATATACACACTAAAGTATAATATAAGTAGAGAGTATATACATACAAATACATGTTCGTTGTGTAATAAAAAATTTTTATTAATTTCATAAAAAAAATTCTTGCATAATAGTCTGAGTTGTCAATAATAAGTTCATTCATATAATTGATGTAGTTAGATATTACATGTTGGTAGCTAATATATGACCCAACATAAGATATGTGTAATTTCAAGGGTGTATCATATTCATTTGGAACTTTTTTTTAGTTTTATAGACAAATAAAGACGGTTAAAATTTTATTATTTGCTAGGTATTATAAGATATTTTAATAAATTTTTTATTTTTTATAATATGTGAGAAATAATTTTTATTTTTTTTCTGTACTATTAGGATTCAGATTAATTACGTAACACATGTATTTTACATGAAATATTATATCTAATTATCTATTTCTAAGTTCTAATAAATATATTAATAATTACTTTATTATTAGACATGTTATCAAAAGTAATACTAAATAATTTATTTTAAATTTTATATTTTCTAAAGATTTGTATCATATATTCATATATGACAGAGTTATTATTAGGATAAAAAATCTCAAAAAATTTTAATTTTTTTTTAGTTTTCATTTAGAGTTTACATTTGGGTGGTAAGATATACAAATGATGTATTATCGTGAATAATTTATATTTTCTAAAGATCTACATCATATACTCATATATGACAAGATCATCATAATGATGGAGAATTTTATAAAATCTTAAAATTTTTTTATTTTATTTTCATTTAGAGTCTATATTTTTGTGGTGAAACATGTAAATGATGTATAGTCATGATTAATAACTATAAGACATCATATATATCACGTAATTAAAATTTTTAAATTTATTAATTATTAATTATTATTTAATTTATAATATTTTATCATGTCATTATTATTTGTAGACCTAGGAATCCTATGATAAGTAAGTTTGAAGTAAGCCTGCATGATACTGACTATTTTAGGATTCTCAGAAAATTTGATCGAAAGATTCATGATTTTAATCAGTTTAGTCATGTTTTTTCTCTCAAAATTATTAATGAAGTGGTTAACGAAATTGAATTAAATTCAATTTGAAAAATTTTATTGTTAAGTTGAGTTTTTATTGGATATAATATAGCATGCTTTTTGTTGCATTGATTGACATGATCCTTTAGGTGCTTAGTCGCACATGTATTTTTTTAATGTATATATCATTTGATAATATATGCATTATGTTGATTTTTCATTAATATTCATAAAATTTTTAATTTTTATTATTTTAAAGTGCATTTATACTATTGATATTCATTTAGTTTTTTATTTTTTAGGTGACGAATTAGTTTTGGTTGATATTGTTAGAGAAAATATAGTTTCATTTTTTGACTTTTCAGTAGAGCTATCATTATTATCAACATCTACATTAATTTTATATTTATTAAATACATAATGAAACTAAAAAAAATAAAACTCAAAAAATTAAATAACAAAAAAGTACTATTATCATAGACAATTTTGTTATAAAAATTGCGTCACTTTTAAAATCTAACATTGAAACAAGTTGGACGGACATACCCAAACCACCGTTTATCTCGTATGCATAAGCCTAAATTGTAAGCTATAATTCTTAAAGTAAATAATTAAATAAATAAATATATAAAAATTAATATATCAAATATTCAAACTTCAAAGGACTCATTTGAACTTTAAATACTTGATATATTGTTTTTTTACTCTATTTATAGAGTAAAAAATATGTTACCAGAATCATGATAGATAAGAAATTTCTTCTACTCTATTTATAGAGTAGAAGAAATTATTTATAGATAGAGGAGGGTATAAAGGAGCGAGAGGAGAAAATTTTGAATGAAAATTATAAATTTCTACTCTATTTTTAGAGAATTCCAAATAATTTAAAATTAATTTTTTTGATTTTTTTAATGAGATGTGATTAGAATTATGATAGTTGTTGGATCTCTGTCTAATCGCCATTGGAAGAAAATTTGGTTATAAATTATAAAATATTTTTTATTTTTTTTAATAGATAACGAAAAAAATATTAAAGTGCCATTTGCTATTGTTGTCGGGGCATAGTAACAGGTAAGGGGATGTGCTATAATTTTTTTTTTTTGAAAAACCCATTCTTCATGTCATATGTATTGTGCACTATGCTTGTGTGGATCATGCCAACATGCTATGCACACGTGCTATGATTGGTCCAACATAAGACACGGTTTGACTTGGTCAATCACGACATGAGTTGTACGATTGGCTGCATGACTTTGGTCCATGAACGTTTCTGGACCATGTTGTTTTGGATATGTCATAATTATTTTGGGTCGTGCCTTTTGTCATATCTCAGTTGCCCGAGCAACTTGTCACTTTACCTTAGTTGTACTAGCTCTTGCATCATTATTCCACATTAAATAATCATCTTGAAACACTAAGTTTTCATGTACAATATCTTCAACTTTTATTTTTCTCATTAATTATTTATTATTATCATATATATCTTATAAGAAAATAGAATCAATGATATAAGTAAATTATAAACACTAAGTTTATAATTTATATGTATGAACGAAGAACTTACTTAATAATCGATATAATACAATTCATTTTAAGTAGTGTACAAGTGGAATTATATATATAACTCTAACTTATATTAGAGCAATCATTATATTAGTTGCTCCCATCCTTAAAGTATTAGTATAATAAATAATAAAAAGATAGATTATAATGCCTTATCAAAAGATGATAATTTATAAATGTTTAGAATATCACGTTTGAAGAGGAGAAAAATATGTTAAGGTTTCTTCAAAATCTTTGTGAAGATGTCGATTGACTAATTTTTATAATTTTTAAGAAAATTATAAAAACTTATAATAATATTATCTTAGTGCAAGTTGATGTCTAACTTGAATATAAATACTCGACTAATTGTTGGTGATCATTATCTTTGAAAGAAATGCCAAGGCTCATCAATTTTTTAATATATTTCAATGTAAGAAGAGTTGTATCGAGACAAATTTGTAATGAAAAATTAAAGAAATAA
The DNA here is from genome assembly GCA_029783825.1 of Sapria himalayana. Lineage (NCBI taxonomy): Eukaryota > Viridiplantae > Streptophyta > Magnoliopsida > Malpighiales > Rafflesiaceae > Sapria > Sapria himalayana. The sequence goes on from JAREIK010000345.1 coordinate 143,156, forward strand.
TTAATTATCCTGATTGTGTATTTTTTATTTGAACTAGTGATAATAAAATAATTAATCTTTCATATATATTTTTTTGTATGTAATAGATTTAGCTGAAAGAGTTGTATCACATGATAAATTAGTACATGGCTCAATAGAAATATCTATTAGAACATAATTAAGAAGACAAACATCAATGAGAGTATTAACTATATATCCATATATAATATTGTAATATCTTTTCTAGGGTAGGTCATGTCTATCCAAAGAAAATATATGTTTTCTAAGATCATTTTTTAGAGATTGTGATTGAATGTACTCAGTTAGTTGAGTGTTCTCATTAAGGATATCATCGACATAATTAATAGAATCAATCTATAATATAAGTTCCATCAAAAAAATAAATAAAAATCTATACTACACATGTAACTCAAGAATTGATTCTCAGTGAAAACTTTGAAAATCAAATCTTTAATTAGATAATATAATACTCTTCATGATTTGCAAACTAAGTTTCATTACACTAGTTGAAATTCAAATGATAATTTTATATATAATTTTTCCACATGGTCATCATAAAAAATGATATTTTTTACATCACTAGTATATAGTTTATTTGTGTTACTATAGAAAATATTTGGTAATTTATACCAAATATCTAATTATCTTATAGTGATTTTAAACTATTAAAATTTGTTTAGTTTTAAGTTTTCTAGGCAAATAAAGTTGAGATTATTGAAGAGACCCTAATATTTATTTTGAATTTTTTAGTTGGATTGTTATTATCTATATCTAATTTCAAAATTATTATCATTAAAATTATTATTTGTCATTATTTTATTATATTTTTTATTCTAACTTTAATAAGTTATATTTTAAATTTTTATAAATTATAATACAAACTAATAAATAAAAATTACATATGTACCATAATTTTATGTGTGCAATAATTCACATTTTTTTGAACTAACATCTTATTAGTTTCTAAATTTGCAATTATGCATTTCAATTAGGTCGAACTTCAGAGTTAGGACTTAGTTTAAGAAGAGGAAATGAAAATGAGTGAATAACAAACTATTTTAATTCTGAATTTATAGAATTTGTTTTCGTTAAAAAATTATATAATTTATTTTGAATTATGATATATATATATATGGAAAAATTGAGATAGGCTATGGATTTTTGCCCAATAGTAATTGGAAGTAAATATGATGGTTACAAACAATTGAACAAAATTATAAAATTAAAATTTTTTTGATTGACAATGACATCAATAGGGTAGCGCCTATACCTATCGTTGTTGGGGCATGATTCTTACCCATTATGTTTAGTGTAATGGCTAAGGGGAAGGGAGGTTAAAAAAAAACACATGCTCCATTCTTTGTGCTCCATGCCTTGTGCCTTGCGCCATATGCCTCATGCTTGTGTGGACCTAGCTAACATACCATGCACATGTTTCATGCTTGGCCAGACATGAGGTATGATTGGACTTGGCCCAACACGACATGAGCCATGTCATGGGCTAGCATGACCATGGGCACAACATGGTTTTAGATCATGTCATGTTGGGCTTGACACAACTATTTTTGCCTGTGTTATGCCCGGGCTGCCCAACCCATGTATCTAAATTAATTTAATCAAATATATATATTTTTTATATTTTTATTATATGGGGGTGTGTTAGCACATGAACTTCGGTGTATGATCTTAAAATCAACACAATAAATATTGAAACTATTAGATATATATTTTAATATTTTATTATTTCTAATAATTTTTATATTTTTATTAAATTAATTTTTTAATTTTATGGTAAAATGATTGAAAAAAAATTGTGATTATAATAAAAATAACTAATCAAGTGAAACATGCATAATTATCAATAAATATGACAAAATATTTAAATTTATCTCGAATCTCATCTCTATTAAATTTTTATATGTTTAAGTATGTTAGTTCATTTGAATCTTTACTTGCACAAGTTTAATATGTTGTATATGAAGTTTTATGGTACTTTTCTATTTAACATATCTCATAAGCTAGCATTTAGATATCTTTGGCACTAAAACTAATATTTCTTGCTTTATTAGAGATAAATAAATATGTCGGAAAATGAATAAGTATTGATTCAACAATATTCACATACCTAATGAGATACTATGCCATAGAAGATTGAATATGCAGTTCATCCTACATAGTCCTAAATAAGTATTTTTTTAAAGTTTTTTAATCCTATAAAAGAATATTAGTGAAAGAAAAAATAAAATTAGTATTAAGTTATCTTGAAATATAACTCATGAAAAGAAGACTATTGGAACTATCAATACTAAAAAGAATACTTGAAAAAAATAAAATACCAAGTTTAATATTATTATAGTCAAGAATTTTAGATGATTTATTATTTATTATTATAATATTAAGGGACCAAGAAAAGAAGACAATGAATAATGAGTGATTATATATAATATGAGTATTAGTTCTTATGTCGATAACTTATAAGTTTGAAGTGGAAAGATAAGTTACAAAAGTTATAGTATAGGAGTGACTAAAATTATTTGGTATCATCTTAGAGAGTAATCTTGTGATTTTTTTTTTTTGGGGCAAGAGTCATGATGTGATAATTTTGTTGGAATTCCTAATAATTTTAGTAACAGGTTAATCTTTCTCAATATTTTTTGATTTCTTATGATCCGTGTCTTGTAGGAAGAATGTTATGCATATGTACACATACATCATACTGCACATCACTACTCTCTTGATTGAAATCAACAATGAGTTGATATATTCAACACACACAATGCTCCACTGTATTGCTTACTAGATTGACACAACAATGAGTTGGTATCTTGTCACTCACTTGAACATTGTGCACAAATATGAAACACACTATTATGTATACGGTCTCTACTTGGTGAATACACTTCCATAACACGTTGAATCAATTATGCACTAAATCTGGCCACAATACCTCTCCACATGCGACCACACTATCGTGGCATGATAATGGGCACCTTGAGCACCCGACACAACATGCTACTTTGTGCATGGAAGTCCAAATCACCCACTATACACAATATATATATATTACTATGCACTTTATTTCACACATGCAACACTCTACTATTTTTGTCAACAAGCACCTCATGGGCACTGTCAACACATGATGCAACACACCACACTTAGCACAAAATTTCATATCACCCTATGTTCACATATTACACCCACTGCCACACACTTCATTTTACACATTCACTCCTAGGGTTTGTGCAATTAAGCTGCAAAAATGCTTGATATCATGTTAGATTGATATGCATGAACAAGGAACTCATATGATACTCATCATAATATTAGTCATTTTTGATAGTTTACGAGTGGAATCCTACATATAACCATAATTTGGATTGGTGAAGCTCACATATTAACTATTTTCATTCATAAAGTTTAAGTATAATAAATAATAAAAAAATAAACCATAATAACTACAATTTGACATGCAATTTTTTATTTTATGTTGTCATAAATATTAAAATTAGATAAATATTAGAAACAATTAAATTATGTTAATAAAATATATATATATAAGTAAAAATTAATTAACATATTGGTGTGGTCTTCATATTTTTGATAACTAACTTATTCACAATAGTCCTTAAGGCATTTATTTCATGAAAATAATTTAATTATAATTTTTTTTTGTTTTGTAAGTTTTTTTTTATTTCATGATATATTTGTATATTTTACCAATTAATTTTGTATTATACTTTATATTTTATTTTTCAATTGCACTTATCCAACTATTTATTTTCATATTCAAAGATATTTTCATTTAAATTTTCTTTTCTATATAATTATTTATAAATTTTTTTGAATTCATATACATAATTATCCTCTTAATTTGTTCATGACAAGCACTTCAAGATATTTCTAAATTTTAATCAAGATGATGCTTGTGCTTTTTTATACACTATTTTATGATTTTATCATAAAATATGTATAACATTTTATTATTATCATCTGTGTTAAATAAATAATCATGTTTTCACTTCTAATTCATCATTTTAATTGACTCACTTTTTATTTGACTTGTTCATCAAAATTAGTTTTATCTTTGCAAATAAAATTTTAAAAATATTAATGTAGATACATTTTTCTTGTTTCAAAGTTTTTTTTTTGTTTTAAATTTTGTGGAATATTTGGATTATTTGGCAATTAAAGAATGATAAGAATAATGTAATACAATTAAGTTTGTTTCTTTTTTTTTTGGATATAAAAATAAGTGAATACTATTGTAATAAAGATATTTCATATGATTTGTAATGAGATACACATTTAATAAATATATATATTTCTATTTTAGTTAAAGGTGTCAAATGGGCTTGGTTGACCCGATTTGTATTTAGGTGGCTCATTGGCTTGACTGTTTAATTTTTTTTTGCTAATGTTTTGCCTGGACTGGTTGGATTCAGCCTGTTCAGGTCGGGTTTGGGGTGGCTTTTGGCCTTTTGCAAAATTTGTAATTCAAAATTTAAAATAATAAAAAATATTAATTTTAATTATGTAATCTTTAAATTAAAATAAATAAATAATTATTTAATTTTTAATTTTTAAAATTAAGAAAATATAAATAATTAAAATATAAAAACTAACAAGTGTCTGACTCTGAATCAATAGAAGTTACTATGCTAGAATTGATAAACTAAAACATTAATACACTAATCCAATGTAAATCATAAAATCATAAGTGTCTGAATCAAACCTCAGAGTAAAATGAAAAAAAATAAAATAAATAAAGACAATCCAAAAATGATAAATAAAAATAAAAATATATAAATTTCATTAGTGTATGATCAATGATGATAACAATATCAGTGTATCAATAGCAGTAAGCCATAGGCAGTAAAGTAGGCTCAGATGCTCAGTTTAATGATTAATGTCTTGATCTCATATCAGTCGTTAATCGTCATCAATATCAATGTCCTACGAATCATCAACAACAACTAACTCCACTTTTGTTGTAGTTCCTGTATGATTTTGGATGCTAAAATTTGAATCATTCCAATCCTTCATGTATGTCAATATCTGATCGTAATTTTAATTTCTTATTTGAAATCATATTCACTGTAATAGAAAAATTAGACTCAATACTATGCTCGATACCGGAGGAGTCGGTAGATCCTATGCCATCTTAAATAGTACGAGATAGGTTGACTCATATGATTTTTATTACGATAAAATATCAATATTTTTATTATCGAAATATAATAGGATTCGACAGTAATCGGTATCTAAGTACCGAGTTAGTTTATTTTTATTTGACTGTCCACCCTGTCGTTTTCTCCTTGCTACTTGAATTAAAAAGTTATCTTTGAATATGATATTTATGTTCGTATTCAGAGTCTCATTGCTATTATCATCATACATAGTATTGTAGTTAGAGGTGTCAAATAGGTCACGTCGGGCTGGCCCAGCCCAGTTTTAGGTGGCCCAACTGGGCCACAGTGCCGTGCTTGGCACGACATAGTTTCATCTGGCCAGGCCCGACACAGCCCGTCATCCCGACATGTGAAAAATTCGTGCCAGTTTAGGCCCGTATAGGCCGGTTTTTAATTTTTAATAAATATTATTTTTTATTCAGATTAGTTATCATTTATATATTTTTAATACTATAAAAGTTTTAGTTATTATTTTTAGTAATTAGTTAATATTAATTGTTAATTATAAATAAATAATTAAATTTTAAATGTTTATTTTATTAAATTTAATAAAATATTAAATTTATTTATTATAATAAACAGCATTAAATTTTAAAACTAAATTTTGTATAAGTGTAAGTGTATGAATTAATAAAATATTAAAACTTAAATATGAATAAAAATTAAAAAACAATATAAAATAAAAATTCATAAAAAATTAATATTAAAGTTTCAAGTATTAATCTACAAAGACACAAACTCAAGTCTCAAAGTAATATCACAAATAAAAATTAAATAAATACAAATACGATAGAAATGAGTAGATCAAAATCAAATATCAGACATCAGTATCTCAATCATTAAGCATCAAATTCATCAATTATCATATCATCCTCAATATCAATATCACATGGATCATTATCAGCAATCAATTCCTTCGTGTTTGTTGTAGTCCCAGTACGATCCTAGATGTCCAAGCTTGAATCCTCTAATTTATTTAGGTATGCTAATATCTTAATAATATTTGGACGTAATCTCAATCTCTTATCTGAAATTATATTCACTACAACAAAAAAAGCAAGCTCCTATGTTATGTTCGACACCAGAGGAATCAGTTGATCCCGTGTCATCTTAGATAGCATGAGAAAGATAGACCTATATGAATTCCTTCATTATAATATATCAAAATTTTTAGTATCAGAATGTGATATGATTGAGTAATAATTAGTATCTTAGTATTGAGACAGCTGGCTCCTATTCGACGGTCCACCCCATTATTATTTCTGAATATGATATCCATGTCCATACTTGGAGTCTCACCGGTATTATCATTATACCAGATATCGTAGTATATAAAGAGTTCTGTTAAACTTCTCGTGAATGAACCCTTCAGGTGGCCCTTCCAGGTTAATGCTCGAGAAAAGATAAGTTAATATATTCTTTATTCTTTCCACCTTAATTCTAGGATTCATGCAGGCAACCAAACAATAAAGAGATAGAATGGTGGATCAGTATTTTAAGTATTTAGTTTCTATCTCTACAACCATATCGCCAAGTATCGGATTATTATGATACTTCCTAAATATGCTACTAATATTGCATATGCACCTGAGTGCAATGCAAGCCATGAGGATATAAACTAATGACACATGTTCGTCGTGTCATAAAAAAATTTCAGGAATTTCATAAATAAAATTTCTGTAGTCTATACTGTTTCGTTAATAATAAGTTTATCATTCTTATAATTGATGTAGTTAAATATCATAAGTTCGTATCCAACACATGACTTTAACTTCATGCATGTGCAATTCCAATGACATCTCACATTTGATTAAAATTTTATCTTAAGATTTGCAGACAAATAGAAACTATTGTACTCTTATTATTTGTGAGACATACGAATATATTTTAGTAATTTACGTATGTTTTCTATAATAGTGGCACACACCTTCATTCCCGTTTGTATAATCTGGTTAATGACTTGACATATGTATCTAACATGAAAAATTTCTCATAATAGTCTATTTCTAATAAACATGCTAATCGCTATTTCATTATTAGATACATTATCAAATGTGATATTAAAAATTTTATTTTAAATTTTATATTCTCCAAAAAATTTTATCATGTACTCATAAATGAACATTTTATTATGAGAATGAAGAATCTCTGAGAATCCTAATATATTTTTATTTAATATTCATTTAGAATTTAAATAGTAGGTGGTGAGAAATGCATAAGATGCATCATCGTGACTAGTCCAGATATCAGATGTCATAGATATCACTTCACTATAATGCCTAAATTTATTAATTATTATTATTTTTAAGTTATAGTATTTTAGTATGTTATTCCTAAATGTGGACTTAAGAATCTTACGATATGTAGGCTTAAAATAAGTTTGCATGATACTAACTATTCTTGGATTCTTCAAAAATTTAATTAGAAGATATATCGTGGTGATTGTTTGGCCATGTTTTTTCTCCTTAACTCGTTGCAGAATATGAAGGGAGTCAACATTGATGTTGAACTCGATCTATGCTCAAAATATCTACTACTGAGTTGAGTTTGTCTAAAATTTAATGTATCATATTATTTGGTGTATTGTTTGACATGTCTCTTAAGTGTTTGACATGCCTCTTAAGGTGCTAATCTCACACGAACTTTAATAGTTTAAGTTTTTTTACAATATTTGTATTGTGCTAATATTTTTTTAGCACTCCTAATATTTTTATATTGTATTATAATAAAGTGAGTTCAAATTATTGATATCTTTTTAATTATTTTTTATTTTTTAGATGTTTGAGTCGAAACGATTGGAGAAATCAAAATTTTGGTGGCTCAAACATTTTTGTAGGGTTTTTGTTATTTATATTATAATTTTTTATATTTACGTTTAAATTAAATTTATTATCGTAATTAAAATTATTATTAATTATTTTTATTTATTTTTTAAGTATATTGTATTTTATATTTTTAAAATGATATATTAATTACAATTTATTAAACTAAAAATTAACTCTTAAATTTTAACTTAATGTTAACTAAAATTTAAAAATAACACTTAACTAAATAATAAAAATAAGTACCCATTAATCATAATGCTTAAAATAATATTTGTCTTTTGATGTTTGTACCGCACTACAATTGACATTTCGCATTACAGTCCACTATCTACACCTGAGTCCCTAAAGATGAAAGAGAAAAAAAATGAGAGTTGAGAGAAGAGAAGATGAAGAGAAAATACGTGAGAGTGAGAGAGAGAGCAATGTTAAAATTCATGAATGAGAGGGGGAGAGGGTGGGGTTTATAGATTTGAAAAGTATTTTAAAAAATAATTTGTTTTTGATCTTTTTGAATTTTTTTAAAAAATAAATGAGGTATAATCATTAAGACCTTTGAATTTTGCCTCCTAGCCGTTGGGGACAAAATCTAATGACTAAAATTAAATTTTATTTTTGACCATTTGGGTCGGTTTGATCATTGAACTGACATAAACCTCACAAAGTTCCCGAAGCTTTGTCTCTTGGTACATGTTGGGCTCAGGTCTTGGGCTAAGGAATGGGGAAACGGGATTGATAGGTGGACTTGAGTTTAGGATTGATGGAATGTTGGTTTGTTGGGGGTGGGGCGTCGGACATAGGGGTGTTGGGGTAGGGCACAAGTTCGGGTCATGCAGAATTTCGTTCCCTCGAGCCAGGGTACTGGGTTATTCCTAGCTCGACATGAGGCATGGTTTATCTCGGCATGACACGGGTACGGGTCTAGACCATGTTGTGCCAAGCTAGGCACGACCGAGTTGAGCTATGCTTTGGGCCATTTTCGGGCTACTCAGCCCATTCGACATCTCTAATTTTAATATATTTTTTAATTTTTTAGATATGAACCAATACAATGTATGAATAATTTGGTCTTTTTGATAAATTCATTAGTAGAATTGTAAAAATTGCTTGGACTTATCATAGTTATGAAAGGCGCGCCTGAGGCGCGCCTTAAGCTCAGGCGCCACCACTCCTGGGAAAAATACCTCACTTCAGGCGAGGCGTAGGTGGGTAAGGAAGCACAGACACGGCACGGATACGTGTCCGATACGCCACTTGGTGTATCATTGATAAATCCGTATCCGATACACCACGTGGCGTATCAGACGGTGGTGTATCAGATGTCCAGTGGGCGGCAGAGGGCAGACATGATTTGAGGGGGGGAGGCAGGGGGCGAGCGCGAATTGAGGGGGGAGGCAAGGGGCGGGCGCGAATTGAGGGGGGGAGGCAGAGAACGGGTGGGAATTGAGGGGGATGCAGGCGGGCGGGAATTGAGGGGGAGGAGGCAGGGGGCGGGCGGGAATTGAGGGTAAAGCAGGTGAGTGGGAATTGAGGGATGAGGCAGGCGGAAGGGAATTGAGGGGGAAGGCAGGCGGGAATTGAGGGGGAAGGCAGGCGAGCGGGAATTGAGGGGGGAGGCAGGCGAGCGGGAATTGAGGGGGGAGGCAGGCGAGCGGGAATTGAGGGGGGAGGCAGGCGAGCGGGAATTGAGGGGGGAGGCATGCGGGCGGTAAAATAAAATAAAATAATTTAATAAAATAAAATATTTTTATTTTATAAAATAAAAAAATATATTTTTATATAATATAAGATAATTTTAAAATATTATCTTATAAAATAAAAATATATTTATTTTTTTTATAAACTAAAATTTTTTAATTTAATTTAATTTATTTTATAAAATACTTAATATTTATAAAAAAATAATTTTTATTTTTAATTTTATTTTTTTTATCATGACGTATCCTAGCTGTATTCGTATCCTAGTTTTTTAGAATTTGCCGTGTCCCCGTATCCTGCCGTGTTGTATCCCTGTATTCGTGTCCGTGCTAAACCAAGTAAAACACAAACACCAACACCAAAACTAAAGTCAAGATCATCTAACTCTAAACATACTCTTACTCTTGCTTTGATTGATGAAGATGAAGATATGATCTATTCATCGGGAGAGGAAGATGAAGAATAGGGAGAGTAGAAGATTGATGATGTGGATGATATTGATGAAAACTTTCTTGATTTAGATTTAGATGTAGATTTATGACTGTTTATTTTGTTTTAGAACTTTGAATGTTTGTTATTATGTTTTGAAACTTTGAATTTTGGATGATGGGAGCGCTATTAATATTTGATTTTTATCTTTGATATTCTTTTGTTTATTATTAGATGAAAATTAAAGATTATATTTAGTAAAATGTATAATTTTTGTGTATTAGGCTGGTGCGTCTCAAATAAAAAAACCCGCGCCTCAAGTGCGCCTTGCTCCTTAAGGCCCCAAAAGGCTTTTACGCCTCAGTGCGCCATACGCCTTAAATAACTATGAGACTTATTGAGTTAGCCCAATTCGAGTTTCTTCATTGTTGCGACTAATTTGCTATTTTTACTCTTTGCTTGTAGTCATCTATGATGCATTTTATTTATCACCATTTTCACCTTGATATTTTTTGTAATTTTGTAGGAATATGATTATATTCTTTATTATATTTTTCATTCTTAGATATTTATTTGATTATATATGGTTTCTCATTTTTTAACATCAAAAAAAATTCTAATAACTAATTCTTAACTATTAGGATGATTTTATAAGCAAATAAAAATTAATTATTTCACTTTTGAGCTACCTATCGATTTGACTCGTAACATAAACTCAAACAAATGTTAATTATTCTCACTCTTTTGATAATCCATTAATCTTTAGATTATATCTACTTTTATTTCATGTATAATTTATGAATTGTATGATATAATTGTTTGGGTTGATGCCTTTAGTATGCCTCATATTTGTACTATTCTTCTCTCAATTATTAGATGATTATTTAGTATGGAGATATTTTTTAAAAACCTATTTTAGTCAATTTTTAATTTATTCTATGCAGATGATTTTCTTTGAAGATGCAAAATAATAGGAAACTTAATTATATGTTATGTCTTTGTTATAAGTTGAAATGTAAAGATAAATAAATTCTCAATGATCAATAATAAATACATGTATTTTTATATAATGAATAAAAATGACCGAGGAAGCTTAAGTGTTGTATGCTCCCATCAATCATTATCAAAAAAAAACATAAAATCTTAATAAAATCTTAACAATTTTTTTTGTTTCAGAAGAAAGAAAGAAAAATAAGTTGAAGTCTCTTTAATATACCTGTGAATATATCAACTAGCTATTTCATTATCTGAATATATGCTATATTAATAATTTTATCATGAATTTTCTTTCCTAAGAAGAAGTTGTTCATCTCAATGTATTTTGTCTATTCGTGAAATATATGATATTATAATATACTGTGTTGCACGGATACGGCTAGGGAGTGCCGTGTCCACGTGTCGGACACGTGTCGGATACGTGTCCGGCCCGCCACGTGGCGTATCGGACACAAATCCGTATGCAATACGCCACGTGGCATATCGGATACGCGTCGGAGACGTATCCGACGAGTTTTTCGGAAACAATTGTTTACCTCCAGACGCGTCGTTTACCTACCGACGCGTTGTTAGAGGGTTTCGGAAAATCGGGTGGAGGGGAGGGGGTTTCGGGAGGGGGGGGGGAGGGGGTTTCGGGAGGGATTTTCGGGAGTGATTTTCGGGAGGGGGGTGGAGGGGGTTTCGAGAGGGATTTTCTGGAGGGGGGGAAAAAGGTTCTGGACGGGGGAGGGGGGAGGGGAGAGAGGGTGTTAGAGTTTTAATTTTTTTTTAAATTAATTTAAAAAACAGAATTTTAAATTATTTTAAATAACTGTATTTTAAATTATTTTAAAATATTATATTTAAAATATATGTTAGAGAAAGTTAGAAGCTGTAACGGGATGGGGCAGGGGTTAGAGGGCTTAAATATATTTTTTTTATATTTTAATTATTATTGTTTGTTTAATATATATACAAAATATAATAAACAAATAATTTATTTTAATTTTATTTAAGCCCTCTAAATTTTTATTTATCAAAATATCTTAGTATTTTTTTTATTTATCTAAATTTCTGTTAATGGATAATATTTATATTTAATTTTTTTTTCATGCCGTGTCCTAGCCGTATCCGTATCCTAGTTTTTTGAAATTTGTCGTGTCCCCGTATTCTGCCGTATCGTATTCCCGTGTCCGTATCCGTGTTCGTGCAACATAGATAATATATGTAACATAAATTTAATACTTATAATATAATAATGAGATCATCATTAGATTTTTTGTGTTGGCACATCCTATAGAATATGGTGGACCATGAATGTTAGTAATATTAAATATCTGGTTGAAATAATTTGAATACTTTTTTTTAAGATGAGTGTTCTTAAGTATTTTTTGAGAAGTATGGTTTTATCTGTAAACTACTTCAGTAATTAGATTTATTCTTTTTTTTAGTACACAATCTTTTAGTTTTTTAGTACTACTTCAATTAGATTTATTCATTTTTTGAGAAGTATGGTTTCATGAAAAAGTTCATTTAGCATGTTTTTCAGAGTTTTTGATAATATTTTTTGTTCATTATCTTTTTATTGGATGGACAAGTTGACATTTAAGAGTTTATGATATCTATTTCTTGGATATTCTAGTATTCAAAAAGAGTCCAAATGATTTTTACTAGAGATTGATATGATTTTAGTATGTGTTAACTTAATAATTTTCAAACAATAATTATTTTTTAGAGAGCCTATGAAGAATTAGAGTCAAGAAAATATATTTAGTCTTGTTATATATTTTTATTCTTTAGTTAAAGATTTTTAGCAGTCATTTGTTTGTTTCAAATGAATTTTTTAGCAGTCATTTATTTGTTTCATATGAATTTTTTTAGTTCACATATAGTGATATTTTTGAGTTTAGAATTATCATATGTACCAATAAGCACAAATCATATTGATTATGGTGAGGATAAAGTTTTTATGAGAGAAAATTTCATTGGAGTTTGGACAACACAATAACTTCTTAGTTTATTACAATTCATGCATATGATAGTTAAAGATTGGGAGACTTGACTAATGACTTGGAGTTTATGCTAGGAAAAGGGGGCATACATAGTCTTCTTCAATTAGTGATGAGTCTATCGAGGAGCCAAATAATCTCGTAGGTGGTCATTCTAATGACAAATGAGTGGTACTTAGTGCTTGATCTCACATGTATTATCATACATGTGAGATCATGTATAAATAAAAATGGCATCCTCACTGAATGAAATTAAAAAAAAAATAACACACCACGGCCAAGCACCTCTACTGTGCAAGCTTCGGTAATGCTAAAATACTCACGCTTCTATCTCGTTGCAATACTTTTGTTGCATCTTTGATATCATGTATAAATAAAATTGATAAAATGAGAAAAACATTCTAATGAAAAAGATTGCAAGCTAGTCCTTATATAGTAGGTTAGTCAAATTGCAGTATTACACATGTTAGGTGCTCCCACACAATACAAAAACAAAATAGAAAAAAATACATTAAAACAATAAATTGCAACACATGTTATAGAATATTGCACTTTTTCAACTTACTGTTCATCCATAACAGCCTGTGAAAAATTTAATTTCAGGACAACTATTGCTTCTTATTTTAAACTATAATGTGATTTGTTTATTTTATTTTTTTATGATTGTTTATTTTGGTTCATTTTCAGCAAAGTTATACCATCCTGAAAGAATCTGATATCCGGCAAAGGCAGGAAGATGATATTACTAGAGTCTCGATGGTTCTTTCCATAACAAAAGTTGGGGCAAGCATATTACTCAGACATTGTAATTGGTATGTTTGTTGCCATTTCTGTTGCTGCTATATGACGGTGGATTATTATTATTATTATTTTGATGCTTAAGTATTAAATTGGGTTACTTTCAAAATTGCCATGAATTTTTTGTTGTAAGATGATAGAGACTATAACAAATTTTCAGAAAATGAGAATAACACCTATACAAGCAGAATACAAAGATAACTCTAATGAATTAGATTGGAATTTAGACGCTTATGAAATTCTCACAATATAATTTTGTTGAATATGAATGAATGAAGTCTTAAAATTATGTGATTAACTTGATTTTGACTCACAAGAAACCTAAAATTCAATCTAATTTAATCAAGATTTTATCAGACTCTACATGTGATACCCGTGGGCAAGTCAACATTGAAATCTATTGGTTTTTGATCCAGAATAATCTATTCTGCACAACAGATGTATATTTTAGCTTATATTATTGTGTTGATGTATTTTTTGATGTGCTTATTTGTGTGCCTCGAGCAATTTGTAAGATGCTCTCACTTAGCATGAGGTTTAAGAGATTTGATATCGTGTTAGTATTATTCCTGAAAATCAGAGAGATTGTTGAGAGATTATTTAATGTGTTTCGAATCCAAGATCTATTGCTAATTGTTGAAAATATTTGCAAATACACCAAGACACAACTTCTAGATGAATCCGAAAATCATAGTTTTGAGTTTTTGTAGTTTTTGAATCATCTTGTTTTAAAAGAATAATTTGGTGGCACTATATTGACACCTATTGATTTATTTATTCTAGTGATTTTGATCATTAAAATTTGTTGACTGTTATGTGTGAATGACTCATAATATAAACTAGTTGGATTTAATACTGATGCTTGGAATATTACTCGATACAAGTTGAGATGAAAATTTTTTTTGTGATAGTAATTGAGCTTTTAGTAGTAGCAATTGAGGAAGATAATTTTCTATTGTTAGATTTATTGGTAAAAAGTTAGAATGAAGATTAATATATAATTTGATGCTTATATATTTAGTCTCTTGCATTACTTGCTAACTATTCTAAGAGCTTGTAGTCTTTTTTTATCTTTTCATGACTATACAATTTTTTATATTGGGACTTTTGATGAGTCTGACGTTTATAGTTGGAAGATTGTTTTTGTGATGTTTATTATTTTTCATTCACTTAGGTTAGCTATTTGGTTTTTAAAGACTTTAAGTTGAGATGAATTCAAAATTGGTGACAAGATAGTAAGAATCATATCTTGACATGTTTTATTTATATTTCTTTATAGATAATTTCTTATCTTGTAGTGAATATTTTTTTTTTAATTAGTAATTGTCAAGTATTGTGGCACTCTTATGATACTAAGTAATAATCAAACTTTGAATATTGTGATAGTGAGAGGTGATGGAAATATAGATTTAGGGGGATATAATGAGCCCCTTCTTAATATATATATTTGAAGATGATTGGTCATACTTGAGATGCTTGTTGTGTATTTTATGTCAAGGTAAGGAATTGTAAGATTGACTATGGATTTCACATAAGCATTTTTACAAATTCTTTCCATTTAATACAATTTTGATATTAAAGAGGTTTATACTAAGCTCTTCGTAAGATACATCACAAACTTGTTTCAACTTTTGTTTATTATTATTTTTGCATCATATATTTTTATTTTTGATTTCTTTTTAATCAATATAAGAGAAAAAATATTTTTTTATTTGTAGTGATGATATTGGTGTAGGTAAAGTACTTTCTCTTTATTAAAAGTACTTGCTCTTTTTTTTTAAAATTATTTTTATCAGTATTGATGATATTGGTGCAGGTAATGGTTAAATCTCTAGGATATTGTAACATCAACTTGAATTTATTTTTATTATACATATTTTGTATGTAATAAAGTTTCTATATAATTTATTATTAGCCAGCTCTATTATAAAATAATAAATTCTAATATTATTTATTTTCTTTTGAAATTATTTTACATGATCAGACAACTCCCATGATGATTTCTTTAGGTTAAAAAAATGAATTATGTTCTATTTTATCGTGATGAGATCTCATAAGTTCTTAATTATTTTTTTATTCATTGTTGATTCACTTGTAGTTTGATTATTCTTTATTGATTAAATTGAAAATTTTAATTTTTAATTGTGAAACATACCAATCATAAAGAAATTTTAGAAATTTGTATCTCATGCACTAATGCAAATAACACAATCTAGATCCATTGATATTAATGATTGATTTAAATGTTTTGTTACTTCTCTAAAGATTATTCTTATTTTACTTGAGTATATTTATTTTAAAAAATATTAATTTTTTTTTTATATTTATGCATTTCAATACAATTTTTAAATATAATTTAAATATAAAATTAAAATTATTAAAGATCAACAATATACCTGAGCATACTTTTAGTCACTTCCACATATTAGACACTAATAATATTTAGATAGAGAATTTTGTAATATCAAAAATTATCTTAACTGTCTTTTATATGTTAGGGACGAAATTAATATATGTATAAATTCAAAAAAAGTCTAAAAGTAAATATCTAGACGAAGAAATTACTAAGTATGTGTTTGGACTTTGGATACCCAAGTAATTTTTGGAAAAAAACTAATAGTGAATTTACTTTAATTGAAATATTTAGTATAATTAGTAATTGAGAAAAAAGTAGTAATATGATATCACGTACCAAGAAAGCTCAACAAAAGTATTATATGAATTAATTTTTTCATGCATGATTTAAAAGTGCCCATCCATGCTAAATTAATATAAATAATCATAGATGATTTATATGGAAAAAAAGTTAGAGATGATCTGCACAATGATTTGTAAGTGGATGTATGGGATATTAATTTATTTTAATGTGATAGTATGTAATTGAAATGAAAAAAAACTACTTTACATGAAATATTAAGAAGTCATTAATGACGACTAAAAATATATTATATACATATTATTTTGTATTTATATACAAATTATAGCACGTCACTGACAACTTACACATACATGAACAAACTAGAGTACTTGTTCCTGTTGTTGTAAGAGAATGAGGTACTCGTTGTCAAAGGTGGAGTATCTTCCAAGATCTTTATATTATAATTATATCTTCAAATTTTTTTTAGGTTGATGCAAATATGTTTTTTTTTTTGGTGGAGATGCATTTCCAATTCAACAACAAAAAAAGTTGTGCATTCTCATAAGTTTTTCCTTCAATCTGATTTTTCTTTGTCTCTTTGATTAGTATTCAATTTCAAATTCTTTTGTTAGATGAAAATTTCTTTTAAGTCTCTTTAGAGATATCAAACAAGTCATGTTGTGCCGACATGATTTATTTTTTAAGGCACGGTCGTGCCACCATGCCATGCCATGCATGTTACAGTTAAATTCCCATGCTTGGCATGACATGATGGCATTGTCCATCAGCCCAACATGGCACGGTGGGCAGAGTGGAGCGAACGATTGTGCTTGACTATGTCGAATTTGAAGATGCATGGGTTGTGCATCTTCGCTGTTATTCGACAGTGGCATTGTCGAGTGCACAGCCATGATAGCCAGATGGGTGGTCAGCTTACGGGCTGGTCAATTATAATTGGCCATGTAGTCAATTGTTTTAAAAACAATGGTTTGCCTGAGTGATCGCGTAGCCTTGCTATACACACAAGTTGTGCTTGGTCCGCCATGGGGCATGTCTCATGTTATTTCAACACATCATGAATTGTGTCTTGGGGCTACCCGGCCCAACCTGAGGCATGGTTCTGGACTGTGCTTTGCTAGGCCAAACACTGTGAATTGGCCATGGTTACAGATCGTGTCTGGGCTGCTCGGCTTGTTTGACACCTCTAAGTCTCATTCCCTTCTATCATTTTGATATTAATATTTTGGCAATGATTCTTCCTCTGAACTCTATTCAAATCATTTTCTTTCTTATATGTCAACTTTGAGAACATGTTGATACTTTTTTGTCCATATTAGTTTATTATCTCTTTTCAAAAATTAGTTTTTTCTTCTAATCTCATTCAAATTCTTATTCCACATCCACCAATGTCATGGGAAATACTGGTGGACATTATTCATCT
Organism: Sapria himalayana; assembly: GCA_029783825.1. Classification (NCBI taxonomy): domain Eukaryota; kingdom Viridiplantae; phylum Streptophyta; class Magnoliopsida; order Malpighiales; family Rafflesiaceae; genus Sapria; species Sapria himalayana. The sequence goes on from JAREIK010000345.1 coordinate 161,158, forward strand.
TTATCCACAAAAATAGACTCCTTCCATTCAGCATAACATAGTGATGAGGGAGAGACAAATTATATGGTCTGAAAATTTTTATTCGTAGAAATTGAGGATTAATTTTTCTAAAATTTTACTAATATCAATTTTATGACCTCTCACCAAGGCAAACAACAAGATTGTTCTATCATGGTGGATAGTAGAGAGGTGGAGCATAGGTTGCAAAACTAAACATAAAAAATACAATCAAATATTGACAAAATGCATCATAAATTTTCTTTGATTTCATAAAAAAACTCATTGATGAATTCTCTATCAAAATATATTCAAACTTCGTGTTCATAATAAATTTTCTTTTGCATGTTTTTAAGATTAGAGTAAAATTCTTTAATGACTAGCATATTGCTCTTTTTCATATATTGACAAAATTTATCTCATATTTTTTTCTTAATTATTAGTTGTAAAGAACAAATAATTTCTACAAACCCTTATTCGGCCATGAAACTCTTCGTTACTAGAATAGACATCATTCATCTATTCTCATTCTTTATGAAAAATATTGTATCGGTTGACAAGAATTAGGTGGATTTCTTTGTTAGGTTTGCCTTGGTTGATTTCTCATTTGCCTTCTAACTAGTTTCTCATGCTTCTCATTTCTCTCTAAGCTTTTACATCGAGGTTTCTTCATCTGTCATGTTGTTGAATCATACAAAATGGTAAATCCCAATAATTTTGGTCATCTTCGAGAAAAGAAGAGCTTGAGGAAAAAATTAGGGTTTGTTGCCTTTTATAATGTTAGAGAGATAGGCACGTGTTAAAAAAATAGTAGCGACTTAGTTTCATCATCACGACTTCTTTTTTAAAAAAATAATTGCAATTGGATTTTAGTATCGTGATTTTATGTGTTGTGAAAAATATTATGATTGGATTTGAGTGTCACAATTTTTGTTGATGCATATACAAGTGTCTGACTTTGTGGAATATATTTATAAAAGAAATAAATACAAACATGAGAAAAAAAAACAAAGTTTTTAGTTGTTTCTCTAAAAACATTATATTTGATATTCTTAACTAGACCAATTCTTTGATCTAGACTCTTCATCAATAACTTCAACAGTATAAGCTATTTTTTATACATAATTTTTGACTTCTTTCCATCTCATATCTCCATATCGTCTGTGAAAGACTCAGGCCAATAGATTTTTCTTGTATTTCATGGCTCAATGTACTTGCCAAATCTCTTTTTTAAATCTATATATTTATCTAGTTACTTTCATCTGGATGTAATTTTGTCTGGCCTCGCGACTTTATTTATTGTTGCAGCATCGTTGAGTATGATTCCATTTATTGATGTCATGACTTTATGAAAAGTCACGACATCATCTTTTGTTGTCTGTAGTAGCTATGCTATCACTATGGAAAATATTATGATATCTTCATGTAGTTTCTAATATACTAATATCACAACTTTTCTTTTGATCGCTTCCTTATTAGTAATCTAGTATTTCTGATTGTGAATTTTTTTGATATCATGACTTTCTTCAGCATTTAAACTTCTATCACTTTTTTTCTTCTAATCTATATTAATAATTGTCTTAGCTTTGAATTCTTTATAATGTATATTGTTGGTCAGTGGTGAGACTTCTAATTATTTTCTTTTCACCCTTTCAAGAGTCTTTTCATTGGTATCTCCATAGTTTTTATATGAGAATATCATGACATCTTCATCATATGTCACAATTTCATAATGTACCGTACATTTTGTTTTTGGTATGATTTTGAGAAATATAATGATTTCATAATATGTTTCTTTTTTCAAGACTTAATACCTTTTTCTTGTTTTAGATTTTTTTTATTTCATCTTATTTCTTTTCTTCGAGATAACAATCATCTAATAAAATTTTTTATTTGAATTCTATATCCTACCTTTTGGATGTGTGAATGAAACTATCTATTCTTCAGTGGTTTTTCTCATCATCTTTTGAAATTTGTAGTCTTTTATATAAGTTAAACTTTACTTATTCTTTGTTCATGCGAAATGTGAATTATCTTTTTTTTAATGTTCATCAATGCATATCCAATATTCAAAAATGATCATTTCAAAATCAATGATACTTGAGTCTTTTTCCATGTCAAACATCACAATGTCATTGGAGAAGATAAAATTTTCAATCTTGATTAGCATTATTTTAATAATTTTTTTCAGAAACTTGATTGATCTATCAACAAGCTATAGAGAAAAAAAAAAGATGGAGTTATCTCACATAGACTTGGCTTCCATAATACAAATAATGACATCAAGTTGACATTTGCTCTTAGGTTGCATAATATCTTTTGAAAAATATACTCATCAATAATGCATAATATGGTAAAACTTTTTAAATTTTTAAGTTTTCTTTGAGTTTTTATTTAATAATTGTATTATGTTTCTTGATCATGTTTATTGTGTCATAAGTATTCAATTTTTTCTTGTTACTCATTATATTTTTTCATAAATTTTATGTAATGTGGTGTGTGATTATGACTTTGGTGAAGGGTAATTTGCTTTCTAATTTTCAAAAAATAATATTAAGAAATTTATAAAAATTTTCATTCAGTTTTTCTTTTCTAAATTGTTGTAGAAAAAAAATGATTTTACGTATCTTGTGTTTTGTCTACCATCATTTATCACAATCATTATGCACACACCTATTGGATAGTGAAGCCCTCTATCTTTGTTTTAACATACATCTATATCCATCAATATTTAACAAATAATAAAACTACAATTATTCATTGCAAAGCTATTTTCATCATACATAATTATATATATCAATCATAGATCCATAATTAGCCTAGCATTAAGAAAAATTTCAAGGAAAATAATTGTAGGATCATCTTGTTGAATTGCGCATTCCCAATGGCAGTCATTGTTAAGATCTAAAGTTCAGATCTGGTTTCTAATTTATTTTGCATCCCATTTGGCTTGAGTTTCTCTTTCTAATGGTAGAAGATGGTGCGTCTTGATATTGTGTTGGATTGCCTCATGTTTTTAACTTTTGATTTACCTTTTATTGTTCATCTCTATTTCTTTTATTATTTACTCTTTTTAAAGTCTACATTTTATATCTCTAGGCCTTATAGTATACTATAGTAGTTTAGCCCAATGTCACAACATTAGGTTGAAGTCGTGACATTAAATAAAATTCAAATCTTCTTTGGAGCACAAAGTTTTAACGACAACTAATATCTCAACTCAGAAAATTTTTTTCTAGAGGACAAAGTTACGATAAAAAAAGATATTGAGTAAGAATTTTTTTTATAAAGCACAAAGTTATGACATAAAAAGATGCCACACCTGAGAAAATTTATTTTTGAAATATAAAATCACTAAGTCAAAAAATGTAATGATTGAAGAATATATTAAGGTGTTAGAAGATATCATGACTTGACATATCAAATTGATACTTTGTTGCTATGATGTGGAAATGCTATCATGGCTAAAATTGTGATTTATGCTTAGGCATACAAGATAACGGTAATGTGGGTGTACCTATGCAACTTGCCTCGATGCTAGATTTTAAAAGTGGTTTTGTTATACAACAAAGGAGTCTATAGTAATGATATATTTTTTTGATATTTAATTTTGAGTTTTATATATTATTTTAGTTTTATAATTTATTTGCTAAATACAAATAGTTAAAAAAATATCACATAGTGAATTTAGTGATAATTAATATGATGCTGATGTAGATATAAATATTAATTATAATCCTACAAAAAGATTATAGTCAAAAATTATGTTTTCTCCAACAACTACCTCATAATCTAATTTGTTACCTAAAAAATAAAAAAAATAGGCAAATATTAATAGTATGAACACATTTCAAAATAATAAAAAATAAAAAATTTAGAGATATCTATGAAGAATTATCACAATATATATATGTGTCAAAAGATATATACATATAGAAGTGTATGTGAGACCGAGCACCTAATGAGGCATGTTGACTAATGTAATAAATAATATAGTGTATTAGATCCAAATCAAACCCAACTTAGCGTTAGAGTTTTTCATGTTAGATCTAGATAGAGGTGTCAAACGGGCCGGCCCGGCACGGCTCGGCACGGCCCGACCCATTTTTTTTGGGCACGTTCGTGCTACCGGGCAGGGCACGGTTTAAAAATTACCGAGCCCGGCACGGCCCGTAGGCACGGCGGGCCGTGCCTTGCCTGGCCCGCTCGGGCATGCCTGTCCGAGTGGTTCGGGATACGGGAAGACAGCGGGTCGGGTCGAATCAGACCCGACCCGCGGTCTTTTATGCGGGAGGGGCTTCCTGGGGTCGGGCTCACGGGACACCCGGCACGGGACTGACCCGTGCCGGGGTGCCGTGCCGCGTGCCGAACCGTGCTGGGTCAGGCATGGCACGGCTCAGGCCGAGCACGGCACGGCACTAGAGGTGTCAAACGGGCCGGCCCAGCACGGCACGGCCCGTTTTTCACGTGCCCAGCCGTGCTACGGCACGGCACGGTTTTTTAAATTCGGGCACGGCAAGGCCGTTCCGTGCCGTGCCGGCCCACTCGGGCACGGGCGCACGGCAAGGCAGGGCATGCGGGGCTGGGCGGGTCGGGTCTGTTTGGACCCGACCCACGGTCTTTTTACCGGGGGCGGGGCCCGGTTGGGTCACGAGTCACGACTCAGTGAGTCGTTACCGTGAGTCGTGACTCGTGAGTCGCGACTCACGACTCACGACGCAGGCACGCGTGCCGGCGTGCCGTGCCAAGGCACGGCACGGCACGTGCTTTGTTCGCCCGGGCACGGCACGGGCTCGGGCACGTTTTTTGATCGTGCCGGGCCGGCCCAGGCACGGCCGAACCGTGCCGTGCCTCGTGCCGGGCCGGCCCGGCCCGTCACGTTTGACACCTCTACACGGCACGGCATGCGCCTAACCAGGGCACGGAATTTTTCCGTGCTGGGCCGGCCCAGGCACGGCTGAACTGTGCCGTGCCTCGTGTCGGGCCGGCCCGGCCCGGCCCGGTTGACACATGTAGATCTAGATTTAGTTTTGTTAATCAACTTCATATATTGTAATAATTTTGGGAGAGAAATGACTAAATTAATTATGATCATGAATCTTTTGATTAGATTTTTGAAAGATCTAGGGTAGTTAGTATTTACAGACCTACTTCAAACTTACTTGTCGTAGGATTTATATGTCTACAACTAGGAATGACGTAATAAAATATTATAAGCTAGAAAAATAATTAATAATTAATTAATTTAGGAAATTTAGTGGAGTGATATTTGTGATGTTCGATATATGAACTAGTCACAATGATGTTTTATTTGTATGACTCATCGTATACTATGTAGATTCAAAATAAAAATTTAATAAAAAAAAATTTAGGATTTTTTGAGATTATTTATTCTCATGATGATTTTATTATATATGATTTTATGTCTTAGATTTTTAGAGAATATGAAATTTAGAATAAAATATTTTGTATCAATTTTGATAATACTTCTAATAGTGGAGTAGCTATTAGTATATTTATTAGAGATAGGTTGTTAGATGATATATTTCATGTTAGATGTACTCGTCACATAGTTAACTTGATAATATAAATAAAAATAAAAATTATTTTTTCATAGAAAAAATCAAAAATTCACAAAAATATCAAAAATCAAAAATTATTTTTAACATAGAACATGAGTTAGCAACTTATGCTTGTATGTGGGAAAAGAAACATTAAATAAATGTGAGATATCGTTAGAATTATATTTATCTTATATTAGAGTCATGTGTTAGCTAGCAACATGTGATATACTATTATATTAATATTAAAAGTAATGAACTTATTATTGTTGATTCATACTAGGATATATAAATTTATTTTATAAAATTCTTGAAGATTTTTAATGACATGATGAATATATATTCATTTATATATATTCCTATTATTTGCATTGTACTTAGGTACAAATGTAATATTAGTAGTATGTTTTATAAATATAAAATATATTTTATATTTTGTGTCATGATTGTTGAGATGGAAATCTAATATTCAGAATATTAATATTTTATTTCAATTTTATATTGTTTGGCTACTTGTATAAATTATAAGGTTATAGTAGAATGAATAAAAAATATTTTGATATACATATCGACATGTATGAACGATGTACACAAACTTAAAGGATTTTTCATGCAAAATTACTTAAAATTCTTACATATTATAATATTAGATATGATAGTTGTAGGTAGGCTTCGAGTATGGACATGTATATTATATCCAGAGTTGATGACTTTTTTATTTAGTTAGACAAGAACAAATAATGAGATAGTCTGTTGATTAGGAGTGAGCTGTTTTGATACTTAAATGTTGGTTATTACTTTATCATATTATATGATAATCAGAATTTATTCATTTTATTATGATAAAAATAATATGAAATTATCTATACCATGCTATCTAATATGACACATGATCAACTAACCCCTATGACATCTAGTGTAGCATTGTAGCTTTTTATGTGGAAGAGAATATAATTCAGATAAGAAATTGAGATACGATCATATATCGTAGAGATACTTGTTTGTAAGAAGGATTGGAAAGATTAAAAGGTTGGACATTAGGACAAGGTGCAAGAGATAATGATGGATAATGATTCATGGGACATGAAGATTGAAGATACTGAGAGCACTAACAAAATCTTCAGACGCATTCATGATGACAATATGCATCTGTTTCCATACTAGCATATCACATATACTGATTGATAATTCTTGATTCATGTATTAGTGATACTGTGTTAGTTTTTATTTATTTTTATTATTTTTTTATTTCATTATTATTTATGCACTATTAATCTACTGGATATTTGGATTGTATTTATTATTATTTTTATTTTTGATATTTTTTTTATTTTATTATGATTTATGCAAATATCATATTATTCTTTTGTTTCATTATTGTTATTAAATGAAATTTTTAAATTTTTTTTGAGCTTAACCAAATATGATGTTAAATCATGATCGTTGTTTTAAATTTTTTTTTTTCAAATTTAAAATTTTGGCCCATAAAGTAAAATTTGGCAAAAAAAATCCACAAACTAGCATAAAGCACCATTACTCATACCATGCCTGACATGTCTCAACATGACTCAACACTTTGTGGGTGAACCATGCCATGCTGGGCCGCAATTGTGGTTCTTGTGCTATGCCCGACATGACATAGTGACATGACCATGCTTCACTGAAATAGGCCGTATCGATATATTATGGCTTGTTTGTTATCTCTAGCTGTTCTGTGTCATGCACGACTGAATTGTGTCGTGCCGTGCCTCGCATGAATGAATTGTGTCGTGCTGTGGGCCATGTCTTGCATTAATGAATTGTGTTGTGATGTGGGCCTTGCCTTGCATGAATGAATTGTGTCGTGCTGTGGGCCATGCCACGCTCAACTGTATTGTGTCGTGCTGTGGGCCATGCCACGCTCAACTGTATTGTGTCGTGGGCCATGCCTGAGTCTCTTGTCCTGGTTTACACCTCTACTCCACATTGACATACTGGTCTTCAATGTTGCATCTATCATCGGCACCCTTTAAGTAGATGTGTGATGCATGTCCATTGTTGCACATTTGTGCATTTGTACCTACACACACACAATGAACACATGTGTACCATTATAGATGCACACACCCATATGCATGAATCGGTGCTATTACAAAAACATGCTTTATGCTTAAAATCTTCATCTTACCTAGGTTTTGTCTATGATATTGTGTGAATTGTAAAATCATAAAAAAATTTTCAATTGTAATATGGAATGTGTACAAGGGGAATCACAAACATATAACTTAAATTTTGATTGAGGAAGCATGCATGTTGGGTACTTACATTCATAAGTATAATTGAAATAAAAAAAAAAGGTAGTAAATCGTAATAGTGATACTAATTTTATAACATATGAAATTCAAAATTTGTAATGTTATGCTCTATTTTTTTATGTAATATAGTTTACTTTCGAATTCTAAAATTTTTGCAAATTCAATCTAAGAGATGCAATAAATCATAATATTAATGCCAGAATGATTTGATGTATTCAAGTGTAATTAAATATTGAATAGGAAATACAACCAATGCAATTTTATTGATCTTATTTTTTTGATTGACTTTGATAATAATAATAACTAATAGGAAAAATACAAATATATAGATCCAAATTAATATTTACATGGAGATGTGGAAGATGAATTAAATGTTGAGAATGTTATACTTATTGAGAGTGATGATTTAATTTTTTGATCATTTAATTCACCATGAAAATAATTGATTTACCTTAATGAGTTAAATATTGATTTATTTTTTTAGATTAGATATTAAATATTAAGTATTAGAGAATTCCATGCAAGACAACCAAAATACATCAATGACTTTAATTGCTAGTACAAGAAGAGATTGTTAAAGGAAAGACAAATGTAGTAGTAGGAGAGCTTCTTTTTAATATTTTTATTGTAAGTGGAATTGATAGACTCAAGATACTTATTGGGTTTTGCACCCCAATTGAATTTGACAGGCAAAGTACTCACATGACACAAGGGGATACACAAAATCTTTCCACACATCTAGAGAGAAAAATGATAGTTTTTTTTAGAGCAACTATACTTTTTTTAATAATTTTTAGATATTATAATTTTTCACATAAGTAGATAGCATTAGATATTTATAATTGTAAGTATTGGTATGATCTTTTATGTTTTTGATTATGAAAATATTAATCCAGGTCCTCTCACTTTGTTTCTATTCTTGAATATGTTTGAATGTCCTTATAGTTTATTATCTGTGAGGTATATTACAAAATAACTTAATTTTAATATTTATTTTTGGTTTTTTATATTATTTTGTAAGATTAAATAATTTTTAGGAAGATATTTTTTGATATATGCCTTTTAATTATTTTTCTCAATCATGAGGACACCTATTAGATGTTTAATCATTTTGATCATTTGTTTATTTGTTTTCATCTTGTTTATTTTTTTTGTTAAAGTTGAGAATTATAAATCCAAAAAAGAATAGAATTATTTTTGTTGATTATGAAGGATCTCAATTAGCAAAACATATTAGAACCTCACATTTGATATGTCATTCTAATACTAGTAGGGATCAATTATTTTTTGATTCATATATATGCTTAAAAATTTGTAAATTTGAGACTTATGTTGAATTGAAATATTTTATAATTTTTATTAATGTTTATTCTAGATTTATATATTCATATTATTTAGAGTAAAATAATATTTTTTCTTATAATTATGTATTTTCATAAAATAATAAAAATGCATATAATGATGAGTTGTATGTAGACTAAGTATTGGAGAGTGCATGTTGTGATGAGTTGCCTCAATCACATGTCATATGTACATATTCATGCTTTTGTATTTAGTGTGCTAATTTAATATTTATTCTTACTTTAAAATGATATTTGAAATTCTAATTTTAAAATTTGTGTACATTTGTTTCTTGAATCTCTTTGTTGAAGAGATTATTGTAGGATATAGGTAGCATCTCTATTGGTGAATTTTTTTTTTTTGTAATATTTTTTGGGTTAATTTTAGGTAATATAATAAATGTATAATTTTTTTTTTGAATATATTATTAATGATATACATTTATTTGTTCTATGTCTTCTAACTTTTTTTTTCCTATTTATTAACTTTGTTTACTTGTGAAAATTAGATGTAGGAATATATGAAAGGGTAAAGGTGATAGATTTTTCTCACAGAGTGCTAGTTGGAGGATTATATACAATCATGAGATGGTTTGATGTTTTATCCTGAGCAATGAAGGTTGAGTTAGAGGTGTTAACCGGGCCGGGCCGGCCCGGCACGAGGCATGGCACGGTTCAGCCATGCATGGGCCGGCCCGACACTGGAAAATTCCATGCCCGGGCCCGTGCCGTGCCCGGGTTAGGCACGAGTCGTGCCGTGCCTGGCCCGTGCCTGGCCTGCCACGGTTCGACCCGTGTCACGGCACACCGGCATGGGTTTGTCCCTTGTCAGGTGTCCCTTGAGCCCGACCCCGCGATGGCTTCTCCTGCAAAAAAGACTGCAGGTCGGGTCTGATTCGACTTGACCCGCGGTCCCCTGAATCCCGAACCATACGGACAGGCCAGCCCGAGCGGGCCGGCAAGGCACGGCTCACCGTGCCTGGGGGCAGTGCCGGGCCCGGCTATTTTAAACCGTGCCGGGCCAGGCACGTAGGCAGGCTTGTGCTCAAAAAAAAAAAAATGGGCTGGGCCGGGCCAGCCCGTTTGACACATGTAGGTTGAGTGTATTATATTTTGGGACCGATCATTTGGAATAAGATACCTCTTATGAAAGTGAGTGTTGAGTGTGACTATTATTTCTTTTGAACAGTAAATGTAAGAATAAGATCATCTTATTGTGTTGGGGCTAGTAGTAGATTGAGGAATAAATACTATCTATTTGTTAATTATGAGATGGAGAAGCATATGGTCATTTATGCTCATGATTATATGGACTAGGTAGATTGAACTGAGCAATATTAGTAACTTAAGAGAAGTTTGTAGCTAAAGGAATTCTATCATTAAAGTTCTTTTTAATATTACTAGAAAATGGCCCGACAACATGCAATGTTGTTGAAAAGAATAGAAATTCACAAGCAAAAATGGAATAATATTCTAATTCAACATCTTAAAAATTGCTAATAGAGAAGAAACATGATTAGTTGAAGTTTTTATTTTTTTTCTTTTTAGGCATGTTAATTTTAAAATTATTTTATAGTTTTTTATCTCTCACATTATTCTAATATTAATAGGAATTCATTTAATCTTTTTAATGTATATATTTGAAGATCTCATAAGTTTGTTATGTGCCATAAATAGATAGATTTTATTATATTTTTAATGTATTTCAACTTAATGAGTATTTATTTAAAGAAAAATTATTTTTTATATTTATATATTTTCATAAAATAATAAAAATATAATTTAGTTATGTTATTAAAATATTAAGAAATAATAATATATTAAAATACCTAAATGAAAATTTAGTTCATATTTTCATAGGTATTAAATATTATAGTGAATTTGTATCAACATATCACCCCTAGGGTATGATAGCAAAAAAAAAAAGCTCAGTATTTAGTTAAAATTATTAAGATTCTCTATACATAAAAGCATGTTTAAGTAGTTTTATATGTACTTTTGTTGTGTATGATTTTTCTCTTAGACACGACAATGACATCAAAGATAATTGCTTGTGCATTTATTGTCTACTCCAATATTCATGGTTGGTAGAAAATATTACATCAAACCTCATCTCAGATTGTAATGATCTAAGAGAGTTGAAATATTAAGCTTGTTCTTTGCTTGATTGAGGCTCCTATATAAGCTATAGTGAAATATGTTCTTACTTGCCTTAATAACTTGTGAAGTTGCTGGATCATAATTATATCATATTTTGCTCTGCATTCTTCACTTTTTATAATAGTTCTGTAAGTTATTGAATCTTATTATAATAAGAGAGAGGAGTTCATAATGATGACATGCCACCATTTGGAGATTTTTCATTTACCACCACTATTTTTCTGCCTGATCTAACAATTTCAGATAGAGGTGTCAACCGGGCCGGCCAGGCCCGGCACGAGGCACGGCACGGTTCAGTTGTGCCTGGGCCGGCCCGACATGTTTTTGAACCGTGCCCCGGCCAGTTCCATGGCACGGCACGCCGGCACGGGTCCTTTCCGTGCCGGTTTGAGCTCACGCGCCACTGGGGCACGCGTGAGCGTGACCCTGCCCCTGACTAAAAAAAGACCGCGGGTCTGGTCTGATTAGACCCGACCCGCGGTCCCGACACTCGACCCAATCCCAACGTGGAAAAAAAAATTCAAATATAATTGAATTTCAGTCGTTGGATTCGCCTCCAATGGCTAGGGGACAGAATCCGACGGTCCTGGTGATTATGCCCCCTAAATGTATATAAAAAATTTACAAAAATAATAAAAAAATATCTTTTTTTATAAAAAATTAATATCTTTAATCTATAAATTATACCCCCCTCCCTATAACATTTATGTTTTTCAAAAACATAAATTCTCTCAAAACTCTCTCTCTCACATAAACTGTGCATCTCTCTCTCGGGCCTCGGGATTTTGCTTTCGGCTTGGATTTTCGTGAAACTCGACTTGAGTTTTGATCATCAGAGCTTGCTGCCGTGCACCTTGCACGTGACTGACCATATTGTTTTTACCGGGTAATTTATTTTACGTTGTTTTTTACTTTCTCTCTCTCTAAAGTTTCTCTCTCTAGAAAAAACTAGGAAAAAATAAAAAACATAAAAAATGACAAATACACCTGAAACATATTTAAATTTGGAAAATGAAAATATTACACAGAGGTCCGAGGCTGCTGAAACTTTGGTTTCTCCAGTCGTATCAACCAAATCCCAAAGTTCTAAAAAATAAAAAACTAGGAGGACTTTTGTAGTTTGGACTCATTTTAAAATCATAACACAAAAAAATGTAATGAGTGAGGAACAAGAAATGACAGTGCAAATATTGTATGAGACTTTTAACATGCAAGAGTTCATTTGGAACTGGACACCTTAAGAGGCATGCGGAATTATACACTAAAAAACATGGACCCTTAGATCCTAGGCAAACCCAACTTGACACTACATTTTTTGAGATTGGATCGAGTTCAGTCTCAAAGTTTACCCCCTTCGTATACTCTAGCGAGTTGGGTAGGGACGGCATGACCAGACCCATCATATTGATGGGTCTTCCGATCAGATTTTCGGAAGATCCAAGGGTAGTGTGCATCATGCAGACTTATTTTCGGCCTTTCTATCATAAGATTCCTAGGTCCACATCTAGGAATGACATACTAAAGATATATAAGTTAGAAAAACAAAAAATAATTAAGGAATTTATGGCATATAGTGGAGTGGTGTTCGTGACATCCGATATATGGACAAGTCACGATGATTCTTCTTATGCACGTCTCACGAGTCACTATGTAGATTCTAATTGGACAATCAATAAAAAAATTTTAGGATTCATTGAGATTCTTCATCCTCATGATGACCCGACCATTTTTGAGTGTATGATGAAAATCTTTAGGGAATATAAAATTCAAAATAAAATTTTTAGTGTCACATTCGATAACGCTTCTAATAATGGCGTAGCGATCAATATGTTTGTTAGGAATATTAGAGACGCATCATTAAGAGAGATCTTTCATTTCAGATGCATGTGTCACGTGATTAACCTGATTGTTCAAGTGGGTAAGAAGGTGTGTTCCCCTGCGTTGGAAAATATACGCAATGCACTCAAGTATATTCGCACTCCTCGCAGATAACAAGAGTTTGGTACTCTCTGTTTGTCTGCGAATCTTAAGAAGAAGAAATTCCAATCGGATGTGAGACATCGTTGGAATTACACATACCTGATGTTGGAATCATGTGTTGGATACGAATACCTGATATCCGACTACGTCAATAGTAAGAGTGACGAACTTATTATTGACGACACTGACTGGGCTTCAGAAATTTTATTTATGAAATTCCTGAAGATATTTTATGACACGACGAATATGTATTCGTCGGTTTATACGCCCACCACTTGCATTGCACTCCGGTGCATATGCAACATTAGTAGCATGTTTAGGAAGTATCGAGCTGACCCGACGCTTAGCCATATGGTTGCAGAGATGGAGACCAAGTACTTGAAGTACTGGTCTACCGTTTCATCTCTTTATTGCCTCGCTGCATGCATGGACCCTAGGGCTAAGGTGGAAGGGGTAGAAAATATCCTTACTTTCATTTTCTCGTGCATGAACCGGGAAGAGCCACCTGAAGGGTTCATTCACGAGAAGTTGACTGACATGTTCACATACTACGATACTAGGTATGATGGTGGTGGTGGTGAGACTGTGATTATGGACATTGATACCTTGTTCGGAGATGACGATTATTCCATTCAGCTAGCGAGTGGGAAACGTAGGGGTGGACCATCATATAGGAGCGAGCTGTCTCAGTACTTAGATACCGATTACTGCTCAATACTATCACATTCTGATACTAAGAATCTTGATTTATTACAGTGGTGGAAATCATATGAGTCCACCTATCCCATGCTATCTAGGATGACACGGGATCTACTGACTCTTTCGGTGTCGAGCGTAGCATTGAAGTCTGCTTTTTCTGTTGCAGTGAACGTGATTTCGGATAGGAGATCGAGATTACGTCCAGATATGGTTGAGGCCTTGGCATGTTTGAAGGATTGTAAGGAATCGATGTTTAGCATCCATGATCGTGCTAGAGCCGGTACTGGGACAAACACTACAGTCGCATCCTCATTCACTACGATGGCGGAAGAGTTGATTGCCGATGATGATGATCCATATGATACTGATCTTGATGTTTCGGCTGATGATTCTCATGATATACCGATTGACGATTGATGATGATCTGCTGTTTTTTGTTTTCGATGTTTTTTTTATTGATTGTATTTGTACGCTTTGTTTGTACGTTGTGTTGAAACTTATACTTGTTATGTTCGGACCATCGGTTTTCAAATGGATGATTGGTAATTTTTCATTTGTGTTGTTTAATTTTTTTTTTAATTTTTATTTGTAGCTTTTACTAATATAATGTATTGATTTATTTTGTTTTTAATTTAAATTTTATTTTAAACATTAATAACTTTAATATATAAATAATAAATATAATAAAAGTTAAACTAATATGAATTTGAAAAAAAAAAAATTTCTAAACTTTGTTATTTTATTTAATTTTGATTTTTAACATTTATAAAATTATATATATTTAATATTGTACTGTACACCTACACATAAGCTGTTATGCATTACAATATATAAAATTTTAAAAAAAAAATTCCTGCCAATCGGGTCTCGGGTCAGGGTTTGCCTCTGCCCGGCTGCCCCGGCCCGTATGGACAGGCCGGGCCCGAGCGGGCCCGGCCTGCAGTGCCTACGGGCAGTGCCGGGCCTGGAAGTTTTTAAAACGTGCCGTGCCGGGCACGGCACGGTGGCACGTTCGTGCCCTAAAAAAACGGGTCGGGCCGGCCTGGCCCGGCCCATTTGACACATCTAATTTCAGATAGTTATGAATGCTGCTCATTGATGATCTTTCCAAATTGCTGGTCATGATTTTATAAGTTGTTTCTTATTCTAGACTTTCTTTCTCTTACTAGTTTATTATCTTTACTTGATAGTTTGTCTCAATTTTTCATCAGAAATACTATCTTATCCTAGATGAGATAAATAATTTTTTATTTAAGGAAACTTGAGAATTGATAATTCATTCTTAAAAAAATTATGTTGTTGGTTGCAAGTAGTTTTCACACTAAATATTAATTCGAATTGAAAGATAAATCAACTTAGAGCTTATTTAATAGAAAAGGATCTTACACATTTTTACTTGGGTTAGAATATCATGATATGTTTGCACCAGTAACCAAAGTAGTTTTTTTTTTTCAAATCTTGCTCTCTTAGTCCTCTCATGGTTGTATAAATTAAGTGAAATATGTTTTTTCATGAAGATCTTTAGGAGTTGATATATATAAAATATTCATTGACTTTTAAACTAAACACAAACAGATATTATGTGTAAACTGTGAAAAGTTTTATATGTACTAAATTATCTTTTAAAATAGTGACTTGGTCATTTTTTAATGTATGATTATTTTTTTAGATATATTTCTAACTTTTTAAGATGAGTATACCTGTCAAAGTTATTTTATTGTTGGTGTAAATTGACACTATTTGTACGAGATATGATGAGCAAACAATTATATAGCTGAATGAGTTTTTTCAAATATAATTTCATGCAAGGTTGCATATAGTCATTGAAAAATTATTTTATTATGGACGTATATAAAGAATATTATTATAGAAGTTGACCTTTTAAGTTGTGCATCGATAAGTTATTATCTGACCTAAAAATAGATCTTTTTGATGATGTAAATACTTCTTTTAATTATACTAAATATAAAAAAAATATAGCAACTCTTAATTATATGATATGTATTAGATTAGATATGTCATATATGATCAGCATAATGGGTCATCTATTAAATATTTCAAGACAAATTTATATGAACATGATGTTTCCTATAAATATTTTTTATAGTGATTATGTTTATATGTAGTTGACTGAATTTTTTAATTCCAGTGGATCATCAATTTATGCATATATGAAATATACTATAGATTTTGCTATGTTTTGGGTTGTGATCTTGTTTTTTAGAAAAATAATAGGCAAATACATATTTTTAAATCTAAGATACTAAGGCATGATATAGAGCTCTGCTACAGCATATTTTTGGTAGTTCTAGATACTCAGTACATCCTGATTGGGCTGCCTAAAAATGGGTCTGGTAGAGTCTTACTTGATTATTTAACTGATTTGAGTTCTATATTCAATCCAGATTGACCTGGTCTTGTATTTGTTTTTCTGTCTGATAAAATTATTAAACTTCGTTGTATTTATCTTCACGACAATAACATATAACCAAGTTTTGTCCATCTAGCCTGATTATATTATGAGCATGTTCCCTGTAGCAACTACAAGGGTGGCAACCCTAGCCAAAATAGAGGATGGATGGGCTTCCCTCTAGAGGTGTCAAACAGGTTGGGTCGGCCCTGCCCGGCCTGTTTTTAGGTTGCCCAATTGGGCCACAGTGACGTGTTAGGCATGACATGAATTCAGCTGAGCCAGCCCGACACGACCCGTCAGCCCGACTGTTAAGTTTTTTCGGGCTATGTCGTGCATGGAGTGGCTGGATATGGTCCGTTCGCACCGGGCTTGGGCTGGGTTTGAAAAATTATAAAGTGCAAATTCAAAATTTATTAAAAAATTTTAATTTTAATTATTTAATACTTAATTAAAATAATTAATTAAATTTTAAAATTTTAATTTATCAATTTAATATAACATAAACAATTAAAATCTAAAAACTAATAAGTGCCAGAATCAATAGCAGTAATAGTGTTTGAATTAATAAACTAAAACAGTAATACAATCCAATGTAAATTTTAAAAACATAAGTGTCTCAATCAAGTCTTCATGAATATTAATGCCTCAATATCTGATCATAATTTTAATCTCCTATCTGAAATTATATTTACTGTAATAGAATAAATAGACTCAATGTTATGCTTAATACTGGATGAGTCAGTAGATCTTGTGTCATCTTAGATAGCACGAGATAGACGGATTCATATAATTTTCATCATTGTAAAATATTAAAATTCTTATTATCAATATATGATAAGATTGAACAGTAATCGGTATCTAAGTATTGAGACAGCTCGTTTTTATTCAATGGTCCACCCAATTATTTTACCCTCGTTATTTGAATGGAAAATTTATATCTGAATATGGTATTCATGTTCGTATTCGGACCCTTACTACTACTATTACCTTACTTGATAATGTACTATGTAAAGAGATCAATCTAAAGGTGTCAAATGGGTCGGGCTGGACCGACCTGACCTGGTTTTAGGTGAACCGATCGGGCCATCGTGCCGTGTCTGGCATGACATGGTACAATAATCGTGTCCTACTTGACCCGACACGATTTCATCAGGCTAGGCTCGGCACAACATGTCTGTCCAGTAGGTGATGAAAACATGCCAGGTTGGGCCAGTTCTTGCTCGTATGGGCTAGTTTTTAATTTTTAATTTTTAAGAAATTTAATTTTTTTTTATTTAAAATAGTTAATATTTACATATTTTTATGCTTTAAAAGTTTTTGTTATTATTTTTAGTAATTAGTTAATGTTAATAGTTAATATTAATTATTTATTATAATAAACAACTTAAATTTTAAAACTAAATGTGTATGTATATCTGTGTAAGTATATTAATTAATAAATCATTTAAACTAAATAAAAATTAAAAACTAATGCAAAATGAAAATTCACACAAAATTAATATTAAAGTTTCAAGCATCAATTCACAAAGGTACAAACTCAAAGTAATATCACAAACAAAATATAAATAAATACAAATATAATATAAATGATTAAATCGAAATCAAATATTAGATATTAGTGTTTCAATCGTCAACCATCAACGTCATCAATCGTCATATCATCCTTAATATTAATATTACATGAATCATTATTAGTAATTAACTTCTCCATTTTTTTTGTAGACCTAGCATGATCCTGGATGCCTAAACTCGAATTCTTTCAATCCTATATGCATGCTTAAGCCTCAATACTATTTGGATGTAATCTTGATTTTCTATCTAGAATAATATTTACTATAACACAAAAAACAGACTCCGATGTTACTCTCTACACCGGATGAGTCAATAGATCTCGTGTCATCTTAGATAGCACGAAAAAGATGAAATATTATGATTTTTATCATTATAATATATCAAGATTCTTAGTATCAGAATGTGATATGATTGAACATTAATTAGTATTTAAATACCGAGACAGCTTGTTTCTATTTGACGGTTTACCCCGTCATTTTTTCTTGTTAACTGAATGAAAAAGTCATCATCTCCGAATATTTTATCTATGTCCGTATTTGGAGCCTTACTAGTATTATCACAATACCTAGTATCGTAATATGTTAAGTGCTCAGTCAGCTTCTCGTGAATGAATCATTTAGGTAGATTTTTCAGATTCATGCACAAGAAAATATATGTCAGGGTATTTTCTATTCCTTTCATCTTAACCTCAGCATCTATGTAGGTAGCTCGATAATAAATAAATGGAATGGTGGACTAATACTTTAAATACTTAGTTTCTATCTCTAGAACTATATCGCTAAGTATTGGGTTATCTCAATACTTTCTAAACATGTTACTAATATTGCATAAATACCTGAGTGTAATGCAAGTCATGAGAATATAAACTGACGAACACATGTTCGTTGTGTCATACAAAATCTTTAGGAATTTAATAAATAAAATTCTGGTAGAATAGTCAGTGTCATCAATAATAAGTTTTTCATTTTTGCTGTTGATGTAGTTGGATATCACGTGTTCGTATCAAACACATGATTCCAATATCAGGTAAGTGTAATTCTAATGGTATCTCACATTCGATTGAAATTTTTTTTTCTTAAGATTCGCAAAAAAATAGACTACCGAATTTGTTATCTACGAGGCATGCAATTATATTTTAGTGAATTACATATATTTTTTAAAGTGGGGGCACATATTTTCATTCCTGCTTGTATAATCTGGTTAATTACATGAAACATGCATCTAATATGAACAATCTTTCTTATGGTCCATTTTTAATATTCTTAATAAATTTGTTAATTGTTATTTCATTATTAGATGTATTATCAAATGTGATACTCAAAATTTTTATTATAGAGTCAAAAATGATCAGGTCATTACAAAGATGAAGAATCTCAGAGAATCCTAAAATTTTTTTATTTAGAGTTTATTTTGAATCTACATATTAGGCTGTAAGACATACATAAGATGTACCATTATAATTAGTCCAGATATCGGATGTCATGTATATAACTCTATTATATTTTCTAAATTAATTAATTATGATTTATTTTTTTAACTTATAATATTTTAGTATGTCGTTCTTAGATCTGGACTTATGAATTCTATGATATGTAGTCTGAAAATATGCTTACATAATACTGGATATTCTTAGATTCTCTGAAAATCTAATCGGAAGATCCATCATGATGATCAATTTGGTCATGTCGTCCATTCCTAACTCATTGCGGTATATGAATGAGATAAACTTTGAGATTGAATTAGATTCAGCCTCAAAAAATCCATCGCTAAGTAGGGTTTGCCTAGGATCTAATGCATCATATTTTTTGGTGCATAGTTTGACATGCTTCTTGAGGTGCTCAGTCATACACAAACTATTATAACTTAACTTTTTTTATAAAATTTGTACTGTGCTGATTTTTTTTGATAATCATAATTTTTTTTTATTTTATTATATTAAAGTGAGACCAAACTACTGAAGTCATTCTAGTTTTTTATTTTTTAGATGTTTGAGTCGAGTTGATCAGAGAAACTAAAGTTTTGGCAGCATTGGACCTTACAGTAATATTTTTATTTTTTTAAATTAAAATTAATTTTATTTTCATTATTTAAATTATTATTTGTCATTTTTTATTTTTTTATTTTTTTTAGACTAGAGAGTTGAGAGTAGAGAGAGAGAGAAACTAGTTAACTAATTAAAAAAAATACTAAATACTCGTAAATCAAAATACGTTAACTTTAGTTTTTTATATTCGTATCGCACGGGCACCACAAATTCAAAGACCAAAACTGAGTTGCGAGTCCCGAAGGCTGAAATCCTGAGAGATAAAATTAGAGAGAGAGAGAAGAGCTGCAAGATCCAAGGTTCATGTTTTAAAAAATATAAATTTTAGAGTGAGGGGGGGGTTGTAGATTATTAGAAATTTTTTAAAGTAATTTTTATTGTTTTTTTTAATTTTTAATAATTAAAAAATGGGTAAAATTCTTAGGGCCCTCGGATTCTACCCCATTGCTATTGGAGATGAAATTCAACGGGTTAGATTCAAATTTTTTTTATTGATCTAGTTGGTTCAACCGTCGAACCGACCAGAACTATCCTAAATAGTGCCGAATGATTTTTCGGTGTGCTTGAAAATTTTGACCCCGAATCTGATGCAAATGCTTCCCGCTTGAAATTTTTGGTTTTTCGACACCATTTCATATAATCCGACACCCACGCCAAATAATTCTCTATCTTTTGGCACTACTCCATATAATCTGATGCTCACGCCATATAATATCAATTTTCCAGCACTGCTCCATAAGAAAATTTTAAATTTTTTATATATAAAGTTATACATTTATAGTTATACATAAAAATCATATATTTATACATAGTAATAGTATATATAGCTGTAAATACTTATCCAACTTAATATAAATAATTATATGTATTTTTTAACATATAATTATATATGTTAAAACTTATATTATAGATATAATATATATTATTATAAATAATTATACATAAACTTAGTTATGTATAGTTATGCATATAATTTTGATTAATTATATATAGTAAAAAATATAGTTATTAAAATAATTATATATATATTATATATAGATATGAAGATAATTGCATATTAATGTATTTTGTATATAATTATAAATAGTTATATATAATTAAATATTGGATTATGTTTATGTATAGTATAAAAAATAATGATATATAGAATTATAGATATATATTTTTGTATATAATTAATATATAGTCTTATATATAGTTAATATATAGATAAATAATTCAAATAATTTATGAACAAAATAGCATCATCCCCAAAAATATATATGAATACTCATACAAATATATATTAATATTAATAATCAATTCAAGTAATTTAAATTCTCATTTTAATTTTTAAATTCCTTTCAATTATGTATTATTATTATTTTTTAGTTAATTTTATTGTTATATAAAAATTTGAATAATTAAATATTATTATTAATGTTTTTTTCAAGACAAGTTTCTCCGATTCAAAAAAATTTAAAAAAGATTTTGTGTGAAAATATGTTATTAAGGTTTTCGGAGAGTAATATTTGATATGTGAATTCTACAATCAAAGATGCACAGGAGAGATGGATAGACTTAAGCATCACTTAGTTAGAACTCATTATAATATGAAACAATACCTTAAAGTTAATAAAGATATTAGATTGGAATGCAAAGAAACATTGATTAATTTTAAGGATTAAAAAATGAAAAAAAATAAATTGTTCCAAGAGATTAGTATGAGTTCAATTTTAATGAATGAGAGTGTCTTGTCCAAAATAAAATGTGTCTTAGGGAGTGGGAGAGTTGGAGTGAGGAACCTATTTCTTGGGGACCTATAGATAAATCTACCACTTCATAAACTCATAAAAGTACTTTGAATTCAAAGTAGAAGCAGAAGAAAGGAAAGACGTGTATAAAAAAATCGGTAGGTTTATTTATTCAAAAAGTCTTCCATTCAATACTATGAATGATTCTTATTGAATTTCTATGATGGATGTTGTAAAATTTGAGCTCGAGTTTAAGCATTCATTTATGCACGAATTGATGTCATGAATTCTTAAAGAAGAGTTTAATTATGTCAGTTGGTTGGACATATGGAAAGAGTTTGTATATTATCAATTTTTTGGTGAATAATCTTGCTGACACTTGGTTTATAAAATCAGTTGATACTTTTAATACAATAAAAAATAGAGAATTAATGTTCAAATATTTTGATAACATGGTTGAAGAATTAGAGAGGAGAATGTTATTCAAGTCATCACTAATAATGTTTTTAATTATATGAATGGTGTACTCTTTGTACTGCATATTGTATTGATTTGATATTGAAAGATATTAGAAAGTTAAACTTTAATATATGCAAAAAAAAATTAAACTTGAACATCAAAGATTGAATCCTCTAGTATATGTAATGAACAATATTATATTGAAAGAATGAAGTCTACAAAAGAAAATAAAATATTGATCTGATTCTGATAGATGAGATTGATTCGGATGATGAATGAATTCTGGAGAAAGAAGATCTCATCCTCTCTTTTGATCTTTGTTAGTTTTAGGATGATGAATTATTTAATATTGATGCTATTAGAGTTGTGTCATCCAACTCCTAATAGACTCAAGCATCATCAAATTAAATAATTTTTTCATATTTTTATAAAAGAAAACTTAATGAAGTAATAAGTACACAAAAATTAAAATCATAAATTCGATTAAATTTAATAAAAAAACTTATAATATTTATACTATACTTAATTAATAATTTATATTTTTTATTAGATACAAGCAGAGAAAATGGTAAAGAAGAGTTTAATTTGATACTAATTGATAAAGATAAAGATTTAGATGAAATGAAGATAAATGACAGTGAACATTTTCTACTTTTAATACATTCGATGAGAATGATAATGTCATTGAAGCGAAAAATTTAATTTGAAGCAATTTACTTTAGTTTTATTTTATGACTTGATTATGATTTTTTATGAAAATAATAAACTAATATAAATATTTTTTTATAATTTTAATGAATTATTTTATTGTTTTTATTTATATTATTTTATTTTATATATTTTAAAATATTAATTAATTATATATTGTGATGTTAAAAAAACCTACGCCTCAATGCCTTGAGGCTTACGTTTCATTTTTAAGAACACAAAAATAATGTCTTATATTTTTGCTTTTTAAAACTTTAATATGTACTATTTTTTGTGATTATAAAGATAATGTTTATTTCATTTGAAAATTCAATGATGATTGGATTAAATTATACATTTAATACTTTTAATATTAATAAAGCTCAGGGTATAAAATATCACTATCAATTGAAGATCTAAGAACCATAAAGTTAAAATATATTTATGTGAGAATAATATGAGGATAATTGGTCATCTAGAAAATTTTTGTATTGCTTATATGTATTAAAGATCATCCATTTATGTGATAGGAAATATTTGTGTCGAAGGATGATAGGTTTTGGGTTCGAGACTAATTAGATGTAACCTGTTTGATTTTCTAGAGTAATGTTGTCGAAATATTAACCTTTCCTAGATCCCGTAATAAATTGAGAGTCTTGTCCACCAGTTATGAATTCTATAGTACAAAACAGCACTACCAATTGTTCAATGATAAACTCTCCCCAGGGACAAATTTTTGTAAGATGCACAAATGTTTCGCCTACTACAATATCTAAAACCAACAAACTTGAATGGTTAGGAATGTCATGAAGCCTAGCTATCTGCCTTCCATGTACATGGGGCCTTTCACTTTTGAAAATACTGCTTTTGAGAAAAAAATTGGTTTTCCATTTTTATAAATTTTCTTTTTAAATTATGATAATTTCTTTAATTTTGGTTTTAGATAGGGGGGATGGAACTAGAAATGTTTGTTACTCAATTGAATGTCAGAAATCTTTTTTGTGGATTGTTATTAGGAATCAGTAGCCATATCTGCTAAATTTGTAGTCCTTCCTGGCCTTGCAGGAGTGTCAGTAAATTGCATGACGAGTGGTTTGCTGATGAAGAGGCTGTACGAAAATCTGTAGGATTGCTGGACAAACGAATAGTGCCATATCACATTTACAGAGAAGTGAGCTATCTTATATGTTTTGGGGGTTGATTGTACTTAAATTTAATCTCTCTTATTGTTTGATCACTAGTAATTTTCTTGGGCAGGTCACATGTGGGATCTGCTTTGAATCTTTCCCCCCTGATAAGATTTATTCTGCTGTCTGTGGCCATCCCTTTTGTGCTTTTTGTTGGTCTGGTGTGTTTCTTAATTTTGTTTTTAATCAAGGTTTTGATGGAAATTGGATTTTTTTTTAATATAAGCTTTAAACAATTAGATCCCATGACAAATTTTACATAGTCCATCGATATTTACCTGCAATATTTTGGTTGAATTAAAATTAAAAGAGGTTGTATCTTGATATAATAATAAGTAGATTCACTCAAAGATAATTGGTCTTGAGTTCGAGATAGTCCAATGTGCCTTCACTAATTTTCCATGGGCTTGGGCTGAAACTCAAGTTGGATCAACTCAAGTAACCAGAATCAACCTGAGACAAAATTGGGTTCGGGTCAAGCTCGATTTGAATAATTTTAACCCGAGCTACATTGGGGCTGGGTTTGGATCTAAAGCTCAGGCAACCCGAAGCTAATCTAGAGTCGAGATAAAAAATCAAAAAAATAATTAATGTCCTAATTTTTATAGGTATAGTAACTCATTCTCATTTTCTTTGAGGGACATGGGTAAGTATGTTTCCAACCCCAATTTGATGGGAGCACTTTGGAAAAAACTTGCTTTCCCATTAACTTTTGGTTAAAACATGATTATCCATATCCCTCAATGAAAATGTGGATGATTTGATATGCCTATAAAAATCAAGGTTTAAGAGATTGAAACATACAAAATATTTGCAATCAGTATTAGGTTTATATTATATAAATTTGAGTTTTCAAAAAAATATTTATAAACTAATAATTTTACAAGTTTATATTATTTAAAGTTTTTAATTACTTAAATATTTATTAGTTTCTAGTCTATTACTTAGGATTCAACTTTAGTTAAGTCTATTAGTTTTTAATTTTAATTCGGATTGAAGGGTTCGAGTTGAAACTCAGATTGGATCATAACTCGAGTAATATTTTTTGAATTGAATCCCACCTAACTTGCCTGAGCTGTAGCCCTATTAGAGATAAAACTTGCCAAGCTTAATGCCTCTCCTAGATCTTATGTTTAGTGGGAACCATTTGCACTGGGTTGTTGTATGAACATATAAACAAAAGCTTTACGACTTGTTTACAATTTGTTAAGAGATTGATTTGCAAGTATTAGATAAAGGTTATAGCTAATTAAAATGGATGTTTAGCAAATAATAGCATCCATTAATAATTGAAATGGGTTGACAACAATTTGAATCTCAAATGTTTTTTTAACAAGCTTTGAATTTTTGGTATTTTCTACTGTAAAATAAATATAGAATTTGATTTTGTTGTTGCTTGCTGTATGCTGTTAGGTTACATAAACGCAACTGTTACTGATGGTCCTGGATGTTTGATGCTGAGGTGTCCAGATCCACCTTGTAGAGCTGCTGTAGGTAAAGATATGATCGACATGTTAGCTACTGATGAAGATAAGGATAAATACTCTCGATATCTTCTTCGGTCTTATGTCGAAGACAATAGAAAGGCAGGATTTGAGCTGAAATATTTGACCACCACTATGAGTCCAATATTGTTTGCTTTGTACCTATTTGTGCTTACATGTTTTTGTTCCCACATTAATTTTTATATATTATACATGCTAACCTCTCTGTAGTTTAAAGTGGTGTATATAATGTCTTTGAATATTTAATATTAAGAATGATAACTGAGAAATTGTTTAAAATCGAGTTGTTGCAAGAGACAATTTACTAAAGGCAGCATATTCAAAAGGGATAGAGAGTTCCAAAACAAGAGAATTTGTTAAGAAACAAACATTTTTAAAAATGGAGTTACGACAAGGTATTTGTGAAATATAGTATCATTCTAGCAAATTTGAGGTACACTTAGTATTAATGCTTAGCTAATATTATGTTGGTTAAATGTGTTCAAATGGGATAATTAAATCACAGTTGGAATATTTCTCCCTAGCTTGTTCAGATAGATTTGAGCTCAACAGGTTAAAATTTGGGAAAAGCAATAAACAAGTATTTTCTATTTGAACAGGTTTGATTCGTTGATTTATTTTGTTGTTAAGTGTTTGGATCCAATAGTAATATTTAATACAATGACTAAGAGTGCCAATTTTGATTGAACAGGTTCGAGCAAAATCGCATAGATTTACCTAAAAAAATATATCAGTTGGATTGATGTATATTCTATTTCAACTGATGTGATACTAGCATCCTATTTTTTTTTTAATTAGTCTTGTTAATTAAGAAATTCGAAATGCATAGATTAGAACTTAATACTATTTCTATAAAAAGTTTCAGTTAGCTGATTGTGGAGATTCTTTTGTCAACAAGATGTTGTGCTTGGAAGGATTTTATTGTCGGAACTAATTTTCCAAGTCTCTAGCACAAAATTGAGAACTGGGAAGTGAGCAACCTTGGAGGCTTTGGGAGGTATTTATTTAAGGAATTCAGTTTAGTGATTTAGGGTAGTGATTTTCCCAGGATAGAAGAGTAAAATGGGGTATTTTAGTTAGAGAAATTAGTGAAAGTTAGCATGCACTATGAGTCCAGAATAGAGTTTGGGAAATTAAAGTTTTATTTGATTTTATTTTTTGTAAGGATTTTAGAATGGCTAAAATGGATGCTAGAAGGGATGAAATGAAGGGAAACTATTATAGAATGGATAAAATTGAATTTGGAAATTTAATTCCAAATTAGAGTTTATGGATTTCTGGGAATTGGAGATATTTCTTTGTACCCAATTTAGGTTTAAGAGTGGAGTCGGGTGGAGGTAGAATGGATTATGGAAGGGAGAATTTAGTTTGGAAGGGAATGATATGGGACTTCACACTCCCCATAATGCATCCTGACGAATGGATGCCAATCCCTGCTAGTAGCTTTGTAGGAACACAAGCAGAGTGGCTTTACACACTCGCTGAATGCTTACTGATCCTCTCGGAATAATTTTGTTTGCCACAATAATGGAAAAAATGATGCTTCTTTCTTTATCAATTCAAAGAAATTGAAAACAATACATAGGTTTTTTTATATAGCCCAAATGACAAAAGAAAAAAAAAAAGAAAACAAGGAGCGAAGAAATAGTCTATCAACTGAATAGTAATGTTCATTTGTTCAATCCGAACCAAAACACAAAAAAATTTACGTAAAATATTGTTCACCCTATGTAGGCTTCTCACATAAACTCCTTAGAGGCTTTATCCTTGATTTTTGGAACCCAATGTTAAGTGCTCGATGGAAGGTGTCGTCAAATGTATACATGATGAATATGAATGTGTTTATCATTCTCCCTGAGTAGAAGAACTCATATTGATCTTTGCATCTCATTTTATGAAATCAAATTGATGTCCATCTCTGAATGTTATCTCAATCGAATGAGGTGTCTATAAATAAAATCACTCTTTGCAGGAACTATTTTAATATCAAAAATATCATCAATATCATTGGTGGAACTGTGACTCTTGGGATCTGGAAAAGAGGATATTGGCTTTCTTTCATATGTATGCCCAATATCATCATGATCTAGTAATAGAGGATTGTTTGGATCAAATACAGGGATTTTATCCTTAATGATTTCTTTCATATGAACCCCTTTGGGAGATATAGAACAAATGCATTATTGTTAATTTTTTTAGTACCCTAAAGGGCTCCTTACTATGGGTGCAAACTATTATGATCACATTCACATCATTATCAGATCTTTGACATTACTATGGGCTCCTTACTATGGGTGCATTATTGAACCCATTTTTGAATTTTTTCCATAAATTTTTTTATATTTTATATCGAGCACATTTTTTTTGATATGCTCATTAATCTTTTTATGCAATTTTCAATTCATGTAGATGAGATGCAAATGCAAAGGGTGGTCCAAACACTTGCTTACTATCTCATATAGGAGTAAGATTGATAGGTTGTTAAGATTGAAAATAATAGATTATCTCTATTGGACTGATGCCCATGGTTTGGTTGACTATTTTTATATGCAAATTTGGCTATTGGCAAATGAATGTCACAATTTCCTAAGTCATCTCCAACTAAAGAACTAAGAAGGTTCTTCTAACTTTTAATGATGGCTTCAATTTGTCTATCAGTTTATGGATGAAAAACAAATGAATACTATACAAGATGCTTATGTGAAGATATGTGGGGAATACACAATGCTTTGTGGGTAAACAAGTAGCCATCTCAGAGGATAAAACTTTTCTTCTTGGTATTATCTTTATAGGGATCAGCATAAACTTTATCTAACTTGTGATAAATTATATTTGTTTTGATCTTATCAAGTTTGACAATGTCAGTTTTTTTAGCTAAAAGAGGTAGGCGAGCATTATAAGTAACACTGATAGGAGTATATGAGATAATGCACTGACTCAGGGCATCAATAGTGTGATTCTCTATCTCTGCCCTAATGTCGAATAGTGTATAGAAACTCAACTCATTGTTTGTGTTTGACAATTAATTGCTATTGGGAGTTTACTTATGGTTTGAAAATATTAGTTATGTCTATTTGTTTACACACTGCTCTGTGTGTAAACAAATAGATATCTTAGAGGATAAATCTACTCTCCTCTTAGATATTATCTTTATAGGGATCAGCATAAATTTATCAAAATTAGGATAATGGCATTTTTTTTTTGATCTTATCAAACCCAACAAAATCAATTTTTATAGTAGCTAAAAGATATATGTGAGCATTATAAGTGACATTTATAGAAGTATATGAATTAATGAATGGACTCAGGGCATCAGTAGTGCTGTTCTCTTTTTCTGCCTAACGTTGAATATTTATTTTGCAGTCTTGTAGAAACTCCACTCACCATTCGTGCCTGACATTTAATCACTTTTGGGAGTTTACTTATAGTTTGAAAAGATTATAAACTCATGAGAAAGTAAGTAATGCTGCTAATATTGTAGGACTTAATTAATAAAGTAAAATTTATTGTCATTTAGTTGGGGAGGCTCATAACATGAGCTTCAATCATTAGATATTTAATGTTATAAAATGGTTTAGTAGCAACTTTAGTCCAACAATTTTTTTTTCTTTAAATATTTTTTCATAGAGGCAATAATAGTGCTGAAACCCTAGATGAATTGATGGTAGAAAGTGGCCAATCTAAAAAAATTCTAAATCTATTGAATGCATCGAGGTTCAAACTACTCTTTAATTGCACGTACTTTTTTTGGGTTTGTTGAAATACCTTGGGAAGAGATGATAAAGCCAAGGAAGACTAATTGTATGGGGAGGAATGCACATTTAAGTGAATTGGCTTACATTTATTCTTTTCTCAAGATAAGATAGTTGTCGAAGATGATCGAGATGTTGTTTCCTTAATTGATTGTAAATTTGGATGTCATTGAAATATATCATAATGTAGATATGTTGGAGATCATGTCATTGTATGATGATAAATACATTTATTTAATGGCAATAAGTCATGGGTTCGAGACTTATTAAATATAGTTTTTTTGATTTTTAAAGGTAGTCTTTCCTAGACCTCATGCTACACTTAGAATCTTGTGCATTGGGTATGATTCTTTACTTTCTTTAAAGTATACTACAACAAAATTTTTTAAAAAAGTCTTAGTATCTGAGTCATTGCTCTCATAAAGTTATTGGGTGAATTGGTCATTCAAAAAGACAAAACATACCACTAATATAAATAATCTTTCATTTTGAAGATGGTCTTTTACTCATATTTAGATTGGATTTGAATTTGATAGTATCCACATTTAATATTGATATTGGAAAATAGTATGGATCCGATCATTATGTTAATAATGTCATACAATCATAGAATAAAGAAATGATACTTAACGGTGATCTTGTTGATGACTTGATTATCAATGCACATCTACCAAGTTTCTTTTTTTTTGAAACTTATTAGCATTAGAATGAAACATAGGATAAAATTTTGCATAACTATTTTATTTAGGTCTTCCACTTGTAATTTGAGTTTAGCATGCTTATTAAGATTTATATGATAGTGAGAAAGTTTTGGGAGATTGCTCTCAACACGAAGTCAATGAAATTGAATATTCTATAATGAAGGTAGTTGATATGAAAGGTTTGTTGGATAAATCTTCAAATTTCCTTATTAAGGGTTAAATCTCAATGAGATCAAGAATAGGTATTTCAACAGAGGACTTTTGAGTTATCACATGGAAAACTAAATGACTTTTTTTTTATTAGATGGTTTATTTCTCTGCAACTAATAAAACTCACCCTTGTAGGTGGCTTCATATGGCTTAATTGGTGACTCAACCTTGAGTTATAATAGTGTGTTTGATCATCCAAAAATATGAATGTCATAGTTTTATGATTAGCGATGTCCTAAGATAATTTGTCTGACATCTACATTTAAAACATTGCACCATGCCCCATCTCAGTAAATTGAGAATTACAAAGGCATGTTGCAATGCTTCTAGACATGGAGTCTTGCACTATTAATCCAAGTAACCTTATAGGGGTTAGGGTGTGAACCACCTTCAGGCCTACTTTGGTCATAATAGATATAAAGATGACATTGATGCAACTACTATTATTTACTATTATCTTGTAGTTTGTGTTCTTGATTTTCATAAAAGAGTAAAATACAAGTGTCTTTAATTCCTAGTGATCTGAGGTTGGAAAAATACACAATCCACTATCATGAGTGATAGGGATTCCCCGAGCTCATGGTGATTGAGTGTATCTCGGTGTCATCAATGAATTCATAACTGTCATCTAAATGGTGAGTCAAGGTGTTATCATTTAGATCCACCATGACTTTCTTGATAACACTCACTTTGTAAGGATTGAATTAATTGGAAGTAATATGTTTTTTCATCGACGATGTAAATGCTTAGAATGTAGACCAATTTTAGAAAATCATGCTCAACTTTCTTTCCTTCGAGAGATTGCTGTGAATATTTGGGATGGGTCCTCCCAAGGAAAGATAGAAGGCTAAGTCTATGGAGCTATTGCCTGAAACTCAGGGCCTATCGAGGTGCAGGCAACATATCTCATCCAAGTTTTATATCTAGGCATATGCCTTTTCCAAGGTATCAATTCCTTAGGCTAATAGTTGGCTTTCAATTCATGGTAAAGGTTTGCTCAAAAACAAAAATGAAGTTGCATGGGTGTCAATGCATTGAGAGTGCTACATCGAATCAGAAAGTCATTGAACTTGGCATAATTTTTTTTAGCCGAGGAGTTACTTTGTCACAATGAGTTTCACTAATCTAATAGCCTAGAGTAATATGATGAATGATTGTATTTATTTTTTAATTGATTTTTTATTTTTTCTAGGTACAAATGATCAACTCACTTCACATGTTTCTCAATTGTTCAATATGAGACTATTATTGATTGATTTTGTTGGTTAATTTCATAGAACCAAACTCAATGTGTGTTCTTTCGGAAGAGTATCACTTAAAATAGAGGGGTAGTGTGAAGATAGTTACAAACAATGCTACACCCCTCCATATGCGTCTCTTATATGGTAGGGGCCTTCTCAAGGAAAGATAGATGGGTGGGTCTAGAGGGCTATTACCTAAAATTCATGGCTCATCCAAGGTGTAGGCATCATATCCCATCCAAGTCTTGTATTTAGGCATAGGCTTTTTTCAAGGTACCGATCCTCTGGGAAAATAGTTCGTGCTTTCAAATCATGATGAATGTTTGCTCAAAATCTTGAAAAAATTTGAATGGGTGTCTCTGTCTCAAGAGTGCTACACCTAATTAGAAACTCATTGAACTTGGTGAAATACTTCTTTGCTGAGTAAGTGTTTTGGCACAATGAGTTTCACAAGTTTTATTTTTTTGTCTCAAGAGTGCTACACCTAATTTAATGAATGATTGTATTTGTTTTTTTAATTGATTTTTTATTTTTTTAGGTATAAATAAGTAACTCACTTCACAAGTTTCTTAATTGTTCGACATTAGACTAGTACTGATTGATTTTGTTGGTTAATTTCATATAACCAAACTCAACATGTGTTCTTTCAGATGAATACCATTTAAATTAGTGGTTCATACCTTTCAATCTTTCAAGAAAATAACTGGGGATGAGTTGCCCATTGAAATTATGAGCTTCAATCTAAATATTTATCAAATACTAATTTTATAAATTTGTTTGGTCATATCCTTGTGGTGACTTCGATGAGAAGAGTACGGATGATGAGGTGATCACTTATAAATAAAGTCAAATTCATTAGGCATTGGTTGTCAATCATGTTCTTACTTTGTATTCTAACTTGGCTATATATTTATTGGTTTCATTTTAAAAATGACATGAAATCATTACAAATTATTGTAAGCTCATTTTATATAGTGTAGATATGTGTAAAGGTTTTAGCGAATCACTTTGAGGATTCAGGTTCCTTATTGTCTTTCTAATTGGATTGATAAGCTCATTTTATATCTTGACTCCTTGTTATGGTAATTTGTTGTTAAGACTATTGGGTTTGGTAAAATAGTGATGGATCTGAATGAAAGGAAGACTTGAATGGATACTGAAATATTGGCCCATTTTAGAGGTCCTATTAAGCTTAAATTGAGTGCATTATACATTCTTGGGCTGTTTTATTATTTACAACTTTTATTATTTTACTGTATGACAATGATTAGTATATAATACACAAATCTTTTGTAAATATAAATTTTTTATTTATTTTATTAATATTTTTTCTTGATAGTTTCCTCGCTCTCACTATTTGTTCATCATTTTGCCTTTTTCTTAAATATGTTTGCATGCATGTATATCATAAATTCATGTGTATTCAAGCTTTATAATGCCACATAATCAAACAACTAGTATTATATG
The DNA here is from genome assembly GCA_029783825.1 of Sapria himalayana. NCBI lineage: Eukaryota > Viridiplantae > Streptophyta > Magnoliopsida > Malpighiales > Rafflesiaceae > Sapria > Sapria himalayana. The sequence goes on from JAREIK010000345.1 coordinate 194,160, forward strand.
ATGGTTTTGGTTATGTAGTCATGTTTTCTAAAAATATAATCTCTCTTTTTTTAAGCTCTCATCTTTTCTTTAGGGTTTTTATTTATATTAAAACAAAAACACACATATATACTAGATCAAGCACATATCTATTTAGATCCAAAGTTGAATTGTGCAAAATAATATGTTTTGACCAAAATTCTCAAATTTTAGTTTTAAGTTTTTTATATGTTTCTTTAAGAAACTATGATATCTCTAAATATCATTTTCTCAATCTCTGAGGTTATTTCTAAACTTCTGTTTGAATGTAAAAATTATGATTATTTGAGTGTTAATATGAAGATTATTCCTTATATCACAAGATATTTGAGAATTTGCTAGTGATGTCTAGATACTACGGGTCCACGAAAAATACATATTTCTCTTCTGCTGAAGAAAAGGAGATACTACGGGTAAAAGAATTAAAAAAATTGAATGCCAAAATATTATTATTCATCTAGCATGGTATTAGTAATGTTATTTTTTTCAGAATATTAGGATTAACCATGGCTAATGATGTTTAGATTTACTTCAAAAGAAATTTCATGAGGATAATAAAACTCGAGTAATTAAGCTTTAATCCTTGAAAAGAGATTTCGAGAATCTAAAAATCAAAGATTCAAATTCTCTTTATAAATATTTTGCCTTGTTCATTGATGTAATAATCCAACTTAAAATATATGATGAAAACATCTTTAAAACTAAGTTAAAAAATTACTTATAAGTATATTTTAATAAGTTTGATCCCATAGTTGTAGTTATTGAAAAACTAAGAACCTCTATGAGTTTAACATCCAACATGTACTTAGCTTGTCTTAAAGACTGCTCAAAAGAATAGAAACATCTATAGAAACAACTCTTCAAATTAAGTGCATGTCATATTCCATGTAAGCAAAAGATGAGAAAAACACAAATGAAATACAATACATCACACAAAGGACAATCAAGTATGTTAATTAAAATAAGTCGAGAGGTAATATTAGAGATTTTTTCTCTACAATGAAAATCAATGCCTCTTCAGTAAGACATTTCTCTTACACATGTAATGTGTGAAAGAAGAATAATCATACAAAAAAAATGGTTGCTACAAGTTCAATAATTGTGCCTTAACTTAAAGGTCTGGGTACTCTTTGAAGGACTTCAAACAAAAACATACACAACAAGTTAGCTATGCTAAGTAAAAATCTCTAGAGAAATACATATTTGACATGTCTAATGCTAAAAATACTATGTTTCATAATGTATGATTTTTGGATAGTGGTTGCTCTAATTATATGTCTGAAAATAATAAGATATCTGTAAACATCGAATTATCTATAAGCGCACAAGTGAAAATGAGAAATATTAAGCAAAATGACAATGTTTCCCAATGTATGACATTGTTAAGTAAAAGAAAAAGACAATGTATGAATCTCCACTTACATGTGAGAGAAAGTCATTAACAATGTATTGTTGGTTTCAAAGTTGGATCAAAACTTTTTGTGTGGGATAAATTATGCAAAATGAGTTTAAAATAGTATTTAAAGAAAATCAATGTACCATATATGAAAGAGTTAAAAGATATTCTTTGCATAATTGAGATGTCTAGATGTAGAAACTTCCCCTCAATTCTTGATCATAATATAAATATTATTTTAAAATGTATACCATTATAATAATTAATCTGTGACATATAAATATGTGATACATAAATTATAGATACTTAAAGCTTACTAGTCAAAAGAAATTTATAATTGTCTATCCTGTGGCGGTAGTATGTCTATTTTCATCTATGAGAAATCTGTCTTAGACAAATAATTCAGACAATTCTTTTCAAAAGATATAATTTGGTGATCTTTCATACTACTTGAATTAATCCACTTAGACATTTGTGAATCTATGTTTATTTAATTCTTGACAAACAATAATTATTTTATGTTGTTCGTTGATGTTTGCATTAGGATGATGTGCATATATTTATAAAACACAAATCAAAAGTATTTGGTGCATTTGAAAAATTTTTAAACTTGGTAGAAAGACAATATGGAAGACTATAAAATTACTCACAACGGATAGAGAAATTGATTATTTTTCCCAAAAGCTTTGTGACATGAGAGGAATTCAACGACTAATCATCATAACAAATTACTGTGGTAGAAAGTAAAAAAAGTTGTGATGGAAATGTCAAGGTCATTAATGGTTGAGAAGAATATGTCTAAATATTTTGGACTGAAGCAGTAAACACAATTATTTACTTGCTGAATAGATGCTCCACTTCTATACTAAAAAATCTCACTCCATTGGAAGTATGAAGTGGGATAAAATCAAATATACATCATTTGAGAAGGTTTGGGAGAGTTTGTTATTCTCAAATTCCAAAATAGAAAAGAAAGAAACTAAATAATAAAAGATTAAAATATATCATGGTTGGATATAACTTACAATCCAAGGGATATAGACTGTATTCACTATGAATAAATATTTTCCTAGTAAGTAAAGATGTATTATTTGAAAATGAAGCAAATTAAGAAGATAATAAAAAAAATGTTAATATGCAATTTTCATATACACAGGACAACCTGTCTCAACATGTAATGATAGTGGTAAACACTAAAATTTTTAGTCAACACATGTATCTATTCCTCATTAATCTGATTTAGTTTCTGAAAATAGTTTTGATACTTTTGAAATTATAATGAACACATCTATTAAATATTGAATTCTAGATGATATCTATAAAACATGCAATTACTCTTCATTAGAGCCTATTAACTTTGAAGAAGTTGTACAACACAAAGCTTGGATGTTAGCAAAGTAAAAGGAAATAGATATTATAGAACCAAATAATACATGGATGCTTGTGGACTTACAAAAAAATAAATATAGTATAGGGGTTAATTGGTTTTTTTAAATCATATAGTGATAAACACATACATAAAGCCCATTTGGTGGCCAAAGACTATTTCCAAAAGATTGAATTTGATTCTTTTGAGAGCGTTTCCTCAATAGTGTGTATGAAAACTATGAGGCTTTTAGTTGTTTTAGCTGGACAGAGAGTTTTGCCTCTATTTCAACTAGATATTAGGTATTCAATTATCATTAGTTTTTTAAACGCAGAGATTTATTTTGACTACTCCCGTATATTTGTTAAGAAAAGATCAGAATACTATGTTTATAAATTAAATAATATTTTTATGAGTTGAAACAAACATCTCATACTTGGTTTAACCAAATCAACTTATATTTATTGAACCAAGGCTTCAACATAACTATGAATGAGCTCATAATGTATATTAAGAAAGTTATTAAATTTCGAATAATGATTGTATTTATTTATATTGATGATATTATTCTCACTAGTTTAAGACCGAGATGATAGAACCATTTAAGAAAGGTATGATGAAGAAATATGAAATACCTAACATATGATTTTTTTTTTATTATTTCTTAGGATTATTGATACTCTAAGACTCAATTGAAATATTCTTAAATCAATTTAAATATGTACTTTTTATTTTGAGAAAGTATGGATAGGAAAATTACAAATTAATTTTCATATCCTTAATAACTAACCAAAAATTATCATATACTCAAGGTAGACTGATTAATGAGAATCAATATAAAAGTTTTATAGGGAGCTTACTGTATGCTTTAATTTCTTGATTTGATATTATCTATGTAATAAACTTATTTTCAAGATTCATGCACTTAATAAATCACTTATATTTTGGTGCTATAAAAGAGTATTGATGAATATTAAATGGACTCTTCATCTTTGTTTTAGAAATCTCAGAACTAAAAATATCAAAATGGTTGAATATTATGTAGTGATTGGGCATGATGTTCAAATGACTATATAGTACATCGGGATATGTATTTTCTCAAGGCACTGTTGTTATCTTGTGGATATCTAAGAAATAATTAAAAGTTGTCTTATTCACAATTGAAGTATAATATATTTTTGTCTTAGTAGCCACTTATGACTAATTTGATCGTAAAGATAATTAAACCTACAATTCTATGTGATAATCAATTAACTATTGTCATAGTTGAGGATATTGTGTTGTATAGTTGAATCTAACATATTAGACTTTAAATAATATTTTATCAAGGATGCCATATAGTATAATGAAGTTAAATTAACTTATTGCAGGTCTGAAAATCTAATTGCAGACATATTCACAAAACCCCCACTTAAAGAGAAATACACTCACTTCCATAGCATGTTGGGATTATCTCTTGATCACCAAATGTGAAAGAATATTGATAAGGCTATTGGGTTTGGTTAAATAGAGATGGATATAGTTGAAAGAAAAATCTGAATGGATATTGAAACATTAGCCCATTTAAGAGGCTTTATTAAGTTTAAATTGAGTGCATTTGTACATTGTTTGACCATTTTATTATTTTTAATATTTATTATTTTATCAAATGACAATGATCGAGTATATAATACATAAATCTTTTGTAAACATTAACTTTTGATTCATTTTAATAATTTTCTTCTTGTTTGTCTCTTTGCTCTTATGACATGTTCATCTTCTTTTTCTTGGTTAAATATTTTGCATGCATGAGTTTCATAAATTTTTGTGTATTCAATGTTTATTGTTCCAAATAATTCAACATAATTATTATTAGAATGAGTTGACATAATACCACTAGTATAAAATGAAAATAATAAAAAAATATTTTTCATAAAAACCTAGCAGGGGCAGGGTGGACCTATGATTTTAATTCTTGGATACCAAAATTGATGTGATATTTGCATTCTAAATTTTTGTTAAATAAGTTTAGTTAATTAAGAAGTTCAAAATGCTTAAATTAGAAAATGTATCATATCCGTATAAAGCTCTCATTGGTTGATTGTAGAGTTACTTCCATCAACAAGAGGTGTTGCATGAGAGATTTTATTGTTATGACTGGTTTCTCGAACTCTTTACCCAAATTTGAAAATTAGAAAGTGAGCGAACTTAAGGGATTTGGAAGGTAGTTATTTAAGGAATTCAATTTTGAATTTTAAGTTAGTAACTTCTTTTTTAGGATAGGAAGGTAAGGTGGAGGGTTTGAGTAAGGGAGAATAGTGAAAATTAATATGTACTTCTTTTTTAAGGAATTCAGAATGGCTAAAGTAGATGTTGGAAGGGATAAAGTTAATAATGGTAACTATTCTAGAATGGTTGGAAGTGAATTTGAAAATTCAATTCCAAATTAGGGTTCGAGGATTTTTGTTAATGTAGATTTTTGTATACCCAATTCGGGCTTTGGGGTGGTAATGGGTAGAAGTAGAATGAACAGGAGAATTTAGTTTGGAAAGGAATGAAAATAGGGTTCACACTCTCTACTATGCATTTTTCAGAGTGGACACCAATCCACGCCACTAGCTTCATCATAGGAACATAAACAAATGATCGAGGCTTCACAAATACTATAAATGTTAGTCGAATCTCCAAAACAATTAGTGCCTCATGAACAGTAAAAATGAATTTTTTTTCTTCAATGTAACGAATTCAAAAAAAAATGTACACGCATTATTTTTATATATTCAAAATGATAAATGAAAAAAAAAGTAAACAAGGTGTGAGAAATGATCGGTCAACGAAATAGCATTCGATTGACCCATCAAAAAAAATATTAAACAAAATAACACAAAATTTTCTTCATTTTATGTGTGCTTCTCATATCAATCCCCAAAGGCTTAATTCTTAATTTTAGAACTCAATGTTGGGTGACCTCTGATGTTACGTGTGTTTGCCTTCGATTGCATAAATAAATATATCATATTTCATAAAAATTTCAAAGTAAAAAATATGTTTAGGCAAAAATAGTAATGAGATGATTAATCACTTGTGAAATCCTTGTATTTTATATTGTAGTTTGATAATAAATACTTTTGTCAAAAGATAAAAGATCTCAGATTCAAGATTTATCAGATGTAATTTTTCTATCTTTGATAAGTATGATTATCTAAATATTAATCTTTTATTGACTTCGTGCTAATATGAAAGTATTGTGCACTAGCTAACACTAATGTTATGTGCCCCCAGAATGGTGTTGCTTGTATAGATGTATACATGATAAAAATGAACATTTTCATCATAATGATTTCAATGTCATAGATATTGTTTAATAAAATTCAAAGATGATAATTGAAAAAAAATAGTTACCACCAAACAAATGAGTCATAAATGAATGTATACTATTATTTGACATCCCACACTTGATCTATGTAATCACAATGAATATAAATAAAAGAATTATGAAAAGATTTCAATTTAATTTTGAATGAAATAATACTTTTACTTTTAACTAAATTATTGAATGGTGTGTATTTGTGTATGATCATGAGATAGTTTAATCCAATCCAATAGTTCATAGTGATAATTTTAATGTTATTCTAACTATTATAAATACATACTATTACTAGTCAAATCATTGTGATTAAAACAAAATATTTTAATCTAAATTAAATAAATTTCAAAATGCAATATATTTTACATATTTTTTTCTCATTCATATTATCTAACAAGTATAAAATGATATAAAAATTAGTCTTGGTTGCTAGAGCCTCTTTATGGTCTTAATGAAGATATATGTCTGTTGTTTTATTTACTAAATATATGTTGTAATAATAGTCTTATTTTGATTTTTTTTGAAAAAAAATAGTTTATTTCATCGTGTTTCATTTGCACATAAATTATTGGATTTGAGGTTATAAATTTTATAATAAAAAGTATTGAGAGAAAAAAAATATATGTTTAATCTCTTTGAGCAAGTGTTAAATCCAATGTATATTACACGTGAATGTTATCATTGTTTTGAATTTTGTCTATATATTGAATCTCGAAATAATTATTTATCTTTTATTTCTTTAGATAAAATTGTATTCGAGAAAAATATAAAAATTTATTCTTGACCTTTTCTTTGTATTTACTAGTGCCTAACTCAAATTTGAATATCCAACTAGCTGCGAGTGTTCTTGATCACTATAAGAATTTTTATTTTTTAAAGATATTTTTACATATCTCAATATGCAAAGAGGCGTATCAAAGTAAATTTGATGAGAAGAATATAAAAAATAATTAATTATATTGATTATATATGTTATATCTGATTTGATAATAATTAGATAATTAATTTTTTCTATAATTTTTTTGTAAGTAGTTAAGTTAATCGGAGGAATTATATCAGAAGTAAAATTAGTACTTGAATCTAATGAGTATTTGTTGGTGCAAATATTATTCTTACTATATTGATAACAAATATTTTTTTTTTGATATAATTATAGTCAGATAATTAATTTTATGTATGATTCTCTTGCAAATAGTAAAAGTAATCGGAGGAGTCACATCAAAAGTAATAATAATATCTAGATTTAGATCAAAGTTTATCAACTAGTGCACAACCTAAAAATTTAAAATCAATAAGAGTATTAAATACATCTCTTTTATGATATGATTATGCTCATTTTAAAATATATTATTTCTATATCAAAAAAATATTTGAGTTTCTTAAGGTATTTTATCGAGAACAATGATAAAGATATATTTTGAGTTGGTTAGTTTTTAACTTTTATATCATAATCAAAATATCATCCACATAAATAACTAGCAACAATAATTTTTCATGAGGGTTATTTCGGAAAAATAAGAAAAAGTTTTGTAATACACGTGTAATTCTAAAGAAGTAATTGAACATGAAAATATCATAAACTAACATCTCGTTAATTATTTTAGGACATATAATATTTTTTGTAATTTGTAAATTATATTTTACTTTACTACTCAAAATCCAATGATTTGCTCCATATCAACCTCTTTCTCAAAATCTATATGAAATATTTTATTCACATGTAAATCAGTAAATGGTGTAAAATAAGTATCTAAACAGATGTTTTATTGATTATTATTGAGAAAATGTTCTAGCAATCCATATTGTTTGGGTATGTTCAGGTAAGTTATTTCACCATATGTTTCGTATTAAGATAATTTATCTTCTTACCTAGGTCAGTCTTTACAGTGAAAATATGGCCTAACACCAAATAATTTCTAGGTCATGGTACTAGTTTCAAGTCCAATTAGAGCGGACATCAAACTCTACTAATATGGCCTAATACCATCTTTGATGAGAAAATATCTTAAAGGGAGAGACATGATGATCATAACACCCTCATATGTTTCTACTAGAGGTTGATCGTAAAATCAAGATCAGAGTGACTAGTTGCAGAATCATTTTAATTATTAGTTAACTTGTTTCTGGTTTGAGTAAGTTGTATTTATTTTATTTTCCTAGTATGAATCTCAGTCATAGTTGAACAAGCCCTAGTATTTGGTTTAACGGATGCTTGTACTAGGGTAGACTTACTCAATATAATATGAAGATTTTTTTATCATCTAGATCAGATGAAGATTTTTTTCTTGAGAAACCTTATCGTTTATAGTATCAATATAATATGTACTTGGTATAAATGTTGATTTCATAAAAATAATATTATATCGCGAACCAACAAGTATTGATGTCGTCGTTGTCTGACTTTTTATACTTATTGGGTGATTCAAAAGTACTAAATGATCTATTCTCATTATGCATGATTTGAAAAGGTGCACTCATTAGAAAATATAAAAATCCATACAATTCATGATATAATTTATACTTAGGACAATATTTAACTATAAATATTTCAGAACATTCATCTCAAATAGAAGTATTTGTATTGATTCAAATAGATATTTATTTATTTTTTCAACAATTCTATTCTATTGGATGTGTTAGTATAGAAAATTTAATGTATAATCTTGTGATTTATATAATAAGTATTGAAGTTATCTGACATATATTTTAGTGTGTTATTATTTTTTTTATTTTTAAATATTTTTATTAAATTGAGTTTTTATCACCTAATAAAATATCTAAAAAATAGAAAAAATCTAACTTAGAATGAAAAAGGTATTCCCATGTAAAATTTTATATAAGTATTAATAAAATTAGTAAAATCTTAAAATTTTTTTGGGTCTTATCTCTATTAGGCCCTAAATGTATGAGTGTCTCAAAATGAATAAGTTCTTACTCATATTAATGTGATGTGTATCTTAGGAAGTTATGATATGTTTTACTAACTAACATGTTCCATGTTCTAGAGGAGAAATATTTTCTAAACTTGGGTAAAGAATTCTCAACTTGGCTAGTAATAGATAATTAATTTGAGAATGTGTAAGTAAAGAACTTAACATACTTAAATATATAGTAGAAAATGTTATTATAGAAAAATAAATATATAATATTCATTGCTTAATTCAAAAGAAAATATTTCTTAAAATTTTTTGATTATGTAAATAAATATGAATTGCAGAGAATATAAAATCAGAATCGAGATGTCTAGATACGTAGCTTATCAAAAGAAGACTAATATAATAATTAGTGATATATAAAATGTGTTGAAAAAATAAAGGTTGGTTAAATATCATCATATCTAATAGCTCTCGAATGATGATCATTGGCTAGAATAATATTTAAAGGATACGTCTTAAAAGTAACTAACAAAAATGGTTACTCGGTATATTAGTATTGATTTTTGAGTCAACAATCTAATTGTGTGGAGAGAGAAAATACACAATAAGAATTGTGGTACATGTGTATTGGCAAGGATTAGTTGTTGACCCACCAAGAGGAATCACTAATATCTTTTTTTAGAGGGAATTTATATGAGATGAATTTGTAAGGACGAATGAATGGATCCAATAGTTATATTTTTTCTCCTAATTGTATATGATATTTTTGGTATCATCTCTAAAAATAATACTTAATAACTATTTTTGGTGTGACTTGTTCTTTCACATTGTGTATACTGAATCAAGATTCTCTTATTGCTCTCTATTATGACTAGTATCTTCTTGATTGCCAACAAGTGTAACTTCAATGTCTCATAGTCTGTTTATATAAATTGAATAACTATGTGATATAATTTTGGTCTAGTTGGAAATTTTTCGTGTTCTAAAATTTGGTTACGGAATACTGAAAAATTATATTATAATAAATATAAAAAACCTATTCCCAAGGGTCTCTCTAGTTGCATAATTCTTCATGTATCTTCTATCTATACTGGAAATACTTTTTGAGAATTACCTAGCTAAATAGTTGAACTGCATATTGTGAGGGTAACATGTCTAGACTTTTAAGAATTCCCTAGTCTCAGGCAAAAGAGATGAAGAACCATTTCATATATCCGTATGATTTGTGAGGACTTTAAGGATGAAACATGTTCTCATAATATCGTATATGTCATGTAAGATGAAAACAATTAGGAATAATTTTAATTCGATGGACTATCATGTTACCAAATGTTGAGAATATATCTATAGCTTCTTCACCCTCATTTGATTACTGAGTTATTTTTTTGCTAGATAGTCAAGCATACAATGATTATAAAACTAAGTTCTGATAGTTATAATTCATTCTGAGTAATTTTTGTTTCTAAGCTTCAAAATAATAATAATCGGATTTTTAATTTCTTCCATCAATTTCTTGAAAATAGATATAATCAAAAATGTGATGCTGATACCTCCATGGTCGAATTTAAGGTTTTTTCTTCAGACAGAAAAAAAGAACAAAAAATAGTAACCCCCACCTTGAATGGGGTTTCTTGAATTTCTATTTACTGTTGCCAGAATTCTGGCAAATTTTGGTACACAGTGTCGAATTGTCAATGTCATAGTGGGTGACGGCAGCAAGATTGTGTTGTCGATGCAGTGGGTGTCAATTCACTGGTCATCGATGCCTACCCTACTTCCTTTTTTTATATGGTTTCCGTCTCATACTATATGTGTGCGACAATGGGGGTTGTCGCAATGTGGGTGTGTCCTATCCCTCTAGGGTTCATAACCTTCACACACACACACACACACACACACTTGGGGTCTATTTTCCCATTGGTACTCCCAGCTCTGATAAGTGAACATGTTAAATCCATACATAAAATATATAATCACTCTATTAAAATATCATACAATAAATGTCCTTATATAATAGATAGAAAAGATTATGGCAGCCCATATTTTGAGTCATCAATAAAAATAAAAACATGAATGCACATTGCAAATACATGAAAAAACGGTTTATTTGAAATTCAAATAATAAAGTCACAAAGTAACTAGTAATTTTGTACATGTGTGACTAAGCAAGTATTGGTCCATCCATGACAGTTAAATATAGAACGAAGAGGGAGAAATTAGTTGCCTTTCTTTGGTGGAAAATGTTCTTTATTATTTTTGTTCCAACGTCCAACCTAGCGAGAAGAATGTGTCCAAAAGTGAGCTGTATTGCATATTTAACGTTGAAAACATGTTGCAATTGAATGTGTTTTTTTTTTGACTCGAATGCCCTTGAAAGCATTTTTAATCATTTTTTAATCAGAGAGCATTTTTAAAGGTGCCTAGAAAACACCTTCTAGAACATTGAACACTGTTATTAATGTGAAGATGTTCGTTGACATTTTATCTCCTTTGTAGGTAGATGTCATTTCATACATCCTTACGTATTTATTTGTTGTTGAAATTTTGTATCTTCTTTGTGCAATTCTTTTTCTAGACCAAATGGTGTCCTGCCCCAGGGTGTGATTATGCCATTGAGTTCTTTGCTGGTTATGGAAGCTTTGACGTATCTTGTAAATGTACATATAGCTTCTGCTGGAATGTAAGTATTCTTTTCTTTTTGAATGTGTGTTTTACCAGAATTTTTTATTGTTATTTCAACTGAAATCCATGGGGTATCTCCAGTGTTTGGAAGAGGCTCATCGACCAGTAGACTGTGAAACTGTGGCAAAGTGGATCCTGAAGAACAGTGCAGAGTCTGAAAATATGAATTGGTAAAAATCACATTTTTTTATGTTATATTATTGTGCATTATATCACAAATGGGAACCACTATTCCATAATATACCTCCTGATATTTGTTATTTGTTATTTTCTACTTTTAATTCATTAAGTTGATGCCTGTTTGTTTTTCCCCATGTTTTGTGGTTTCTTTGAGAACACAAATGTATGTATGTTTGTGTGGATAAATATGTGTGTGTGGGAGTGTGTTCAAAATCTAGATATAATGTATATTCATTAGTTAGATGTTCAAATGTCAGCATTAACAAAGAGTTGGTTTGTATGGGTTTAGTTTTAAATTTTATCAGATAATTGTTAACAATCTTTTGTCATACTGTAGGCTTAAATGCCATAATTCTTATTGATAGTCTTCTTTTAGTTTTTACTGTTTCGTAAAATTTTGTATGCCATTGTAGACTTTCACAAGTATATATGATAACAGATTCTTAACTATCACATGCACAATAACGACACATGTTGATATACTTATTAATCAAAAGTGATATGCAACTCATAAGATTTTAGCTAGCACAATTATATTGCAAAAATTTTAATTTTCAATGTAAAAAAATAAAAAAAGATTAAGTCACTATATATAATCAAATATTGCAATAATATCTAACATCAAATGAAAAATCTTAATTTTTAGATAAATAAAAAACTATAAGATAACCTCCTCACATGGTGGATATTCTTATAAAACATTTAACAAAATAAAAATTATAAAAAGAAATGGTAACATTTTCTCAAGTTGCTGCATAAATATCATAAATGCCAAGATAAGAGAAAATAGAAGCAAATTTAGATATTCTCAATGACTTTATAAATATAAAGTTAATTTGTTGTAGGAATATAAATGGTGGTTATAATTATATTCTAGATTTTTTTTTGGACAAAAAGTAGTTCATCTCTATGTAGTTTGTGTTTGTGAAACATTGAATTGGAGATTGTGCTATATTGATTGACTATCATGACAAAGAGTAAAGATGTTGGTGACTAGAAATCCGAGCTCATCAAGAAGATGCCTATTATAAAGAATATCACTTTTAGATGTGTTCATTGCTTTATACTTTATTTATTCACTAGATGTGGAGAATATTATTTATTTTTTTTAAGAAATAAGAGTATTCACAATAAAAATATAATAATTTATTGTAGATCTTATTTCTTTGCAAATTAGTGTTCAACTAGAGTTTGAATATATAAATAGTTAAAAATGGTAATGATTACCAAATATTATTTCAAGCCTCGAAGATTTTTTTTTATATAATATAGTATGAGAAAAATTGCATTAGGATAAATTTGTCATAAAAAATTTATAAAATGATTTATTATATTATTTGTATAAGGTATATCATATTTTATAATAGTTAGATTATTAATTTTTTACAATAATTTTTTTTGTATATAGTCAAATCAATCAGAGAGTCGCCATTGGCTAAATATCATTATCTTGCTCAATTGGTATATTTATAGTAATGTAACCCAAAAATTCAATATATGAAAAAGTATCCAATATCTTTATTCAATATGATAATACAATAACTCAAATAATTAATTTCTACGAAAATGAGTTAGTCGAGCTATATAATTTATATTAGATTAGATTCATGCGATAAGTACTCAACTTTGAATCCGAATTGATGCATCTAATGCGTGTTGACAAAAATAAACTTTTTTTTAGCTCCAGCATGAAAGGATTCTTCTATTTTATTTAGTTTGAGTGCTAGTGTTAATTATCCACCAAAGCTCAAAAATATTTATAAATAGAATTTTTTATAGTTATGCTCACATATAAGTGTCAAGGACTTAAAAATCATAAACTAGTATGTATAAGTTGCAATTGATAAATTTTTGTTTTCCTATTTAGCACATGACATATAATTATTTATGCTTTGACAAATTTTTTGAATCATCATGCATCACAAATGGAAGGATAATTAAAGAGCAAAGAACGTATTAATATCAAATATGATCAAAGTACTTACATGTCTTATAAATTTAGAATATCTTTATAAAAGATGCAATATTCAAGACAATACGAAGAGTTGATCTAACACTTCAAGATCACCATCGACAACAAATTTGATAATATTAATGTTTAGTTTTTATTTAAATTTTGATTATAATTTATAAATGAATTAAAACTATTTTCTTTTATTAAATTTTTATATGTAATTACATTAATACTAACACACAATTCTCATAAGAATTTCAAGATTAAATATATTTTAGTGAGGATAATATTAAGATTTTGATCATATAGGAAGTTTTTATGATATATACGTATGTATTTTTCGATGAGATGACAAATATTTTTGTTTAATGATAATATATTTGAGCGATGATAATATTATTTATCAAGTTATTAACTTCTTCTAGATTTCATGCTAAAAATGGGAGCATTGTGTATTAGATATAATCTTTATTAAGTATTTATCTTTGTGAGTTTTTTAGCAAGTTTTTAATGAGGTGATGCTTTATAAAATGTTTTATTCTTATTTTATGTCTCCTATAAATATATAATCATATTATTTTAATAATAATAATAATAACTTAAATTTAATTTCTTTCTAATTACAATCTAGTCAAATATTTAATAATTCTAAAGTATAAAACTTTAATTTTATTAAAATTTTAAAAAATTTAACAAAATCTTTAACAAATTTGAAATTTAATATTATTTTTATAAAAAGATAAAATACAAAAACAAAAATAAACAAACAAAAAAATAGGTGATCACTTCCTAGCACATTTTGGTGGCATACCACACAAATGAGTCATGACAGGCTGCTTCTACAGGACTAGTATTGCCCATGCCTTCCCGTCATATCTACTAGTGCCTCGACAGAAGCCATGATGTGGGTTGCACCGATAAGCCTAGTCCTATAAAAATCTGAACTTGTACATACCTATATTTTTTTGTGATGTATTTTGACTAGTTTATAATGAAAAAGAGCTGGTTATAATTTCATAATATTTTTTTTTTGAAAGTTATTTTGCAAGATTAAATGGTCTCCAGAATTATGTTGTTTGAAATTGATTGCAGTTATCTTTATTTTGATATATAAAAATTTCCTAGATGCTTGTCTATTTTTTATTTTTTTGTATTTTCTTAAACTTTGATATTCTCCTTTGGCTAAGAGTGTCCTATCTTGTTTGGAGACGTGCTAATTATGTAAGAAGAGTTTTTATATGAAACATCTTTAGAATATTATTTAAAACTTATTTTATTTGATTCACATATTTTAAAAATGTTTTAGATTTGGGACTCGAGATATTTTTAAATATTTTATTATTATTTTTAATTATTATTCTATATTCATATGGTTATATTTTGTCCAAAAAAGATAATTTTTTATATAATTAGTATTTTTATAGGATGATAAAAATTTAGTTTAATAATGATATTAAATATGTTACAATAATAAGATTTTAGAATATATCTAAATAATTTAATCTCTATTTTTTTAGGATAAGATGATACATTAAAATTTTTCTACCAATATTATACTTTAAAATTAGATTATTAAGAAGAAAAATAAGTATTTGATTAAGTTTGTCTACATGTTTTTAATAAAAATTATGTTTTGGGGTTTAAATTCGAAATTATTTATTATCTAGTCCTCAAATCAATATATATATATATATATATATATTAATAACTATCTTAAAACACAAAATATTTATGTTTTGGACTTTAAAAATTAGAAATCTATATTTATCCTATTTTTTTTAATTAGGATGGGTTTTGAATTTTAAAATTGCTCATTGAAATTGATTTGTCAATTTCAAATGGTATTTTCATTTTTTTAAATTAAAAGATATATATATATATATATATATATATATATATATATATGAAAATGCTTTTCGAAATTAAAAAATGGTTTCCTTGGGTGTGTTTCAAAATTGGAAATAGTCAAATTTTTTTCTGATGTGAGATTAATGATTAATCTGGGTTTTTGATTTTTTTGGGTCAAAATATAAATATTTTATGTTTTGTGATAGTTTTTAATAAAGTTTTTTGATTTGATTATAAATTATAAATATTTTAGAATTTAGGCCCATAACATAATTTTTCATTTTGTATGCACAATATTATTCCTCTGAATTTTAAGAGAAATATGATTTTAATTATAAAGTATCTAATGAATAAATTATTTAGTTTTATTTTTTTGATTGGGTACCATTTCAAATCTTATATTTAAGATAATAAATTTGTTGTCTATCTCCATGGCCCATGGGTAGTTCTTATTAATTATTTTGTGTTGAATATATTTCTCATACATAATAAACTTACACCTAATACCATGAGCTATATATTACTTAGTTGTTTGAGTACACAAAAAAAGATATATGTGTTCCTCACTTATAGAGGTGTTAAATTGGCTGACCTAGGCCATGGTGACTTGGATACTAAAAGGACTCGTGCTTTGGCATAGATTCATGCCTGGGCATGTGCACCAGGTGTTTGGTGGGCTGGTGGCATCTGCTCGGATCTTGCATGAACCGAGTCACCGACATGACCTAGGCACAACCTATATCTAGGCACTTCTCACATGATCCCTAATTTGGACCTTTGGTTTTGATGGGTTACTCGCCTCTGAAAAGTGGAGTAATTATTATTATTAGTAGTATATTATCTTAGATTGATTTTTTTGTAAATGTTCATCTCATATTATTGAGATTGGAAAGTCATTTGGGGCTCCTGTTTCATGTTTAACTTGGGTTATCATAGGTTAGGTGCTCCAATGAAATATGTATTTTTTCTTTAAACAAATTTAAAATGTGGTTTTAACTTTTTATTTTTCATTTTTATAATAGAACTGTATATTATTAAGTTTTATTTTAGTGTGTTGTTAAAGTTTATGTTGATTTTCTGTATTTATTTTTTTTTTTATTTTTTTAATGTGAGCACCCAATTTGTGTGCTTCTCCTAAACTTTTAATATATATATATATATATATATTAATGTAGGGTGGTATTGTTCCATTATATTTTATGGAAATTGATTCTTTTGATTATCGATCTTTATATGGTATGTGGGCTTAAGTTCGAAAAAAATCCAAAAATAGTATAATGAGAGAGATTGTATGCAACCACTTTATCAATACAACCACTGTGTTGGCACAAAATATATAGTGTTTCCAATCCATTGTTGGCATCACTCTATGGGTATAAGGACGTCAACCGTTGTTGTATCCACAACATTTGTGTGTTTGTGTGTGATAGTGAAGTCAACTCCAACCGTGTGTCAATGTCATGGGTAAAGTGATATCAACTCATTGTTGGCGTCAATAGTGGTCATGGTGTGTACCAACATTTTTTGAAATGTGTGGTACTGACAACATGAGCAAATTTGCATGCTCATAGCTCACTATTGAGCTAGTGCATTGTGTACTTGAAAGAAAAAAAAAGTAGAGCAAAAAGTGCAATGTTGCAAACAATATACTAAAGATGAAAGCTATATTATTTACAACATTGCACTTTTTGTTCTATTTTTTAATTGATTGAGGAAGTAAAAGTTCTGATTATTATCATGAGAAACTTGAACATTTGACATAGGAGCCTCTTAGTGATGAAGTTGAGAAGGTATGATCATTGATTGATTCTAAATTATTGATTGATTCATGATTATTGATTTCTTAGTGACAATTCAATGAGATCAGATTTACTTCAATTTGCATGACGTATAAGATGTTATGAGAGTTTGTATTGTCACTTTACATCTCCAGATATGAAAATACATAATATGGTGTCTCAGCTGGTGGGGTTGAGGTTAAAGGAGCCAAAACAATTGGAGCAAATTGCTAATTATTTCACTTTCACACAATTGTTTCATGGGGTATTCTCAATGGAGGTACGTGTGATTGTGAGAGAGAAACTAATTTTTCAACATTAATGTTTTGTACTTCTCATGAGATGGTTTTGTAGGTTCTGTATTCAGATTCTGAGAATTCATATTCTTTGAGATCAAAGATGTATACTTAAATAGTTGACCAAGTGTCATGATGAGTTATATAGAGATTCAATTGAGAGATGCCTTGTACAACACCTCTTGGAAGTAGGGAGAGTGCTAACCACAACAGAGACAAAGATACGAGACCCTCAATATTGTGCACATGTGGACATATTGTAGGAGTGATCGTGCTGAGGAGATGTGTTGGGAGTTATTTTCAGAATGGAAATCAAAAAAATTATATATTATTGCGGGAGATAGGGCAGCTATCAAATTTATTCAGGAGTTATTCTTGTGTTCTTTCCATGTGACACTTGCTAAAGAGGAATGCAGTGAATTCCTTTCTAGCAAGACTAATAAATATTTTTTATTCTTTAGGTATTACAACTCTTAGATCATTATCTTCTTCTCTTGTAAGCATATATTTTTAACTTAGGGATCAATATATTATATGTAATTATTTTTCATTTGTTGTATTTTTTTTTTGTTTCTTGTTAATTATTGTTATAGCTAATTATAAGCTGTTTAAAGCTAGAGGTGTCAAACGGGTTGGGCGTCGAGGACTCGTCCTGAGGCCCGCCATGGCACGGTCCATGACACTGCCTGGGCCCATGCCGGACGGACCATCGGCACTATTCTTGTCTTGCTGTGCCTAGGATCTTTTGCCCATGTGCTGTGCCAGGCACGACCCGGGTGCTTGGCACGTGAGCACGGCATGGACAACGATGTGCTGGGCTATGCATGACGACCGACGTAGAAATGCTCGACGGGTTATGGTTGTGCACGCTTAACGGGCGACGGCGGCGTGGCTGCCATAATCCTAATTTTTTAATTTTATCTTAACCTAAAACAGGTCTGACTCGACCTGAACTGGCCTGATCCAGGGCACGTCGGAGTCAGGCCGAGCCTTGGGCCAGATCCGGGCTTTTCAGCCCGTCTGACACTTTTATATCAAATATATTTCTTTTTCATTTTTAATCATGTATTCTTTCATATCTTATATTCATGAGATTATTTTTCAATCTCATTAAAATTGAGAGTATTTGTTTTTATTTTGGATTTTTCCCAAGATGTGGTATGATTTACATCTAAAATGATAAAATATAATTTTCTTAACTACTTTAATACCTAAAAGGATTACTAGTGTTATTCACCTAAGACAACTTGAGTACTAATTTGTGTTTATTTTTTTAGCATGATTTGTTCTTTAACAAATCTAAACGGATAAAGATTTAGGGGATACATTTAGATTTCTTACCATTCTGGAATCCCACTTGAAATGGGCCTCCAAGTAGGATTAAGTGTTACTTCTTGGTTATTACTAAAGTTGTTGGTTCACACTTTGAAGAGTGTGAGGTTTCCTTGAAAAGGGAATCTCCTTTTAATTCACTCATTCTGATAGCTCCATATTTGATTAACCCCATCTTAGAATTAGTTGTTAGCAGAAAAGACCACCCTGGTTTTTGCCCAGGAGAGAATGAGGTTTTCTTGAAAGAGAACATCTTTGAGATTAGATGAGATGATAACTATCAAATTAATTCCAGCCTCTATTTCAGAATGAGTTGGGAGTAGAGATATTTGGTTACTCTTAATTTCAAGCTTATTTTAGGAGAATGAGATAAATGTAGTTTATTTAGAGTTGAGGCATTTTAGAGAAGTTAGATAATTTTGTAATTTGGTTTTTCTAATTTTGATTTTTTGATTGTTATACAGAAGAAATATAAAAATTATACTGTATACTTTATTTTACAAATATTATCATACTTATGGTGTTTTTTTGTTTGTCCTTTTTATCTTTCCTTGATGCTACTAAGATGATTAAATTTTTTTTTTTGGATATTATATTATTCAGGATGATGACAAGTCATGTTAGAAGAGATGATTATGCTCTACTCTATTTGGTCCTAAGAACTTGTAGCTTGATATCCAGGGAGTTTTGTTTTTTGTTGTGAGTATTTATTGTGAAGACTAGTTTAGATGAGAAGGTAGATCACTTGAAAGATTGACTTGTTGTGAGATTGTTTGCTCAAATGTTTGAAGTATATTATTCGGATATATTTTTTAGTGGCAAAGATGATTTCAATAAAAATACTTATTATCATTGATATCATATCACAAATAAAGGATATACTAGTTATGTGAAGAGTATTTTTATCTATGGTAATCTTGAAGAGGTAGTGTATGTGGAATATCCACTCGGTTTTTGAGTAGTTACAAAATAATCAAATTCAGATTGTAGTTTGTAAAAGTATATTGTAGTCTAAAGCAATCATCGAGTGTTTGGTTCGTATGTTTTTCACTATCAATTATCTCTTTTGATTTATATTTGTTGAATATAAAATAAAAAAGGAGGTACACATGCAAAAAATCGTAGCGATTGATCGATGGTGGCTAACCTAGGCTGCCCTCAATTTTACCGCATCAAATAACAAGTGGTTTCGACTGGTGTTGTGCTGGCTGCTGGTGATTTTGAAGAGGTAGCAGTAACTCTCTCGCTCTCTCTCTCTCTCTCTCTCTCTATATGGTATCAGAGCAAGGTTCAGGGAAAACCTAATTCTTTCACGTCAATACTTCGTCGGCAGAAATCGAGCGCGCTCATCCTCATCCACGTCTTGATTCGTGACGGCCGTGCTCATCCACGTAAATATTTCATGCCAGAATCAAGCAACCTCCTACTCCAGAATCCACGTCAATATGGAATTTTGCGCTGCCACTGTTGTGATGCACTTCTGGTTGCTACCACTGTTAGCCGCTTGATAACTCTTTTTTTAAAGGTGCCAAAATTTGGCTCACCTGCAATAAGTCTAGACCGATAGATTATTAGCTGTTTAATGGATGGGAGCATTGTGGCGTTTGATATTTTTGGACTTATTATTTGGAAACATAGAGTTTCTGCCTATTTGGTGTTGCTAGAAATTATAATTATCCTCTCCATGGATTCAAAATCTTGGGAACTTCTATCAGTGTTGGAGAAGGTATTAATGGCATCATCAGTCCTGGCTTGAGTCTTGATTCTCCATAAATGGGTGCCAAGAAGAGACAAGAACATTAAACCAGAAAAGTTGCTATTTAAGCAAGCTTCAAAATCTCTTATAATAATTTGAAATACATTTGCGGCAGCATATTTCATCCCATTCTACAAGCACTCAAATAAAATTAGCCCTCCACTTCAGTATTTGCAGCTATAGTTTGCACCAGTGTCTTGAGCGCATTCAGAATTATCTGAAGGCCAATCGTTTGAAACTGTATTAGGACTCATTCTCTAGATACGTAGATATGATTACTAAAATTTTTAAATTTTCTTCTGTCATATCTGGATCTCTTGTGATTATTTCCGAGAAATTTGTCGGTAATGAAAATTATCTTTTTTGATTCATCTCTATTGAACTTTGGTTTATGAGACAGCGATATGAGGATCATCTGGTTACACAGGAGGCAGATATCTCTGAGGTTGAATGCATACAGTGGAGAAAGATTGATGCATAATTATGTAGTGTATTATCATAATTAGTTGATCTCAAGATTCTTCTTCATCTTCGAGCCTATAAAACTTGTTTCAAATTTTGGATTCAGACCAAAGGATTATACACAAATGATATCCGGTGTCTTTATAAGGTTTTCTCTAGATACGTAGATACATCAGATAGTTATTGTCCATATCAGCCAACAGTACTTGGATATATCTACTTATATTGGTAAGGCTACTTTTATTAAGGAGGAGTTCTTGACTGTGATTCCTATCACTCTTGATGTTGGGGCACAACAAACACAGTTTGACAAGTTCTTCATGATCCTTACTCTCATTGGCCTTCCTCAGGATCTTGAGCTTATCCATAATCAAATTCTTAGTATTTCATCAGTTTCATCCTTGAATAATGTGTTTGCTCGCATTTTTCATCTCTCATCCACGTAGACTTTGTTATCTGATCGCATTTTAGATTCTTTTATGTTAGTTTCTCAAAATACTTCTCGAGGAGGACACAGTGGTAACCGAGGTAGAGGCCAACGTCCTCATTGCACCTATTGCAATACACTTGGTCACACTCGCAATCTTTACTATCAAATATAAGGACGGCCTACCTACACTGCCCACGTGACCCAGTCTTTTGATTCTCTACTGCCTCATCTTCCAAGCTTTTCATCTATGGCTTTTGTTGCCTTTGTTTCCCATCCTGATAATACCTCTGCCTGTCTTACTCACACATCTCCTCTTGGACCCGGGGTTCTAGATTTTGGAGCTTCTGATCACATATCTGGTAATAAGGATTTTTTCTCATCTATTATTACTGCTTCTATTTTACCTACTGTTACCTTAGCTAATGGGTCTCTAACTATGACCAAATGAATTGGTTTGGCACTTCCTCTTTATTCTCTACTTCTCACGTTTGTCCTATATACTCTTGAATGTCCTTTTAATCTTATTTTTATTTGTAAAATTATTCGTACTCTTAATTGCTCTATTATCTTTTCTAATAAATTTGTGACCTTGCAGAATCGGAGTTCGGGAAAGATGATTGACATAGGACATGAGTCTCAAGGCTTCTATCACCTCATCTCAGATTGATCTCCTACAGTTTGTATTTCCACTGATGCTCCTCTCTTCAATCATTGTCATCTAGGCCACCTTAGTCTCTCCAAGTTTTAAAAGATGGTTCCTCATTTTTCTACTTCATCGTCGTTTTCATGTAAGTCATGTCAGCTTGGGAAACATATTCGTGTCTCATTCTCAAAGTGTTGGAATAATTAGGTATGGTTTTCTTTTGAGCTTGTCCACACTGATGTTTGGGGTCCTTGTCATACCGCTTCTACTTTTGGATTTTAATATTTTATCACTTTTATTGATAACTACACTCGATTTACTTGGTTATTTTTAATGAAAAATCAAATTGAGTTATTTTTTATTTTCCAGAAATTCTATGTTGAAATTCAGACCTAGTTCAATATTTTTATTCGTATGTATGTTACGTAGTAACAATACCAGAGAATATTTTTCCACACCATTTACTTCGTTTATGTCTCATTATGAGATTCTTCATCAGTTTTCATGTGCTCGTACTCCTCAACAAAATGGGGTTGCCGAACACAAAAATTGACATCTTGTTGAGACAGTTCGTACTATCCTCCTCCATAGTAATGTTTCATTTTGTTCTTGAGGGGACGTTCTCATCGTTTGTTATTTGATTACTCGTATACCTTTGGTCTTACATGATTAGATTCCTCATTCCTTTCTCTTTCCTGACCACCCCCTGTATTTTCTTTATCTCCGTGTCTTTAGTTGTACTTACTTTGGTCATATTCTTACTCCTGTATAGGACAAACATTTCGCCAAATCCATGAAGTGTCTCTTCTTGGGATATTCTAGACATTAAAAGGAGTATCATTGTTATTTCCTTGAGACTCATTGATACTTTCTCTCCATTGATGTTATATTCTTTGAGGACTCATATTTTTTTCCTATAATTTCTAAATCTCTTTATATTTTTAAAGTCTTGCCCCTTTCCATTATCACTCTACTTGATGTTGTTCCTCCTCGTTCACTTCAGGTTTATCATCATTGTTCTTGTGTTACTGATCCTCTTCCGATTGCTAAGGTACTTATTGGCTCACTTTTTGTCCCTTTGGTTTCTCCTGCCCTGGCTTTGCCTTTTACTGATGAATTATCCATTGCTTTATGGAAAGAAACTTGCTTTACTCGTAATCCTCATCCTATCTACAATTTTTTTGAGTTACCATCGATTGTCTTCATCATATTTTATTTTTGTTTCTGCTATATCCTCAGTTTCTCTTCCAAAAAATACCCACGAGGCTCTTTCTCTTCCAGGCTGGTGCCAAGCAATGGTGGATGAAATGACTGCTTTGCACTCTAATGACACTTGAGATCTTGTTGATTTACATCCTAGTAAATCTACAGTTGGCTGTCATTGGGTCTACGCCATTAAGGCTGGTCTTGATGGACAGGTTGATCGCTTTAAAGCTTACTTAGTTTCTAAAGGCTATACTCAGGTTTATGGTTCTGATTATGGTGACACATTCTCTCTTGTTGTTAGGAATGCTTCAGTCCGTTTGCTTATCTCTATGGCTGCTATGTGTTCTTGGCCTTTTTATCAGTTGGATATTATAAATGTTTTTCTTTATGGCCATCTTGCCGAAAAAGTTTATATGGAGTAACATCTTGGTTTTGTTGCTTAGAGAGAGTCTGATTTAGTGTGCAGGCTATGCCGTTCTTTATATGGGTTGAAACTATTTCTTCGAGCATGATTTGACTTATTTATTTATTTTTGTTTAAGAGTTTGGTATGCTTCGCAATACGATAGATCATTTAGTTTTCTATCATCATAACTCCTTGGAGTAATATATTTATTTGATTATTTATGTGGATGATATTGTTATTACAAGCAGTGATCAGGATGATATTCAGAGGCTAAAACAACATCTTTTTACCCATTTTCAGATTAAAGACTTGGGAAACTCAATTATTTATTTGGAATTGAGATAGCTTAATCAAATTATGCTATAGTTTTTTCACAAAGGAAGTATGCTTTAGATATTCTGGAAGAAATTGGTATGTTAGACTGTAAACTGGTAGACACACCTATGGATCAGAATGTCAAACTTGTACTAGGATAGGGTGAGCCTTTAGGAGACATTGGGAAATATCGACGACTTGTGTACATTGAACTACCTCACCATTATTCGTCTAGATATTTTTTTTTCTGTGAGTGTTGTTAGTTAATTCCTATAGTCACCATGTGAGAGTCATTGAGATGTAGTAATTTGCATTTTTGATATATCAAAAGCACACCAGGCCAATGTGTGTTGTACGAGAACAAAGACCATATTTAGGTTGTTGATTACACAGATGCAGATTGGGCTGACTCACCAATGAATATCTTGGAAGAGTAAGAAATAAGATGTTGTGGCCATATCTAGCGCTGAAGCCTAGTATTGAGCTATGGCTCTCGCAACATGTGAACTTATATGGTTGAGACATCTTTTTTGCGAATTGAGATTTGGAAAAGATGAATAGATAAAACTCATATGTGACAATCATGTCACATTACATATTATATTTAATCCAGTCTTTCATGAAAGGACTAAATATATTGAAGTTAACTGTCACTTCATTAGAGAGAAGATCGCATCAAGATGTGTTGCTACAAGTTTTGCTAATTCAAATGATCAACTAGCAGACATCTTCATAAAATCTTTTATAGGTTCTAGGATTAAATATATTTGTAACAAGCTATGTGCATATGATATATATGCTTCAACTTGAGGGGGAGTATTGAATATACAATAAAAAAGGGGGTACACATGCAAAAAGTCATAGCTATTGATCAATGGTGGCTAACCTAGGCTGCCCCTCAATTTTTCCGCATCAAACAACAAGTGGTTTCGACTGGCTTTGTGCTGGATGCTAGTGATTCTAAAGAGGTAGCATTAACTCTCTCTCTCTCTCTCTTTCTACAATATTTATATGATATAGATTATTTATTTTTTTAATTTTTTGGAAGAGTTTAGATGATAAGTTTATCATATTAATTGTGTACGGGGATGATATGTTTATTATGAGAGATAAATAGTTAAAAAACATTCAACGGAAAGGGTACTTTTAGTTGTTTTCAGAAAAAGAATCTAAAGAGGCTCAAATACTTTATTAGAATACAAATGACTTATGATAATAGATATTTTATCTTGTCACAAATGAGATATATAGTTAATATTCTTACAAGGGTTAATCCTTTGGTTTGTGTTTTATGAGATATTTTTATTAAGCTAGAGATTAATTCCATATGTGATCTAAGTCCTCAAATTAATTTGATTATATATAAGAGAATAATAATAAAAATTAATTATTTAATTATCATCAGTATATATATAATTTATGTCATTGATATAATTAATTTTTATTAGATTTTTTACAATATGTTCGCATGAATGTGTCTTTACATATTTAGGTCTTTAGAAATTT
Source organism: Sapria himalayana (assembly GCA_029783825.1). Classification (NCBI taxonomy): domain Eukaryota; kingdom Viridiplantae; phylum Streptophyta; class Magnoliopsida; order Malpighiales; family Rafflesiaceae; genus Sapria; species Sapria himalayana. The sequence goes on from JAREIK010000345.1 coordinate 219,955, forward strand.
TTTTTATCTTGATTTTTATTTTAATGATTACAAACACTTTAGGCAGTTTATTTTTTAGATTTAAGTTGAATGTCATTTTACACAGAATAGATATAGAATGATATATTATATTATAATTGAGCAAATACTCTCCTAAAAAAGTAAACAATAGATTAGAGTTTTGAGATTTAATACATTTGAATAATTCAAGGGATAATGATAGTTACTTGCAGATAATTTAGATAATACATATTTTTGGGAAGATTGGGTACCCAATTATTTTTTTTATTATTTTTTATTGTGATAATTGATTAATGAAACTTATAATCTATAATTATAGATATATTTCTTAAATAGAAGATTGATAATGAAATCATTACTATAATTTATATGTATATCATAATTCAGCTTGTAGGCTTAGTGTATTGGATATCTATGCATCAACTTGATAGGTGCTCTCCATTAGATGATGTTATGATTATTTATTTATTTTTTATGGAAAAAATCAACATGTGGATTGCTCTGAGTGCTTTTTTTTACTTATATACATAGGTGTCCTTTGTATTTTGTAGTGTATTGTTTCTTTTTTTCTGTATTTATATATTATGAGTTATTTTTGTTCATAATGTTTGTTGTAGTTTGTTTATTTATTATTATTATTATATTTTATGTTATTTGATATTTTAAATTGCAGCACCTAATCTATGGATTGTCCCAATTATTTTGTCTATTTTTTAAAGATATGTTTGTATTATGTTTGCTATTGTGTGTTAGTGTATTTTATTTTATGTATTATTTTCTAACATAGTATCATAGTAAGATTATAAATCCTAGAGAGTATGTGTTTTGTACCAACATAGTACAAGTGTACGTGCATGCTTGATGCACTGATTGAAGGAGAAAGGAGCACATAATTTTGCATCACTGAATCTTTGTCGATGATATAAAATATTGTCAGAGCATCAACCATGATTCAAGTAGTAGGTATGCATGGTGTTTGGTGTGAGTTTTAGTATGTTTTGCATGAATTTCATGAAAATAGTGGATAGGACCTTGAAGCCCTAATCTTTCAGGGCTAATCTGTGTCAATTTAATTACAAAATCGAAGAGATTGGAATCCTAATTTTTTTTGGGGTTGGATTTTGGAATTTCCCTAGTTAGGGTTTTGGCTTAGAAAATCATAAATTTTAATTTTTTGATTGGTGACAAAATTATAAATTTATGGATTTATGTCCTAATTTTAGTGGAGGAATTAAATTTGAGAAATTTCTTTGAGATGTTGCTGATATACAAACAAAAGAGATTTTTTATATAGAGTACATATTATAAAAAGAATAATCACACCAAAGATAATTTGTTGGGTGTTATTACTAGTGAGGAGGTTGAGAGATTTATGTAGTAATAAGGAGATAAGCTAATTTTAATATCTTTCAGGAGTTCTCACATAGTTTGTCTATTATGATAATTAATAGAGAAAAATGTATGAAATTTATCTCTAAGGTGATAATACATATTTCTCATCTTTTAAATAATATTGGTTGTTTATTTTGAACTTTTATTTTAGACTTTTTAATTATTAATATATCAGCTAACACTCATATTATTGATACTCATATAATAGCTATTATATATATATATATATATATATATATATATATATATATATATATATTATTTTAAAAATAATAATGTAATCAATTGAAAATATGCAATAGTTTATGGATACAGTAGTATCCAACTTAGGCTTTTATTAATTTTTTGTTTTATTTTTTTTTTTTGATTGTTCTGTTTGTTTACGTTTTGTTAATTGTCTTTTTTAATAACTCAAATTTGATTTTATTTTTACTTATATAATCTGAGGAAGACTTCATTTGATATTAAACTTAGTGGATCGTATGCTTTTTCGTATACAGTAAGTACTACTAGAATATGAGTATATTATACTATTTACTTATATATTATTAGATTGATCATTTATTATTGTCTAAATTAAATATATTTTACTTTAGTAGAGGTGTCAAATGGGTCGGGCCGACTTGAGCCCGGCATGGTTTAGTCGTGCATGGCTCACCATGGCATGCCAGTTTGGTTGGGCCTAAAAAAATCGGGCTGGCCTGACCCAGCCCACTTCGTCTCATTTGACATCTCTATACTCTAGTCTTAATATTTTAATCTTAGAATGTGAGACATGTAAGTTAGATAAGTTTATCAAAACTTTCTACCTTATATGTTTGTCTGACTTGATATTTGATAATTTTGTTGATGATTATTCGAAGTGTATATATATATATATATTGATATAGATAATGATTTTTTTAATTTCTTTTTTATTTTTTTTATAATTAATAAAATAATAAAAATATTAAAAATTAGAAAAATAATAATATGTTAGAATATATGTTAGGCTAATTCATTATTTACTATATATATTATGGAATTATGTATCTGGTTTTGTATGTCTGCATATTCCAATAGAATTAGATTGTTGAAGAGAATAATTTATATTTAATTTGTTCTTTATATATATTATTTTAGATATTATGTTCTTGAAAATTATTATTTAACTTCTATTTTAGAGTTTTTTGATGTATTTGTTTTATCTTTAATCTATCTAAGATGAGATAAGTTTTATTTTTTGGATATTTTAGTATTCAAAAAGGTATAAATATTTTTTTAGGAGACTAATATGCTTTAATTGAGCATGAATGTTATTTTTTTGACAATGATTCTTTTAACGAGTCTAAAGAAGAATATGATGATGTTGTACTTAGATTCATTATTCTTTTTCTATTACATATAATCCTGTCTAGATCATCAATTAGTAGAGAGAGAGTCACTCATCAGTTATATCTAAGCATGACAATACTTGGTATGATATTCTTATTGAGTCAATAACTAGGATTTTCATGCATCCAAGACTTAGAGCTTATACTGAGTGATAGAGAGAGAGAGAGAGAGAGAGAGAGAGAGAGAGAAATACCTAATCTACAATGCCAAAAATAAGCCTATCGATGAGTTAAATGATATCGCAGTCAGTCCAGTTGACCATGATCTTCTGATTGCTCTTTGGAAGAGATAATTGAGTTATACTCAACACATAATTGCATAAGTATTATTGCACCCTCGCTTTAATCTTATATTTTGTTATTTTACTTTTCTCTTGATAGTAGTATTGGGATATTCAAAATTTTTTTGAGGCAGTCTTATTTAGGATAGTTTCAAATCATGATATAAAAGAAATATATTTTCTATTCTAATAGTATTTGTATTTGTTAACTAGTAATATGATATTTGGGAAGGTATGTTTAGAGGTGTCAAATGGGTCGTATGGCCTAGGCACGGCCTCCGGCATGACTCAGTTCAGCTGTGCTTGACCCGGCATGACATGATCCATAACCATGCCTAGACCCTAGTCATACTGATCTGAGGCACGGTTCGTGCCATGCTGGTCCAGGTGAAATTGGGCCTTGTGCTTGGTCATGCAAAACTTGGGCACTATGCTCTAGACCTCGGGCCAGGTATCAGGCATGGTCCAATTGGATAGTGGCTGCATTGCCCAATTTAAAAAAATTATTATTTTTTTCTTAAAAATCTGCATGCCCTGCTTGTTACACCCGGTGAGTTTTTTTTTTTTAATAAACTTGCACATGGTTAGCTGAGCGTATTCACGTGACATGATCCAGGTGCATGTAGACATACCTCCCCCCCACCTCTAAGGTCACAGCTCGACCACGACCCCCCTGAAGCTTCTGGACCATCCAAAAGCTTCGAGGCTCGTTTGGTTTCTAACGGGCATCAAGCTAGCTAAAGGTATAAAAAAATACAAAATTGTGAAGATCCATGCCGTTGGATTCACTTACAATGGCTAGGGTAGAAGATCCGACGATTGTCAGGGTTTTGTCATATCTAAATATTAAAAAACATTCAAAAATAAAAAAAAAACATACACAATTTAGAAGCTTTGAATACCTTTAGTAATGGTAGTTTTGTTCATTGTTTACGTAAATGATATTTTAGTTATAAAGGATGATGAGTTTGAGATCATCCTTCTTAATGAATATCTTTAGCCATAGTTCTACTTCTAGACGAAGAACCTTAGTAGTTACAAATATTTTTTTGGTATAGAGGCAGCTTATTCTAAGAAAGATAGTCTTATTATAAATAATATATATGCGGATATTCTTGCGCGAGTTGGGCTTTTAAGTTGTGCTTTAATATATATTTATTAATTCAAATATTTTTTTTTATTTTTGATGAGACATGTTTAGTTAACTATACTACTTATAGGAGAATCATTAAAAATATTAATTATATGATTATTATTCGATTATATATAACATAAGCAGTTAGTATATTTATCGTTTCTTAGAATTTTCTCACCATATAGTTAGCCAAACATTTAAATTTGAGTTGAGCACCAATTTGTATCAAGAGTAGATTTTTTATTGATTTTTATAATTTTTTTGAAGATATTGTGTATTGATGATATCAAGTATTTATTTTCTTCCCACAATATTTTTTCTATGATAATCAAATATTAAAATTTAGTCTCAAATTTAATATTTTACGAGTGAATAAAACATAGTTAGATAAATTAATTCTTTCTCAAGGAGAATATTTTAAATGAAATCGTGTATACTTTTCTTTTCTTTATGTTTAATATTCTAGATTTATATGACTAGCTTGACAAATATTATAATTGATAATTGTATCATTTATGTTTTTTAATTTATTATTATTTTATTGATGTGAAAACCTAACATGCGAGATGCTTAATCCGCTAGGCCACCATATAAAGACATTATATGTTGTTGAATTTTATGAGAGAGTTTGTGCTTGATATCTTTTGATGTTTTTACAAAGTTAATTATTAGAAATTTTAATAATAATAAAGAAAAGTACAATAATGTATTGATAATCATTGATAAGATATAGGAAATTTTATTTCACAGGGCGATGCATTTGGTTTGGTCCCATACTAAAGCTAAAGCAAATGCAAATGCCATACCTACATTAGGAGCAACAACTTGAAGTAGGATGCTCATTTTTTTATATATGAACGCAGATGGTAAGATGATTAGTTCAGCATATAGTAAATGTACAAATTGTTAAAATATGCTAATCATACAAATTTGGATGATGAATAATAATTAATTGTTCATTATTGTTATTTATTATTGTTCGTATTTTATTTAATTTTTTAAAATTGTTTTTACTTTGATATTTTATTTGTTGTATTATTATTGTTGAAATGATAAATATTTTAGAGGAAATTATGTTTTGGGGTGCTTCCTTAGAAATTTTTAAAAATTAGAAACTAAATTTTTAATATTTGAAAAAAAAGTCACAAAACAATAATAAAATTAAAAATAAGGGCACTCAAATTTATAAGTTCTAAACTATCCTCTCCCTTGCTCCCCGCACTCGTCCTCGACCCTTGCTCCTCTCCCCCCACCCCTCTCCACGAGCTTCATCGTGGAGCTCGACATAGCTCCATGAAAGAGCACATTGAGCTCTGGCGAGCTTGACTTGGAGCTCCAGTGAGCTCCTTCGAAGAGCTCGTGGAGCTCCTCCGAGCTCCATGAAGGAGCTCACTGGAGCTCCATTGTGAAGCTCAAAGGAGCTCGTTGAGCTCCATGAAGTTTACTAGAGTTCGTGGAGCTCCTCGAGCTCCATTGTGGAGTTCAAAAAAGCTCGTCGAGCTCCACGGAGGAGCTCCGGCGAGCTCGACGTGGAGCTCACTAGAGCTTGACAAGCTCCTTCGTGGAGCTCATGAAGAGGGGCAAGGGGCGAGGGTAGACGGGCGAGGGTGAGGACTATGGAGAGTGCGAGGGGCAGGGAAAGAGGTGAGTGTCGTTTAGGACTTACGAATTCGAGTGCACTTATTTTTAATTTATTTATAATATTGTGACTTTTTTCAAATATTAACAATTTAGGGGCTTTTTGATAAACCACTTAATTTTTTCAAATCATTGAGAATGAACATTATCAATGGTTTGAAAACATCAATATGTTTGAAAAAAATATTTAGATGCTAATTGAAAATTTATAATCAAATAGCATTTAAAATATTAAGTAGATAGAATTCTATTTAATATTTTCAATAAAAATTTTCAATAAATTATTTTTTCAAATTATTATTTTATTCTTTTTTTTTTCTTTCTTTTTTGATTTTTTTTTTCACATTACAGTTCGGTTTATGAATTTGTCTTCTTCTTTTTTTTCTGCTACCAAAATCTTAATCATAATTCTCTTTTATGATTAATTTAAGAGAGAAAATAATAAATCAACTAATTTTTTATTAATTTTTTTTAATATTAAACATTTAGATAGTTTTAAAGAGATTAGATTTTATTGGTTATTTTTTAAATATTTTTATTTCTTTTTTAGATTTATGATTTATTTATGGATATATTTTTAATGATTTTATTTTTTATAATAATTAATAATTATAGTAAAAAAAATTTATTAGAAATTATATTTATATTTAAATAATATGTGATATAATAATAATAAGGGTAAATATGTAAAATACATTATTTTCTAATAATTATCAAAAAATATATTTATTTTCAGTATTCAATTATTAATAATTTATCAAACAATTTTTCTATACAAATTCAATACTTATAAAATTTAACACTTAATTTTTCAGTACTTAATTTTTTCAGTTTTATCAAACGGATTTTTAATTTCTAATTTTTAAAAATTTCTGAGGAAGTTCCTCAAAATATAATTCTTCTATATTAGTTTTATTTAAAATTTAGGTAATATTTGATAAATTATATCTAAGACTAATAAATAATTATTAAATATAAGTATAATATACATATTTATAATAAAAAAATTTAAAATTAAATATATATAATGGAATATAGACATGTAAAATGACTCAGCATCAGTTGGAATGAAATCATGACTTTTGATAGAATAAAGTTGATGCCGGGGATTCATGTATAGTTAACTTCAGGATTGTTAGTTAATTTTCTTTGATTTTGTAAAATAAAATAATTTCAATCCATGAAGTTTTCATTTCACAAATAATCTGGAAGAATATGATTTTTTTATCATACATAACTCTTGTTGTTTTTTCAATGATGGAGGAATAGGTTAAAATACCCAGCAAACTTATTCAAGGAAATATGCATTGTAATGAGCCACCACTTCATTTTTCTCTTCAACAAAAAAAGGGAAAAATCTCATTGATCACATATTTGCTGGTTCTCAACTTGATAACTGATTCATTTTCTTGATTTTACTTTTAACTTTTCTAAACCTGAATCCTATAAAGTTTTGTCTTTTTCATTTTTAGTTGTCAATATGATTTTTTTTTTAGTTTATGAAAAATCAAAATTGGTAATATAGAACATTTATCTTCATTCTACTAGATGGTGAAACATCTTTTCCAAGGTGCCCCACCTTTTGTACATAGAGTTTTTATAAATATACGATTAGTATATTTATATAATTTGTGTGATTACACAAATATTAATATACTTAATTTCATAATAATTCTGAAGTTAATAGTATCTAGGTAATTATATTATTTTAATGATTGATTATGTGGAAAATTCTTATGTTGTATGCATGTATTAGTAATTATGTCTTTGTACGATGACATGTAATTCTTCTGGTGGTTATAAGTCTTATGTATTAGTAATTATGTTCAAGATTGTTGATATATTATTCTCTTTTAGATCTTGTGCTATGGAGTTGTGTGTAATAGGTATGATCTCCAACATAATGATACAATGAAATCTTTTTAAATATAAATTTTAAAATTAAATGGATTAATATATTAACGAAATTATAATGCATGTGCTTAATATTAGTATTGTTAGTTTGTTTCTTGTTTAATTTTAAAAAGTTTTTATTTTGACAAATTTAATTTAAATATATTCTAGTGTACTTATGTATCATATAGATGAGAATTATGAGATAATATCTTTTATTTCATATCATTATCAATGAAATGATTCTCGTAGTTTATAGTAATACATTATCTACTGTTAATCTATTATTTGCAAAGTGTATTTTATAAATAAATTCAACTTTATTTACAAGCATTTTTTTTCTCCCAATTTTTTACTTGAGGGGAACCTTGTTTTTATGATGTATAATTATTTTTCTAGTATGGCAGTATTGCAAAATAAATTCTATATTGTGGTATTTAATGTTTATTAATAATGTTTTTTCATGCTGATGACACTCAGGATCTTAGCTAATTCCAAGCCTTGTCCAAAATGCAAGCGGCCAATTGAAAAAAATCATGGATGTATGCATATGACATGCACACCCCCTTGCACATTTGAGTTTTGCTGGTAATTTGTAAAATTGATTATTGATATCTAAATAATTTTTTGTTCTCTTTGCTTTGATAAAATTTTCTTATTTATTGTTTGCATGAATGCAGGTTGTGCCTTGGCGCATGGTCAGATCATGGTGATCGGACTGGTGGTTTTTATGCATGTAATAAATATGAAGCAGCTAAGCAAGAGGGAGTTGTAAGGACCTAAATTTCATATTTTTCAAATATCTTTGCTGTTGCTTCTTTATTTTTATGAAGTAACTGATGATATAGTTTCTTTTACTAGTAATCATAAATTTGTAGTGTTTTTATTTTTTGGAGTATGCTCTTACTTTAATGTGAACTTTTTTGTGCCTTAAATGGCCATTCGTGACTTTGCTATTGTTTTTTAGTAAGAGAAAAAGCAAACAATTGAGAGAATTATTTGTAGAGTTTTTGACATTGTATTTTTGTTTATAGAAGATATGAAAACAAATGATATACATGATATATAGGAAGAGAGAATGTTTTTTAGATGTTAGTTAAAACTTAGATTTTTTCTAAAACTAGTAAAAATTAAATTTAATATGTTTTAGATTTTCATGAACATTTGAATTTGAATCATTTTCATGTTATTTAGATTTCATATATTTGATGAGTCTCATCTTTAAAAATTTTAAAAAAAATTATATCTAATGAGTCTCGAACTTCCATTGAATGAATGTATTTGTTATTGTACCAAAGCACGGCCTCTATATTTAAGTAGCAATAATTACTAATTTCAATATCCTCACTTTTGAAGAAACATTTTAATATTGTTAACAAGACAAATTCTTATCGATCATTTTTAATTGTATAAATTAACATAATATTAAAAGAAAGATTATATGAAGTATTTGTTTTGGTAGTATTATTATTATTATTTTTTTTTTTTATTTTTTATACTTTTGATGGAAGTATTTGACCTATGGAATGCTCTAATCATTTTTTCTATTATATAATAATATTTGACATATAGAAATTATTATGAGTGTTATATTTATTTATTAATATTATTTTTTAAAATAATATCAAAGTCAACCTAGATAAAATTTAATTGTAGATATTATGAACAATAGGTGTGTGCTTGTTGAATGGTTGTATGGTTCATAAATTTTATGTATACAATGATGTTTTTGCAATGTAATGAAAGCATGCTCACATTGTGGTGGTAGCAGATGCATGGGTGGTGGTAGCAAGTGCTTGTGGGGGTGGGCAGTAGGTGCGCATGGTGGTGGTGGCAGATACATGCACATTGGTGGCAGCAGAGATGCTCATGGTTAGTTGTAGCAGGCACATGCAACTAAGGAGTTGTAGTTGCATTCAATGGTGGTACACAGTGGGGGCACACAGTGGCTTTCAATGGTGTTTTGGGTAGAAATTCTATATAGTGTTTGGCAAAATTATTTAAAAAATAAAATTTTGTTTAAATTTTTTTTTGTTTGGAGAAATAAGAATTATGTAACATATTATGGAGAAAAATTACTCCAGTAATACTAAATGAAGAATAATCTCAGTTTAGTGTACTCATTATCGGAGGATGAGTTGCATCAAATACATTATTGAACATTGTATTCAAAGAGGAGACAATAATTATACATAATATTGAGAGAGATATGTTGATTGTGAGAGCTATTCAGAGATTTTTATAGAATTTATTCATCATAATATTTTATAATTGATATAAATATAAAAAGTTTATTTAAAATAATAATATATCATTCAATTTTTTTAATATTTACTAATTATTTTACTCGTATATTCATGTTAGATTTTTGGATTATTGATATAAGAGTTGATACTCATATAATAATTAATTGTACTTTAGTTACATTTTTTTTCTTGTTCTAAAAATGTTATTATAGTAATTACAAAAATTCAAAAGTTATTTGATGTGTTATTATCTAACTTGACATTTGTTATTTTGTATGTTTTGTTTATTTTTGGTTGTCTTATTAGTTTATTGTGTGTGTATTATTTTTTTAGATAATTCAATTATAATTTTTTTTATTTTCGCTGATATTTATTTATAGGATTGGGAGACTCTAAGGAAAATTTTATTTAAAATTGAGTATGATGAATTATATATTCTTTCTTTCAAGGTAATATCATTTTCTAGATATTTGCGTGTGTTGATATTTTTTTAATGTACATTCATAGATTTGTCATACATGTTAGATCTTAGAGTATTGACCAAGTTATTAATAATTTTTTTTGGTCTTAAGGGTATTTTGATCTTAGAGTATGAGATATCTTAGTTATGAAAATATATCAGAGATTCACATACTATATATCTGTTTCACTTGCTTAGAGACATGTTCAATCTAATACACTTAAACATATGAGAGTCTAGGTAAAATACGATCAGAAAGGAATATAGTCTTATGATTAATTTTAGTAATGACTGCTTAAGATATTTATGAGTATATCTTTTTTAAGAAAGAATTTTTATTTTTTTTTTAGATTTTAGACTTTTTATAAATAATAAAAATATCATTTTGACAAAAATAAAAAAAATTATAATCTATTATAATATTAATCAATTGAATAGTTTTGTTTTTTATTTTATTTTGTGTTTTTTTAGATCTTATTTACTAGAGAGATAATATTTAGTTTACCTAAGAGTTTTGAAAAAGTTATTTTGTTCTGAATCTTTCTCATGTTAGGAAAAAACGGTATATAAGATAATAAAATGTATATCTTTTGGTTACTATAGTATTTAAATATGATATAAATATTACTCATTTAAGACTGATGATATTTTTTTTGCGGGGTATTCATTTTTAAACTAGCATAGGAATAATATGGTTCCAGGAAGTACCTAAGGCATATTTATTTTTTTCTCTACTCCTCCACAACCTTATGCTATGAAAGAGTTGCTCATTAATCATATATAAAATTGCTAGTCAATATTATGTTTGTATTCTTATTAAATTATCATATATACTATGTATTAAACAAGCTAATTTTGGAGAGAGATTTCACATGAGTGAATTTTTTTTTAGTTTAGATGATTCGATAGTTCACTAATTTATTCTAGTTTTGGCTTAAGATGTGCTAGAAATTGAGGGATTTGATCACTCATGGTTTAAATTCTATTTTAGGAGACATACACAACTTGATCAACGTTGATGATAGTATCTTGGGATATCAAATGAACTTATGGTAACTCTTTTAATCTGGATCTCCTAATAATTCAATTGATTTATATTGAATTTATTATTTTATAAGTATTATTATACTCATATTTTTTTTATTCTTTTCATTTATTTTTTATTTTTTTTGGTAGTATTAAGATATTTATGTCTCTTTTGAATTATTATCTCATCTAAAATAATATCATATTATATTGGAAAAGAATAATATGATATTATTCTACTTAATATAATATTATTCTACTTAATATAATATTATTCTTAATACTATGAACATCTCTTGTGTGATAATGCATATCTGGACTAGTTGTGATATGATATATACTATGGGCTGGCCTTGACACCTCTAAAGATTTTTAGGTTTATAAGTAAGAATAATATGATAAAAAATACAAGTAGAAAAATAATTAATAAATTTAGGAAATATAGTGGAATGATGTTTATGACATATAATATCTGAACTAGTTGTGATAATGCATCATTCACATATCTCACCATTAACTATATAGATCTAAAATATAACTTAATAGGGGGGGGGGGGGGGGGGGGTTTAAGATTTTTCGTCCTCGTGATGGGTCTATCATATGAGTTTATAATACAAATTTTAATGAATTATAATATCCAGAATAAAATATTTAATATTATTTTTGATAATTTTTTTAATAATGAAATAGTTATTATTATATTTTACAAGACAATAAGAGATGTGTTATTAGGTAAGATTTTTTATGTTAGGTATATGTTACGTTATTAACTTGATATTATAGGTAGAAATAGAAGTAGTTTCCCATGCATTTGATAAAATAAAAAATTCACTAAATAATCTTAGGATGTCTACCTGACAATATGAGTTTAACAATCTATATTTGTTCACGGGTCTAAAAAAGAAAAAATTCTAATCAGATATGAGACATCATTGGAATTACACTTATCTTATGTTAAAGTAATGTCATGTTTACAAACATGTGATATTAGATTTTATTAAAAATAAGAGTGACAAACATATTATTGATGATTTAGATTAAAATATTTGAATTTTTTTAATGAAATTCCTGAATATTTTTTATGATAAAATGAACATATATTTATCTGTGTACATTCTCATTACTTACATTGTCCTTAAGTATATATACTATATTAGTAGCATGTTTATCAAGTATAGAGATTACTCTATATTTGGTATATTGGTTGTTGAGATGAAAATCAAGTATTTAAAATATTTATTTTTTATTCTAACTTTATATTATTTGGGTGTCTGTATGGATTACATGGTAGAAAATATTTTAACATATATATCTACATGTATGAATTGTAAACTCCAGCTTAAAGATTTTATTCTTAAAAAATTAATTTATTTACATATTATGATAATAGGTATGATAGTAGTTGTCATCAGACTCTAAGTATAGATATATCAAACTAGAGGTGTCAAATGGGCCGACCCGAGCTAGCCAGACCAGTTTTTTGATGGCCCAATCGGTCCACCGTGTCATGCCTAGCACGATCCGATACACTAATTGTGTTATGCCAAGCACGACACAGCTTGAGAAGTGTCAGTCCGGCATGGCTCGTCGGCATGGCTTGTACCCGGTTCGGAATGAGTTGGGCTGGGTCATGCCATTTTGGCTTGTTCGGAATTGGGTCATCCCAGATTTTAAATTTTTTTTCAAATTTAAATTTTAATACTAAATTAACTAATTAATTAATTAATTAAATTAATACAACTAAAATAAAATAAAATTACGATCACGAGTCATAAGTCATAATTAACAACTAAAAATGCATATAAATTACAAAATAAAAAGAAAGATTAAATCATTAAAAGATAAAAATTAATATATCAAAGATAAACTCATTAACATAAAATATTAATCCGGTAAATGTTTTAATAAATAAAGAACAAGATAATAATAAAAGTAGCAAGTTCAAATGACAAAAATAAATAAACAAAAACAATCCAAAAATAGGTGTCAACCGGGCGGGGCCGGCCCGTCCCGGCACGAGGCACGACACGGCTCGGCCATGCCTAGTCCGGCACAGTTTGGTGGCCCCTGGCATGGCCCATCGGCATGGGTGCAGGAAGTCGGGGGGCTTCCGTCATGAGTCACGGCTCTCCCTCTTGTGACTTGGTGAATCAGGCATAGCTTCCCGCACAAAAAGACTGCGGGTCGTGTCCGATGAGACCCGACCCGTGGTCCCTCCCAACCCGATCCCCCCCAAGGGCAAATAAAAAAAATTTAAATTTTAGCCGTTGGATCTTGCCTCCAATGGCTAGGGAGTAGAATCCGAAGACCATCATGATTCTGCCCCCTAAAATATTAAAAAAAAATAAAAAAATCAAAAAAAAAATTATTTAAAAAAAAATTATTTTCTTTAATCTATAAAATCTTCCCCACCTTTCTATAATATTTATGTTTTTCATAAATATTTATTCTCTCAAATCTTACATTTTTATTCTCTCAAAACTCTTGCTCATCTCTCTCGGGACTCGAGATTTCATCATTTGGCTTGTCTTTTTGGGAATCTCAACTCGGGTTTCGAATTTTGAGCTAGACTGTGGTGCACCGTGCACGTGACTGACCTTACTGCTTTACAGGGTAATTTATTTTAAGTTTTTTTTTTCCTTTCTTTTTATCAATCTCTCTAGTCTAGTCCATCTCTCTAGTCCTAAAATAGTTAAATTTATCATCTAGTCTCTACATAAGTGTCTTGTTTAACAAAAATCATAAAAAATGACAAATACTAATGAAATATATTTAAATTTAGAAAATGAAAATCTTATATAGAGGTATGAGACTACTGAAACTTTGGTTTCTTCAGTCATCTCAGCCCAAACTTTTAAAAATAAAAAACTAGGAGGACTTAGAGGTGTCAAACTGGCCGGGTCGGGCCGGCTGGACCCATTTTTTTAGGGCACGAACGTGCTACCGTGCCGGGTCGGGCATGACACGGTTCCGGGCCTGGCACGGTTTAAAAACATCCTGGCCCGGCACGGCCCGTAGGCATGGTAGGCCGTGCCGGGTCTGGAGTCGGGACTGTGGGTCAGGATCCAATCAGACCCGACCCACGGTCTTTTTTTCGGGAGGAGCCGGGTCACGCCCACGCGTGCCCAAGTGAAAACCGGCACGGGAAGAACCCGTGCCGGGCCAGGCACGGCACAGCACGGCTCGTGTCTAACCCGGGCACGGCATGGGCCTGGGCACGGTTTAAAAATGTGCCGGGCCGGCCTAGGCACGGCCGAACCGTGCCGGGCCGGCCTAGGCACGGCCGAACCGTGCCGTGCCTTGTGCCGGGCCGGGCCGGCCCAGTTGACACCTCTAGGAGGATTTCTATAGTTTGGACTCATTTTAATATAATAAAACAAAAAAATATTAGGGGTGAAAGAAGAAATGACAGTGCAAATATTATATGAGAATTTTAACTTGTAAGAGTTTGTTTGAGACTGGGCACCTTAAGAGACATGCTGAATTATGCACCAAAAATACATGGTCCATTAGATGCTAGGCAACTCCAACTTGACACTATATTTTTTGAGACCGGATCTAATTCAGTCTCAAAGTTTACTCCATTCATATACTCCAGAAAGTTGGGTAAGGATGACATGACCAGACTTATCACATTGATGAGTCTTTCGATCAGATTTTTAGAAGATCAAAGGGTAGTACACATCATGCAGACATATTTTCAGCCTGCTTATCGTAAGATTTCTAGGTCCACATATAGGAATGACATACTAAAATTGTATAAGTTAGAAAAACAAAAAATAATTAATGAATTTATGGCATATAGTGAAGTGATATCCGTGACGTCTGATATTTGGACAAGTCACGATGAATCATCTTATGCATGTCTCACCAGTCACTATGTAGATTCTAACTGGTCTATGAAAAAAAAAATTTTAGGATTCTTTGAGATTCTCCTCTCATGATGGCCCAGCCATTTTTGAGTGTATGATAAAAATCATTAGGGAATATAAAATCCAAAATAAAATTTTTAGTATCATATTTGATAACGTATCTAATAATAAAGTAGTGATTAACATGTTTGTTAGGAATATTAGAGACGCATTATTAGGAGAGATTTTTCATGTTAGATGCATGTGTCACGTGATTAACCTGATTGTTCAAGCGGGTATGAAAGTGTGTTCTCCCACGTTGGATAATATACGTAATGCACTAAAATATATTCGTGCTCATCGCAGACAACAAGAGTTTGAAAGTCTCTCTTTGTCTGTGAATCTTGAGAAAAAGAAATTCGAATCGGATATGAGATATTATTGAAATTACACGTACTTGATGTTAGAGTCATGTGTTGGATATGAACACGTGATCTCCGACTACGTCAATAGTGAGAGTAACGAATTTATTATTGACAACACTGACTGGGCTTCAGGAATTTAATTTATGAAATTCTGAAGATTTTTTATGACACGCCGAACATGTGTTCGTCGGTTTATACTCCCACGATTTGTATTGCACTCAGGTGAATATGTAATATTAGTAGCATGTTTAGGAAGTATCGAGCTGACCCGACACTTAGCCATATGGTTGCAGAGATGGAAACCAAGTACTTAAAGTAATGGTCTACCGTTTCATCTCTTTATTGCCTCACTGCATGCATGCCCTAGGGTTAAGGTGGAAGAGGTAGAAAATACCCTGACTTATATTTCCTCGTGCATGAACCTGGAAGACCCACATGAAGGGTTCATTCACGAGAAGTTGACTGACATGTTCACATACTTCGATACTATGTATGGTAGTTGTGATAATGGTAGTGAAACTGTGATTACGGACATGATATCTTGTTCGGAGATGATAATTTTTTCATTCAGCTAACGAGGGGGAAATGTCGGGGTGGACCATCACATAGGAGTGAGCTTTCTTGGTACTTAGATATCGATTACTGTTTAATCCTATCACATTCTGATACTAAGAATTTTGATATATTATAGTGGTAGAAATCATATGAGTCCACATTTCCCATACTATCTAGGATGACACGAGATCTACTGACTTCCCCGGTGTCGAGCATAATATCAGAGTCTATTTTTTCTGTTGCAGTGAACGTGATTTTAGATAGGAGATCGAGATTACGTTCAGATATTGTTGAAGTATTGGCCTGTTTGAAGGATTGGGAGGATTCGAGGTCTAGCATCCATGATCGTGCTGGAGCTGGGACATGGACTGCATCCGCATCCACTGTGAAAGCGGAAGAGTTGATTGCTGATGATGATGATCCATATGATAGTGATCTCGATGTTGAGACTAATGATGATGATCCATATGATAGTAATTTTGATATTGAGGCTGATGATGCTCATGATATGTCAATTGATGATTGATGATGATTCATTACTTTTTGATTTTGATGTTTTATTTTTTATTGATTGTACGTTTTATTTTTACGTTACGTTGAAACTTGAATTTGTTTGGTTTGGACATTCGGTATCTATTGGCTGATTGGTTATTTCTCATTTGGTTTGTTTTGTTTTTATTAACGAAATTTTCTGTTTAATTTATCTTTTTTGTTTAAATTATAAAAAAAATTGTAAACTCTATAATTTAATTCTAATAAATTATAAACTAATTTTATTTCAAATTATAAAAAAAATTAAACTTTGTAATTTAATAAAATTTTAACAATTTTTATTTTATAATTTTAATATATTATACATTATCTATAATTCTATATATAATATAATATATATTTTATTTAAACTACAATATTAAACTTTAAAAATTAAAAAAAAAATTATACTAGGCCCGTACATTCTAGTTTCGACCAGGTTTGGCCTGTACGGTTAGGTTTGGCCTGTACGGTTAGGTTTGGCCCGACCGGGCATGGCTTTGTTAAACCATGCCGTGCCAATCCCGGCATGGTACAGTAACCATGCCATGCTTGGCCCGGCACAAAAGTACAGTCGTGCTCTAAAAAAATGTATAATGCATCACTAGTGGTAGGTTGTAGGCAGTACAATAGGCTCAATCTCAATCATCAATCGTCATCAAAGTCTCACGGATCATTATTATCAATCAACTCATCTGCTCTTGATGTACTTGCAGTATAATTCTGGATGCCCAGTCTCGAATACTCTTAATTTTCATACATACTAATGCCTCAATAATATCTGGTCATAATCTCGATCTATTATCTTAAACAATATCATTATAATTAAAAAAATAGATTCTGATGTTATGCTCAATACTAGAGGAGTCAATAGATCTTATGTCATCTTAGACAGTTCGAAATAGGTTAACTTATATGATTTTCATCACTAAAAAATATTAAGGTTCTTATTATCGGTATGTGATTGGATTGAGCAGTAATCGATATCTAAGCACCGAGATAGCTTGTTTCTATTCGATGATCTACCCTTTTATTTTTTTCTTGCTAATTGAATGGAGAATGCATCATTTCAGAATATTGTATCTATGTTAGTACTTAGAGATTGATTATTACTATCACCATACCTAGTATCGTCATATGTAAATGACTCAGTTAATTTTTTATGAATAAACTCTTCAGGTTGGTGTTCTTGGTTCATGTACAATGATATGTATTTTAACATATTTTTTATCCATTCCACCTTAATTTAGGGTCCTAGTAGACAGCTAGATAATAATGGGATAAAATGGTAGATTAGTACTTTAAGTAATTGGTTTTCATCTCAACAATCATGTCATTAAATATCGGGTCAACTCTAAATTTTTTAAACATGCTACTAGTATTGCATATGCACCTGAGTACAATACAAGTAGTGATAGTATAAATTAGCAAATACATATTCATCATGTCATAAAAAATTTTCATGAATTTTATAAATAAGATTCTTGTAGCACAATTAGCATCGTCAATATTAAGTTCGTCACTTTTATTATTGATGTAGTCAGATATCATGTGTTCATATCCAAAACATGACTCCAATATCAGGTTAGTGTAATTCCAACGGTATCTCATATTCGATTGAAGTTTTTTTTTCTTTAGACCCGTAGACCAACAAAGTCTATCAAATTTTTGTTGTCTACGAGACATAATAAGAAATTTTAGTGAGTTATATATTTTCTAAAATGAGAGAAATAATCTTCATTTCATTTTATACTCTGAGGTTAATGGCTTGACACATATATCTAACGTAAAAAATCTCTCTTAATGATTCATCTCTAATAGTCATAACATTAATAACTACTTTATTTTAGATGTATTATTAAATATGCTATTATATATTTTATTTTGAATATTATATTCTTTAATTATTATAATTATGCACTCATAAATAGCTGAGTTATCATGAGGATGAAGAATCTTTGAGAATCTTAATATTTTTTTATTTAGTGTACGTTTAACTATTACATAATCAGCGACGAATCATACATAAGATGCATCAGTGTGACTAGTCAAGATATCGAACATCATAGATACCACTTTACTATATTCTCAAAATTTATTAATTATTATTATTTTTTTATATTCTAAGTTATGATACCCTTGTATGTTGTTCCTAGATGTAGACTTAGAAATTCTACAATATGCAAATTGATAATAAATCTGCATGATATTGATTATCCTTAGATTCTCCAAAAATCTAATCGAATGACCTATCGTTTTGATTAGTTTGACCATGTTTTTTCTTCTTAACTCATTACGGTATATGAAGAGAAGTAACATTAAGGTTGAATTAGATCCAACATCAATGACCCCACCATTGAGTTGGGTATGCTTAGGGTTTAATGTATCATGTTTTTTGGTGTATTGTTTGGCATGTTTTATGAGGTACTCAATCTCACATGAACTCTTATAAGTTAATATATATTTTTAAATATTTGTATTGTGTCAATTCTTAATTGACACTTCTAATATTTTTATATTGTATAATATTAAAGTGAGTTCAAATTATTTATTTTTTTTTAGTTTTTTTAGATGTTTGGGTCAAAGTGACCGGAGAAATTAATGTTTCGGTGGCCTTAGTTTTTTTCTTAGAGTTATCACTATGTATATTAAAATTTTCTATTTTTACGTTTAAATTAATTTTATTATCGTCTTTAAAATTATTATTTGATATTTTAATTTTGTATTACTTTATTAGATATATTCTAAATTTTGTTTTTAAAATTAAATATTAATTTATATTAATTAAACTAAAATTTAAAAAAAACAAAATGAAATAAAATTTAAAAATTAATATCCGTAATTTGTATAATTTTGTTTGTTTTATGATGTCTACACCACAATCGATAGTCTACACTATGCATACGAATTCTGAAAGACAAAATTGATAGGAAAGATCAAGAGAGAGAGAGGAATAGACAAAAGTGCTGAGAGGAGATTGAGAGATAATACGAGAAAGAGAAAATAAAAATTGAGAATGAGGGGATAATATATAAATTTGAAAAATGTAATAAAAAAATCATTTTTTTATTTTTTTAAATTTTTTATGAATCTTTAAGAGGCAGAATCATGACAGCCATCGGATTTTTGCCCCTAGCCATTGGGGTTGAATCCAACGACTTAAAAGTTAAAACACATGTTTTTTTTTATCTTTGAGTCGGTTCAATCGTCGAACTATCCCAACGGTCATAGTTTCCAGAAGCTTCGGTTTTTGGAATATGCAGATCGCGAATCAGGAGTTATGATGTTGGGCTCGGGTTTGGTCTTCGCTCGAACTTTGGAGTTTGGAATTCAGAGGTGGACTTGTTCGAACACTGGCCCGAGATTCGACCATCTGAGGCCTGGGGGTGGGGCATGGTTCGGGTCGTGCTTGGCCTGACCTCGTCATGGCATGAGCCGTGCCTCAAGCCAACTCGGCATGGGTTCAAGCACAATTCTAGACCGTGTCATGTCAGGTTAGGCATGGCTGAGTTGGGCTGTGCCTCAGGGCCAGTCCCAGGTTGCTCAACCCCTTTGATACCTTTATTTCAAATGTGTCTTGCCATGGCATGCACAATACGACATGGAAGTAGTGTTATGCCTGACATTGCATGACTTTCAATCTACTCAACCCAACATAGCATGATTGGTATTATTTTGGGCTGGCTCATGCCTATCATGCAGGGTCATCTTGGGTAGTGCTTGATCATGCTGATTTTGTGGACACCACCACCACAAGTATAATTCACTGACTTCCGTTACCGCTACCGCTACCACACATTGATGGCTAGTCACCATAGAAATATAAAAATAAGAATATAAAATAAAGAACACAAATAAAATAAAAATTAATTATATTACATATATAACACACATTAGACATAACGTTAACAAAACAAAGCACGAGAGAACATGTATAAACATAAATAATAATTGTAAGTGTAGTAAAAAATAACATAAAAATTTTATTTCAAATCAAGGTCCAAGAAATGAATACATGAAATGAAAATGCATACATGAAATAAAAATGATAAATAATAATTAACAATAATACCACCAAAAAATTATATTCATAAATTATAGTCATAGTATTGCATGCAAATCATATCAAATGAAAATGATAATTATTAAATAAAAACATCAACAAACAATAATTAATCCTAATATCAATCAGTGTCTATATGCAAATCATCATCATCATGTAAGCATATGATATCTAGCCCCATGGCTCATCTTTAATGTCTAATCTTAAAATTTCTTAATTTTTAATGTATGCAAGTGTTTTAATGATATCTAGCTGTAGTCTTGATCTCATATCTAAAATGATATTAGATGCAATAGAAAAAGTATATTCTGATGCAATGCTAGACACCGAAGGAGTTAGTAGATCCTATGTCATCTTTGATGACAGATAATAGGTGATTCCATATGATTTCAACTGTAATTAAATATTAAGTTTTTTATCATCATTATGTGATATAATTGAACAGTTTTCGATATCTATATATAAGACAACTCACTCATATTCGATGGATAATCCGATTATTTTCTTGTTAGCTAATTAGAAAAGTTATCATTTTTAAATATGGTGTTCATATTTGTACTTGGAGCATGAATACAGCTAATATTATATCTAATATCATAATATTTAAATAAGTCAGTCAATTTTTCATGAATGAGACTTTTAGGTCAGTGTCCCTGATTCATGCGTGTGTATATATATGCTAAAATATTATTCATTCCTTTCATCTTAACCCTTGAATTCATGCAGATAGTTAGACAATAAAGAAATAAAATTATTGACCAGTATTTTAAATATTTAGTTTTCATCTAATAGTCATAATACTAAATGTAGGGTGACCTCTAAACTTGTGAAATATATTACTAATATTAAATATGCATTTGAATGCAATGTAACTAGTAAAAGTGTATACAGACGAACATATATTCATCCCGTGATAAAAAAGTTTTAGTAATTTTATAAAAGAAGTTTTTATATCTTAGTCAGAATCATTAATAATAAGTTTGTCACTCTTATTATTAACGTAGTTAGATATTATGTATTTTTATCTAATACATGACTCTAATAATAGATAAATGTAATTCTAATTGTGTCTCATATCTATTTAAAATCTCTTTTTAGTTAGACCCGTAGATAAATATAGACTATTTTATTCTTGTTGTTTGCTAGACATCATAAAATATTTTTTGAGTTTTAAATTTTTTGAATGTGGAGAAATAATCTTCATTCTCATTTTTACTATCAGGTTAATAATGTGACACATATATCTAATGTGAAAAATCTCATCTAATATCTCATCTATAATAGTCATAATAAGCATACTAATAGTAATTTTGTTATTAGATATATTTTTAAATGTGATGGTAAATATTTTATTATGAATATTACTATCTCTAAAGATTTTTGTTATGCACTCGTATATAATAGTGTTATCATAAGAATGAAGGATCTCAAAAAATTCTAAAATTTTTTAAGTTTTATATAAAATCTACATCGTGGATAGTGAGACATGCAAATGATACATCGTCGCGACTAGTCTAAATATCGAAAATCACGAATAATACTTTATTATATTTTCTAATTTTATTAATTATTAATAATTTTTTTAATTTATAATATTTTATTATGTTATTCTTATATTGGACCTTGAAATCATATGATAAGTAGGTTGGAAGTAGGTTGGAAGTAGGTTGGAAGTAGGTCTGCATAATATTGTTTATCATAAGATTCTCTAAAAATCTAATTGGAAAATCTATGATCATAATTAATTTGGCTATATTTTCTTTTCCTAAATTATTATGGTATATGAATAAGGTCAAAAAATTGAATTTGATTTAGCTTCAAAGACATCACCACTCAAGCTTATTTGGCATTGCCTAACATTTAATACACTATGTTTTTTAATGTATTGATCAATATATTTTTTTAGGTGGCTTGTGTAACTTGTTCTCCTATATATATATATATATATAATGTTGATTATTCATCAACAAGAATTATTAAAGTTCTTATTTTTTATTTTTTAGACATTTGAATTTGGATTGAGGTCATGAGAGAACATAATTTTAGTCTTGAATCTTTTTGTAGGATTATTATTATTATTTATATTTAAATTAATGTTAAATTTTATTATCATTATATTTATTATTAGTTATTAATTATTTTTTAGTTTATATTAACAAAAATTAATTTATATTTATAAACAAATATAAAAAATATCTGGATTTTGGTATCGTTAAGCATTAGACTAACTGCAATTGGAACTAGAACTGCAGCTTGTGAGTATTGAATTGTAAGTTTGTAACTCGCTTTGGTGAAAAAAAATATTCTGCCATTTTGATTTCCAACTTTCAAATGGCAGAGCCATGAAGAAAAAAATTTGAGAAAAAATTCTAAATTGTGAATGAGAAAGAGGAACGATAAAGGAGTGCAGATGAGACAAGAGAGATATAGAATTGAGAATGAAAAAATATAATTACTTGATATATATTTATATATTTTTTATTATTGAAAAATATTTTTTATTTATTTATTTTAAATTATTTTTAATATTTAAATGGACAGAAATTCAACAAACATCGGATTTCTACTCCTAGATAGCTAATAAATTTCAATGGTTGGGATCTCCTAATTTTTTTTATGTGAATGTCGATGCACATGCCCAATAGTTATAGTGATTGCTCTCATTGTTGGGCGCGTGCTTGCATTTGCCCAATGCCCTGCAAGTGGGTGTAGTTGTTGGGACTTTTGTTCCAATGGGGCGATCCACCACATTAATGTGGTAGTATGAGTTTCATTAAAAAAAATTCGCCACTTTGACGTGGTTTATACATTTGAATTAAAAAAATCTAGTTTTATTAATGAGTCTTGGCATGGTGCGTCACATTTATCTGGTTACTTGGTTTTATGTGACTTGTGATTTGTTCTTGGTCTTGGGTTATGGTCATCATGTTGGTGGATCACGTCAATGGGTCATGCATGGCCCGGTGTCTAGCATAGCACGATTTATGTCTCGGGCTTGCACAACCTAGCTCCAGGCATGATTTTGGACTTTGTCATGCCGGGCTAGAGTCGCTAGACACGACTCAGTCAAGTAATGCCTCGTTTCATGCCCTAACTACTTGATCTGCTTGACACATTTATTCGAATACTAAAATGAACATCATATTTTGAGATGATGAATTGTTAGCCAGGGCAAATAATGGTTTAGATCTTCAAATATGAGTGAATAGTCTTGGTATCTAAATTTTAATTATTATTTCATCTTATTATATGATAATAATAATAATTTGGATATTGTATTATGATGAAAATTATACAAATCTATTTATCTCGTGCTATCTAAGATGACATGTGATCTTCTGACTCTCTAGTATCAAGTATAACATTGGTATCTATTTTTTCTGTAATAATTAATATTATGTTAGATATGAGATTAAGATTGTGATCAGATATCATTGAGATACCTGCATGTATGAAAAATTTGAAAGATTTGAGATTGGGCATTCATGATAAGTCGTATTAGATGATGAAGAATGATAATTTATGAAATATGGTGATTAAGGAAATTGAGATTACTACAAGTGATATCTTCGGATGTATACATGATGATGATGATAATCTATATTTGTATTCATACTTCTATACCATAAGTATCAATTGATAATTCTTGTGATTGTCTTTTTTTATATGATTTCAATTTAATGATTTATGCACTTTGATTTATTATTGACATTTATTTATTTTATTATGATTTATATATTTTTATTGTATTACACTTATTATTTTATGAGTTATGTTTTATTTTATTATATTTAAATTTTATAAATATATATCATTCAATGTATGTATCCTATTTTGTTTTTGTTTATAAAATTATATGATTTTTTTATTATTTTATTTGAGTCGAACACGTACAATCATGAGACACGAATGTAGAATCTAAATGTCTAATTTTATTTTAATTTTGTATTTCCTTTTAATTTTTAAGTGTAAAATTAAAAAAAAAAATAATTTAATAACAAGATAAAATTTAAATAATTTATATTTCATTCAAATTAAAAATTTCAGCTCTAAGTGCCAAAACAACACAATTCGATTCGTGCCTAGCACGACTTGAGATTCGTGGCATGCCGAGCACTACATGGTGCCACAGCTGGTCTACTC
The DNA here is from genome assembly GCA_029783825.1 of Sapria himalayana. Taxonomy (NCBI): domain Eukaryota; kingdom Viridiplantae; phylum Streptophyta; class Magnoliopsida; order Malpighiales; family Rafflesiaceae; genus Sapria; species Sapria himalayana. The sequence continues at coordinate 244,967 of JAREIK010000345.1, forward strand.
TAAAAAGGGACATGCCGATATGAAATGACTTATTTGACATATTTTACATCGAGAAAATTTATTATGAAACTATTATTACTACTTTATTTTACAGTAAATTAATCAATTGATATTCTCACAAGAGTTTTATAAATATCATAACTCATATTTATTTTCTCAAAACTTGATGTTCTGAATATTTGTACCCCAGCACCTGCTTGATGTGAGATATTTATTTTATTCTATTCTATTTTTAGTTATTCTATTTTATGATCTCCTTTTATTTTATTCTATTTTTAGGTATATTTTATGGATGAGAGCACTAAACATGTGAAATGTTTTAGTCTAAGTTAAGATTGTATATTTTGGTTATTCTTTGTATATATTTCATTATATTTTTCATAGTGCATTTCTCCTATGGGTTTGTGTTTTACATTTTTAAAATTTAAGATTGTTTATTCATTCTAATTTGTAATTGAGTTTTTAAAGTTCCAATTTTTACATGTATTAATTTTTATGTATATTAATATTTAATGAAATAATGCTTTTGCAAAGTTTATAAGTGATATTTGATTTTTTTGAATCTTAAATATCTTAGTTAAATAAGTAAAAAATTATTTTGAGATACAAAAGCTTTATTATGTTTAAACAATATATAATATTAATTCTTTTATTTCTGGCATGCATGTTTGAGGTTGAACACCAAAAAAATAATTGAGCTAGGATGTCGTAATAGAGGTATGAATGATCTACATATCATTAAATGTTATTTTTGGCATCCATGTTTTTATATAATTTAAAATGTTTAGCTCATATGGTATTTGAGACATATTATTAATAACTATTTTAATGGAATTTTTGCATTAAAACAAAATCTAACAAAAATCTAATAATAATACTAAAAATGAAAAATAATATTTAAGATTAATTGCTATCGTAAACTCTTTATAAACTAATATCTTGAGGTCCAAATGGATGATATTTGTTTATGAAAATTATTAGATTGCAGAATATTATATTTAAAATTACTATAGCATGGGGGTGTGATGAGCTAAAAGTAGAATTAAATTCATGAAAACAAAATCTTGCAAAGGCTTGTGGAGGAGGTCATATCCAATGTATTAGTCTCTCATTTTAGTGTGAGGTATGTGAAAGGTTATTATGTTGATATATCTACTCCAATAAGTTGAAGAGGATGTGTATGATGTGACTATAATTTCAGTATTATTCATGTTCAAATATATTTAATTTCGAAATTTTTAAGATATTTTTTGTATTAGTACTTGTGTAATTGCATACTTGCAAATACTTGTAATAATACTAAAAACATTGTATTTAAGATTTATTTGTTATAGTGCACCCTAAAATAATATATTGGGGAATGACTGAATGGGTAAATGATATTGATTTGTGCAAGTCATCTCGTACCTGCTACAACGGCATGAAAAGAGGTCATCATATGGAATATTAGGGAAGGGCACAGAGCCTAGTAGAAGACGGCAGAGATTGGCCTTGTTGTTTTCCCTTTCCTCCATAAGCAAATTAATTGTAGTTGTTGGGTCAATATATGACCCTTATATCTGCTTTGCCTAGCCCATAACAGGAGGATTGTGCCATAATACAAACTAATTTTTTTTTTTTTTGTGCAATTCTGAAGGGAAACCATCTGTACTCACTCCTTGATTCCACCCATGCACACTAGATGATCATGACATCATACATATAACATCCCTGCAGTGATTGCTTCCGAAGGATGCAAGATGGTCTAATATTATCAGGACAAAACAGCTGGTGAAAAAGAACAATGACAATCTTTTATTCTGATATATCTAGTTCACTTTTTCTTTTCTTCTATTGAATTTTTATAAAATGATTTATCTAGTTCTATTGAAGTTTGTAGTTCAATTTTTCTTATGCCATATATATCTTTTTTTACTTTACAAAGAATGTGAGACTGACAAAAATATTGAATATCATTTTATAAAAATTCATTAGATCAAGTATGAGGCCCTCGTTGTGACTAACAATTGTGTATTTAGAGAGAATATTAGTAAAAATGATATTACTAATAATAGAGGTATCAAATGAGTTGTATCATGCCAACAAGACCCATTTGAGTGTGACATGGTTGTGCCACCGTGCCGTGCCGAACACGCCATGATAAGATTTCCTGGCATAGCATGGAAACTAGCAGGCATGCTTAGCACGCTCATCACTGCATGATCGGCCCGCATAGTGCAGGATCATCCCTGTCGGAAATTTATTGAAATTGGTCATGAAAGAAAAATCAAGCTTATGTTGGATTTTTTATAAATAATCTGCCTCATCAAGTGACTTGATCAGTGATCTGAAGCTGGTCTTGGGTTCCCAAGCTGGTGGACCATGCCACTGGGCAGACACGTGGATCATGCATGGCTGGCATCAGTCACGGCCCACACCGGCCCATTACGGCACGAACCATGTCATGGGACGGCATGATCCTGGACTAGGTATGGTTTTGGACCTTGTCGTGCTGGACTGCCTGGTATCGAGTTTAAGACTTATTAGATACAATCTCTTTGGCTTTTGAAAATAATGTTATTAGAATATTACCCTCTCTCAAATCACATGCCATAGTAGGAGTCTTGTGCATTGAGTACTACATACAACCTCCATTGACAAGTGATAGAATATGCTTGCGAATGATAATAGTTTGCAAAACAACATTAGGCCCCAATGTTCTAGGTCACTAAAACTATTGGTATTGGAATATAATTTTAATTTTTCTTTTGATAGCCATCAGTATTCTTATTAGTTTGGGCTAGTTGACATGCATATTGACTAATCTCATGGTATTATGGATCTTTCCTTTGATTCTGTTACTAGGCAAGTTCAAGTTGGTTGGTGGTGGGGTTCGAATCTAGTCATCATGTTCTAGAATTTGATCAACCTTTTCAACCAAGCTTGTGGGAGCATAGTTTTTCTAAAACATGTACAACATATCTCCCTTGTTTGTTGAGCAATTATTGAATTTCCAAACATATAATACATAATGTAGATTCCATAGTGATTATCCTAGTAGAAAATTAGTTGTAAATAAGTATTTGAAATCATAGTATGTTCAATATTATTGTTTTATTTGTTCATTCAATCTTATATGTTTATATGTTTAAAAGATGAGAAAAACTAGAAGTGGTTTAAAAATAGGCTTGTGGGCTTATTGTTTATTCAATCTGAAATCATTTGTGTTATGATAATGACAAATGGCATATGCAAAATTTTGTGATGCTTTGACTTTTCAATAGGCTTGTGGATCCATTCGTGTCATGAATATTTATGATGATGAGAAATATTAATAATATTTAATTTTTATGTTTGATCATTTTTATTTTATTGTATTTTATTAATAAATAAAATTTATTGATAGTATTTTGTGTGTGTGTGTGTGTGTGTGTGTAAGGTAGTGCTCCTAACAAAAAAATTAATGCCTTAATTGTTTTGTGTAACATGGTCTCAAAAAGCTTTTATGTCTCAGTATATTTTGAAGTTTAAATAACTAGGAGGTATATGACAAACCCATGTTATGCATTTCAAAAAGTGAAATAATAATGATTTCGTACATCTTTAGGTTTATGAATTAGAATGAATATAAATTAGTCATAACAGGATAAAAATTACAAAATTCATAACTAGGAAAAAATAAAAATTTCAAATAAGAAAAATAATTCTTATTCTAATTTAAAAAATTAATTACATGATGTAAACATGAAAATAACAAACCACACTAGCAATTTTAAATTCTACAAAAGTTTATATCTTAAATTTTTAATAACATTTGATGGGCCATAAGACATTTGTGTTATGCATCTTTGTTGCCCAATGTGGGTCATTAATATTGTAAACCCAATTTCTTTCATAAGTTATTAAGTTGCCATATATTTTCAGTTTTTTCTAAGAAGTTAAACTCAATTGTGAGATGTAATTGTTAAAGAAAAATATATTCATTCATCAATCACAAAGTTGACATATGTTATCTAGGTACTATATCTACAAAGAATATACTTAAAGATATTTGGACATGTGAAGAAAATATATCACAATTCTAATTAAAAATATTAAAATTAACAAGTTAGTAAAAAATATATAAAATAATGATAAATCTTTGAAAACTTGAATTAAGATAGTCAAAAAAAATTTTGAATTGAATTTGTGTAGAGATTGTGTGATGATAATATTGATTAGAGAATTAATATATATATAACCTCAATATATTGGAGATATATTTTGATGAGGACAATTCATTAATCATTATTCATGAACACAAGTAGAAAATGCTTGAATCATCATTTATATTATTGATATTTTTTATGCACATCATTCTCCTCGAGTATTATAAACAAAAGCATATTGTTTAAACAATAAGTATAAGATTGAAAAATGCAAAAAGATAAATATATTTCCATGCCCCTAGGGTATTGCATAAAGAATGCAAACCAATCTTTTTATGTTTCATTATATATGAAAATTATGATTATTGGCTATGTCATATGTGGTTGACTATCATAAAAAAGGATAGTGGAACATGATATAGAAATCAAACTTTGCAAATAAATATGTACTTCAAAGAATCTCATAAGTCATAGTATCATAGATGATAGCGTCATAATTTGTTTTTGCATTAGAGTGAGAAATAATTGTCATTTATTGTTCTATGAAATAGATTCTCTTATTAGTACAACAATGAATAATAGATCTTTTGTATGCATAAGCTAATATACAACTAAAATATAAGTGACCAATTAATTGAAATTAAGTATAACTTCTGAAAGGTTATCATCAGCATCATCAAAGAATCTCATTTGTGATAGTTATCATGACCCAATACTCTTCTTTTGATAGGATTTCCTACCCATGGTACAATATGTATCTTTGATCATGCATTATTTGTCAATTTGAATTTTGAATATATAATTAATACTTGTTTTTATTGAAATAAAATTAGTAAAAGAGAAACATATGGGCAAATAATATATTAGTTGCTCCAATTAGTAATAAAGACAATAAAATAAATATAAAAATATTATAATATCTCTCTTTAAATTGATACATAAATTTCTTGTATACCTTGCTTAGAGAAAAAAAAATTAAAAATAAATAAGTTAAGATCTCATTTAGGCTTCATGAAGATATTTGTTAATTGATATGTTATATATATAGGTGGTGGTGATGATCATATTCTTAATTTTTTTAATAAGAAAAAAAAAGATTAGAAATTTTACATCTCACTGCCTAATTATTATAATAGAGAATAGTATAAGTATATATCTTTATCTGATATTCTAAAATAATGATTTTACTACTTAATTTTTGATTTAAAATATCTCATGTGTAATTATATTTATTATCTTAAAATTTATCATTGTGTTAGGTCTTGGGATTATTTTTTATCATTTATTTTTCTGAAAGATTAAGATTGTCTTCCTAAAATTAGCTTACTGGAGTTGAATGTGATTACTGAAAGAGATAATAAAATTAAATTTTTTTTTTATGTCTAAGATTGCAAAAAATTGGCAAGATGAATATATCATGAAAGATCTAAAAAATAACTAATCTTATTGATTGTATACATTATATTTAGTTTAATGATATTTAGATAGTTAATTTTATATATAATTCATCTATTTTCAGTTAAGTTGATTTGAGATTTTATTTTAAATAAGAAATTAGTATATTATACGATAAGAGTATTTATTGGAGTATAGTCCAAAAGATTCATTTCTGTGAGAGTATTAATATTATTTTTTTTTTGTGACAACATAAATTTTTTATTTTCCTAGATTATCTTTATCCTCAAAACTATGAGTTTCCTAAGATTCTTTGACTAAAATTATGATTAAAAATTCTCTTTAAATATGGTGAATTTCAATTGATTATATTTCATTATAAGGATATTATTCATATATATAATTACCAAAATAAATTTATTATTTGAGTTTCTCTTGGAAAAATGTAGAATAATTTGTATCATACTTGTATATAAAAAAGAAATGATTATTAGTGAAAATATCACAAATCAAACTCTTAGTGGTTGTCTGAGATTGTGTAATACCTTTTATAATCTATAAATTGAACATGGCTACTTTGTCGCTGCTTAATATATAACTTAATCTAAAGTTATTATGGAAGAATATATTTTTTATGTTTAATTAATATATTTTTTATCTCTGATAATCTGTCATTAACATCAATATTCTTATTTGAGATTATATTATTTATTAGAGAAAAAATATTATGATAATTTATTCTAAATTTCTAAATAAATTTACTTGTAATAATTCTCGTATTTAGGTGATCTAATTTTTCATCTAAAGTAGTCTTATAGTAAATATTTATTTGTAACTAATAAAAAAAATTCAATAATAGAGATAATAGTTTATAAAATATTATTAGAGTTTAAGGGTATTTATCTCTTCTACTATGCCGAATGAAATAATATCTTAGAAACAAATTTAGGGATCATAATATTGTTATGAAGTAATAAAAATATGAAAAAGAAAATATGAATATGATAATACTTATAAAATATGGTACTGATTACACTTCCTATGTTTTTTTTTGGCGGATAGTCATTAAATTTTAATTTTTATAGGATTTTTCTTTGCTTAGAATGAGCTTTATATATTATTATTTTTTTCATATTATAAACTCAAAATTCTAGGTGATCAAGAGCTAACAACTTAAAATATTTTTTATCTTTAATTGATATAATTTTTTTATCTGTGAGAAAATGTCATTAACATCAGTATCCTTATTTGAGATTATATTATTTATCAATGAAAAAATATTATGATAATTTATTCTAAATGTCTAAATAGATTCACTTGTAATAATTTTCGTATTTATGTGATCTAATTTCTCATCTAAAGTAGTCTTACAATAAATATTTATTTGTAATTAATAATAAAAATTTCAACAATAGAGATACCAGTTTATAAATCTTATTAGACTTTAAAGGTATTTATCTCATCTATAATGCTGAATGAGATAATATCTTAGAAATAAATTTGGATTTCATTATATTGTCAAGAGAAGTAGTAAAAAATTGAAAAAGAAAATATGAATATAATTATACTTATGAAATATAGTATTGATTACAATTCCTATGATTTTTTGGAGGTTAATCTTTAGATTTAAATTTTTATAAGATTTTTCTTTGCTTGGAATGAGCTTAATAAATAATTTTTTTTTTTCATATTATAAACTCAAAATCCTAGATGATCAGGAGCTAACAACTTAAATGGATTAGAGGTAGATTCATTTTCTAGGAAAATCTCATTCACTTTAAAATCAATATGTTTGATATTTGCTATTATATATATATATATATATATAATGACTTAAAAGAAGAATCATTAATGTGAACTAAAATGATAAAAAATAGTTGAGGGATTATATTCTATCTTAGTTAGAGACTTATGTGGAACTTTAGATGAGTAATAAAGTTTAAGAGATATTAACTTTTTGATAGAATTCGTATTATTTCAAGACGAGTTAAATAACAAGATTTGCTCAATAAAGATAATATCATTATTTATTAGTATTTTATTAATCTCAAATGAATAACACATAATCTTTTTAAGAATTAGAATAATTAAGAAAGATATATTTTCTTATCATGAATAATATTTTATCATGTTATGAGCAAAGTTCTTAAACGAAACAAATACTCACAAAAGTCTTTGAAGATATACTAAATAATTTTCTCTAAGATATAAAATATGAAATAATACACAATTTAAAAGGGCAAAAAAATATATACAATTACTAAGATAGTTTAAATTTTAAATAATATTTCTTTTAAAATATTTTGAAATATTTATATTTAAAAGAAAAGTATCCTAGTAAGTGAATTTACTTAAATAATTTAAAGTGAATTATCTAAATATTTTTTCTTTGATGATTAATATCAATTTTATATGGATACTTATATCAATGTTAATATTTCACAAATATTGAATATATCAGTTAAATATGAAGTATTTTTTTCATAATGATTTTGACCAAGATATACAATATACATGTGATGCAGTCACTTGATTTTTGAACAGTGATAGTCAATTTTTTTATTGCGTGATCTAAACTAGTTATCAAAATTTTAGTTTGAGATTTATAGATAATCATTTCTTTTGATTATGCATGTGTTAAAGATTATGTTTTATTTTTTTTAGCCGAGTATAAATGACATTTTAATATACTTGTATATAATTTGATTGCAAATTTTTATCTCTAAATTGTGAATGTAGCTAATTTTTTAATAAAGATGTAAAATTTTGGGACATGAAATTATATTTTTCATTAATTTACAACTTGAAAATATATTATTGACCTTATGTAGAAGGACATATTGATTAAGATTGTCCACAAGTTAGGTGATTGCATTGCATTTAATACGTAAATAATAAAAAAAATAGGATAAAAGTAAAAGTAATTTTTTTTCTAAATTTCAGTATTTCTTTTAAATTGATGCATAAAAATTTAGTATTCAAAATTAGAAGTCGAAATAAATTGAGTTTGTTCAAATCAATGATATCTTAACAAAATAAATTTTATGATAAAATAACTAAAAAATATTCTATTGTGAGCAACTTAGGAAGAATAATGGCCAAAATAATTAAAAAAATATTCTAATCTAGCTGAATTATAAACACCGACAAAATAACTATGAAATATTTGTCTCTGGCGGACTGAATAAGAATAGAGACAAAAGAACTGAGAATTATTCTGCTTTGTTGATATAGAGAAAATAATTATAAAAACATTGATAAATATTCTTCCCTAACTGTTTAGTGAGAATAACGACAAAAAAAAATTGAAAAAAATTTTCTTCGCTAACTGTCTTAAGGAGAATAATGATAAAAGAATTAAAAAAATATTCTTCTCTAGTCGACATAGGGATAATAAATTGCAGAACAAGATATATAACAGAATAGTCTCCCCTAACTGAAATGGAGAAAATTTTACAAAGAATATATGAGAAAATAATGGTCTTCATGTTTTTCAGAGCTGCACCTTTATCACAAGTGGTAAGGAGACAGATTGCTTGATTTAAATGCTTTAGAGGAGAAACTTCCATTGCCTGCCTCCAAACAATACCAGCTGATCCAATACAAGTGGCATCTTCTCTAGGACAACTATTGCCGATTGCATTAACAATGACTTGGATAATGTTTTAATCAGTGAGAAGATGAATGATTTCCATTGCATGATTAATGATCCTAACTGCCATCACTTTCTTTCCAGTATTGCGTTCATGAATCATATGGAATTGCTCTACAGTGGGGCAATGCGCCTTGCTGAAGCATTTCGCCGAGTGCCTCGCTGCGGTATGTGGCACTTAAGTTGCTTGCTTATTTCCTCTGGCCCCAATGTAATCTATCAAAAAAATATCATGAACCTCTGATTTATAAGTAGGACTTCTCTGATCCTAACATCTTCTTAATGCTAGCGATCGAAAAGTAGAACTTTACTGATATGAAGAATCTTTTCTAAAGGTTGTTCTAAAACATCAATTTCCATTGTCAACTTTTAGAATTCGATCAGATCCAAACCACGATTTTAACTTGAAAAAGATGAAGAAGCTAGATGACTCTCGAGCTGAACAAAGTGTAGCCCGCTGCCACACGCAAGATAAATTTTCTAGGGTTTCCTGTTTGGAAAGAGTTATTAAATGAAAACTGACAAATGAATCAAAGGAGCCATCTTTGTGGTACTTTGACATATAATCCCACAGTCATCATCCATATATAGAAGCCATTTGACAGATCAGAATGGCATAGATGTAGTGTGCATCGATGCCTATACATGCACACACACTATCATAGCATCAACGTAGTTGGTGTCAATGCCAATACACGCACACACACTATCACAGCATCAACACAATTGTCATTGATGTTTATAGAAGTAGTTGGTTGCATAAAACAGGTGCCTGACAATGGGGAGAGTTGGCGCATAGGGAGCGTCACCCTCTCCCATGGTTCTATTGGCCCTTTTTCACTCCAACTCCAATAGGGTTTCTTGCCTGTTGGCTAATCTATCTTTGATATCTTGTAGAAGTTTTAGACAAATAAATTTAAATTCTTTTCACTTGATATAACTTAACATATATTAATGTCGTTATATAGATGAGCAAACTGATTGGGATAACTGATAAGTTGAATGCTCTCATCAAATACATAAATAATAAAAGAAAAAATAGAAAAATAAAAGCAAACCTTTTTCCCAACTTCAACAGCTGACATTCTTGTAAATTCTCATGATTTTTTTTAAAATATAAATTAGTGCAAAATCTAGTTGTGAATGGTTATTGAGTAAATGAGAGTTATGACTAATGTTAATTTGGTTATGGGGGGAAACATATTATCATGACCTACTCTTTAATACTTGGGCATGACTCTTCTCTACTTATTGTCTTCACATAATCTATTACAATGATTGAATCATTTTTACAGGAAAAATCCATACTCGTACCATGGAGGCAATTTTACTAGATTTCATGTTCCATTAAAGAGATTTTATCTCAGTAAGTATAGCTTGTTGTTGTTTAGGAATAAGCATGACAAGTAATCATTATAATCTTTGTTGTGGAATAAGTAAATTAATGGGGCGAGCAATTTATCCCCATGACAGAATCAATTTTTCTCGACTAGGAGATGCAGGGTTAATAATCATTAATGATGATGAAACTAGCATTTCACTCTAATCCCTTAATAAGTGAAAAATCATGTAATTGAGAGAATTGGTGTGGCCTTCACTAAATTATTCTCTTATTTCTAGAAGAGAAATGTGATACTTAATCTAAAATATCACCCAACGCTTATAAATTTCATGTTGCCTGATGAGGTGTCCACAATGATGATTCTTTCACAGCATGTTTAGTTAATTGTCATGCCCACAATGTGTTTGCTGATAGAGAATGATTCTTTATGTTTTTGATTTATAATTTTCATTAAAAATTTGACCTTTTCATTGAAAATTTAGTTGGTAGGTGGGTCCGTGTGTTATTGAATAAACAACATTTCTTTTGTTTTTTAATGAGAAACTTAAAAAAAAACATTTCCATGGTTTTTGTTTGTTTCCCAGCATCAAATACTGATATTGGCGAATAATCATGTGACATTTGTATTGTAATCTCATGCAGTATGATGAGGCAGAAAGGAGGCGGGAGATGGCAAAAAATTCATTGGAGAGATACACACATTATTATGAACGATGGGCTAGTAATCAATCAGTATGAACTTTTGTTTTGTTGCGCTTGTTTGAGATTTGTAGCACATGAAATGAATAAATTTCTGCCTCTTCTTTTTCTTTTTACAGTCACGACAGAAGGCTATTTTAGATTTGGATCAAATGCGAACCGTTTATGTATGTTCCATTTTCATATCACCATTTTTCTTTTATCCACCTGGATTTGAATCCTTGATGCCACCAGTTCATTAATTTTCAGTTTTTGTTTTGATATTTTCGCAAGCTTTCATACTAGTTCAAGCTTTTATATTGGTAATGTTGGGATAATGAATATAAAATGGTTTAAAGTTGGTGTTTGTTCTTTGCTTTCCACACATTTTTTTTATTGATACTCTGTTTGCCTTTCCTTTTTCCAGATTGAAAAGCTAAGTGATATAAATTGCACTCCAGAATCACAGCTCAAGTTCATAATCGAAGCTTGGCTTCAGGCAAGTTGCTTTGCACTTGATTTATGACTCCTATTTTTTGCACTGTTTCATTCTACAGGTTCTCTTTCTTTTAGAACCAGCACACAAAATGTATTTTCTTCTGTTGTTTTTGTCATATCAAAGAAAAACATGCATAATATGAAAGTGATTGGCTGTCATGGAGAAAAAATAAAAAGGCAGCAGAAAAGTTGCAGACAAATGATAGTAAACTTTTGAAATAATCGAAAACGAATTGAAACAAAAATTGAATTGAAAGACTCAAAAGCCAAAGAGCTTGTTTCAGGCCAATAGCCACCATCTATGATGGGCAATAGATTAAACAAGTTTTAAAACAACTCAGATTTTTTTGATCAAGTGTATTGTGCATTCTATATATATATTTATAAGTATTTGAGCGAGAATACTATTAAGATAGGTATTCACCTAGAAAATTCTTTTTTTGTATATATATATTGGAGATGAGATTATTGAGATAGTAACATTTCTCAAATTTTGTGCTAAGCATGAGCCTTATGTATTAGATATGATTTTTTTATATAAATTTTATTTTGTTTGTTGAATAGTATTTTAGTTTAGGTGAAAGAGTAAATGTAATACAATAAACTATTCCTATCATTTTTTTATATTTATTATTTTCATTAATTTATTAATGTGTATGTAAATTTCATCATATATTTTAGTATTTGTTAATATGCTGTTATAGTAGAAATTATGATCTTTTACTACTATTTAAACATACTATTTGTTTTAATTATATACTATCTAATTAATAATATATATATTTTTACTATCTCAGACATAGTATCTATTAATATTTGGGTTTAGGGCAAACTCATATCTTAAAGCTAGCTCAAAAAGAGGGGAACCTAATTCATATATCAATATCATAATAATTCAGAAAATTTTTCATGGGGATCATATTTTAATATGGTCTCACATTTAGGGCTGAACATCTAAAGCATAAAGTTTGCAATATTGAATATTTGTGACTATGAGTGACTCATAAACCTATGATAACATATAGAAATTGAGCTCGAGTCAAACTCATTCCAAAAAATTGGTTCAAATGAATTGACGACTCAAGTTATATTTAACACTAGAAATTTTAAAAATTTAAGATGTGAATCATATTTTGACACTATCATTTTAGATTTTATTGTTAGAAGAAAGAAATTTTAATTTGAATATATATTTGTATAGTAATGATGTTGTATTCTTGAGATGTAGTTTTTAAGACTTAATTTTGGGTTGAAACTGATGAGTAATTAGACATTTTACTCATTTTGAGTTAAGGTATATCTATTAGGTGTTGCAATAGATTAGATATCTCATTATTTAACATCTTTTGATACTATTAGGTTGTATTGTCAAAAGAATTCAATCTCAAAATTTTTAATTTGTCCATCAACACTAAAATATATTGAACTTTATTTTAGTGAGGGTAAAAGAAATTCTGATAAGGAAGCTTCTATACCTATTGATTTTGTTTAGGTTAATTTTCTTGTCTAGTTAGCTTTATCAATTATAGATTTCCATGAGGTTAAATAGCTAGACATCCCCCATTTCATAGTTACATAATAAATGAATATTTTATTTAGTTTTTGGTATTCCATCTCACTAGTTTTATTTTTCTCTAAATTTTTTCTTTCTTATATTACACTATCCTCTTTTAATAATTTTAGCGTAATTAAGTATCTTTCTAATATAATTTCTAATTTTATATTGTAATGAATGATGTTAGAATTAATTTTTATTTTCCATTCTAGTTAAAGTTAAGAATTGATTTCGTTTTTTTCAAGGAAAGTTTGTTTTTAGTCATTAGTGGCTATTCATTTTGGAAATTAATTTTAATATGAATTTAGATTAATGTAAAGTATGATTGGTTGTCATAAGCTTTGCACAAACATATAAAATTAATTATTAAAATATTTTTGTGTTAGCCATGATTTTATTATCCTTAGTCCTTTTTCGCAAGTGATTTTATGTTTAACATAAAAAAGTATATTTTTGTTTTTTTGATGAAGTACATGAAGCAACCACATTGAAATTATTTTTTGTATGAAAAAAGTTTTACATGAGTTGAAGTATTCATTGATGGTTTCATTCAATGTATGTGTAGTAATAACTTTATTTGGCTTGCATTAGCATATCCTAATATTTTATTAGTGTTCTCATGGTAGCAACAAACCAATGTATGAGAATTATAATATCTTTAAACTTATCTAATAATTATTATACTAGATATATTACATGATATTAATTTAATAATTTATTTATTAAATTCTTATAGATAGATAGATATATGAATTATATTCTTTGCATACTTCAATATGTTTATAAATTTATGTAATTTTATATTTATTTCAATGACCATATTTATATCATATTGATTATATATTCTGATTCTAGTTAAATAGTAATGTGCATGTACATAATATTTATTGTAGATTATATTTTTTGAGGAGATAATTTTATTTTTTAAATAGTAAATGATAGATGATTATTTTTAAATAGTAAATGATAGATGAATATCAATGTCCATGTACATAATATTTATTATAGATTATATTTTTTGAGGAGATAATTTTATTTTTTAAATAGTAAATAATAAATGATTATTTTTATGTGTAAAAATGGATAATATTTTTGTTTGTTGTATGTGACAAGATTTATATGGGTTGAAGTAATATATGATGATTTGGTTTGGCAATATATTAAGTATCTTGTAATTACTAGACTAGATATATCATACATTATCAACATATTAAGTTATTTCTTAGATTCTCATAAAATAGATATACATAAATTCTATTCTTTCATATTTTAATATGTGAGTAAAAATCTCTATCATTTTGTATTTATTTCTATTAAAGTTTGATTTATTTTTTTATTTTATTTTTTTTTATTATTTGGGAGCATATGAAATGTGAGCGTTTTTTTTTGTCATATTAGGGAGAATAAGATTTGGAGCATATGAAATGCTCCAAATCATTGTATTTTAATTGAGTTTTTTTTTTTCTTCTCTTTTCCTTCTTGAAACTACCTAGGGTTGAAATCTTAGAAGCTCGTGAACATGATATTAAAGCATCATTTTGGTAGATAAATGAAGGTTTCCAGTTGCATTGATAGTGGTGCCCTTTTTGCCAGCACTATCAACAATGTTCACTTGTGTTTGGTGTCTGGTGTCGATGATGATAGTGCTGCCATATTATGGAGGTAAAGTTATATTTTTTATGTGTTTTTCCCATGGTCATTAGGGGGTTTGTAGCTTTTGGATGTGCAATGGTGAAATTTCAGTGGTCCAAAAGCTAATGGCATTCTAGGTGGTGGTTTCCATAGTTGTTGGCATGGAGGTGTTGGAACAACTTTGGTACAATAGTTTTTGTGTGATTAAAATTTTGTGGGAATTTTATTTTTGAAAGTTAATTATTGAGTTGTGATAGTTTGTGTGTTTTAAGTAGTTTGAAATGTCTTAGGAACTTACTTTACTGTGTAATTTTTATAAAAGAGAGTGATTATAATTAATGTAAAATCACTTTAAATAATTTAATAAAAATTATAGATTATGTATTTCATATGGGTTATGTCAGTGATAATTTGATTTGTGGTTCAAAGTTATGTAAGTTACTTGTTGGAAAAGTTATTATAGACTCAGATTGATAAGTAGATGATAATTAATGCATTGTTATTATTATATTTTTGATAGTTGATTAATTCTAATATGCTAAATATATTTAGCTCTTATGAGATATATATATATATATATATTGATGTACTCTTTAGAGATATTTTGCCAATATGATTGTATTACTCAGTTGTTGGTGTGCAGACTAATTGAATATGATGAGATGACTCATCATGCAATTTGAATATAGTTGCGAGAGATGATTATTTGAGTAATATTAATGTAAACAAAATAAACTCCATTAAGAAGATTAGATAATTAGATTTGTAACAATTTTTAGATGAATTTGTTGGGAGAGCGATAAATTATTTCATAGATCAAGATTTTCAATGAGAAGATATTTATAGTCCCCAATGATTTATCAAAGTGTGATTTAGATACATAAAATTATACACAATTTGAGTAGAATTTATATAATTAGTCAGACCAATGTTAACTACCATGATTTTACTACACTAAAGTGGTGAGAGAGATAGCATGGGTACTATGAGAGGGAGAAAGTCAGTGATAACATCTTTCTTTTGTTAGAGGTTGGGTTATACTTGGAAGAGATGTTAAACATTGTGTTATGGATATTTTTTTAAGGTTTAAAAGCTATATAATATAGTATTGTATTCACTTAGATTGGATCCTCTGTAAACATATCTGCTAGTCTTGTTATTTTACTTAGGAGGATTAATCAAGGTTTGGTTCTAGTTGAGATATTTATACAACTATTACTCTTTCTTCGCTGCATCTCATTCTGAATTTGTCATAAATTCATGAATCAATATTCATATCACATGTAATTATCCTCTTTTTATTTTTTATTGTTGAGTATATTTTTTATATTCTCGTGATCAATGGTATTATATATGAACTAGTGGACAAATCAATATTAATGTTAATTTTTTTTTGATATTTGTTCTCTTTGTATCAAAATTTTATTATAATTTTTTTAATCAACTGATTTATTGAGTAACCAAATTGTCATATTGTTTTCACTTTTCTATTGTGTCTATGTAAGATCAAAAGACCACACCTGATTTTCTTGGGAATTAAGTGAGATATACTGTACTTGTTTTTTTCTATTCATAGAAGTCTCTCTAGGTGTTTGACTAATATTGACTTATTGATCATAAATTCTTGGTTGAGATATTTATTTTTAGACAAACTAAACATTCCGAAGTTAAGCATTAAGAAAATAATTTCTATTGATTATGAGAGATGTCAATTACAAAAAATACTATAACTTCTTATTCAACATATCTGGAGTCTGTTAAAAGAGTCATTATATCTAATGAATACACTATACACACACGCACGCACGCGCGCGCGTGCGCGCATAATTCTTGATTTTTAAAGAAAAATCTTAAATTTTATTAATTTATATGAAATTATATAAATAAATAAAAACTCACTTTCATTCTAGTATTAAAATATTAAGAAATTATAATATTTTAGAATATATATCTCATTAATTTTCTTATTTTTTTAAGAAATATTGAATGATTCGTATGACATTTTATCCAAGCTCTCATACATAGAATGTGATAATTAAAATAAAAAATTTAAATCTAATCAAAAAAACTCATATACTCCTACTTCATAAAAGTGTTCCTATATATTTTTGGGAAGAAATTTTATTAATCATTAATTTATTAATTAATTAGATATTATCTTGTATTTTCTCATGTTATATTTTATATTATCTTTTACATCTAAGAAAGTAATTCTTTATTTTTTTATTTTAAAATTTTTAGATGTACTTATTTTATTTAAGATATTTATCCAGGTAGAGAGAATATGATTGTATATCATCAGAGATTGAGAAGATTGTTAAATATGTACTAGAGTTTTGTGCTAGGAAAATGAATCTAGTGTGAGTATCTCAATGGCCACAAGATATGTGTCTTCTAAAGGAATGCAAGATAATCATTAGGAGACTTAATAATTTTAACCTGCAGATATATATTAGATAAAAATACTCATGGACTTCCCTTAATGAGTCTGATGTTATATTAGTTAATTTGATGGAATATTAACTTATACCCTTTCATTGTTCTATATAATAAATCAATAACATGTTCAACCTAGTACTCATTCGTCATTATAATTCTTTTATTGTCTTGATAGTTGTATAATTCTTAATATTTTTTTTCTGAAATACTTAATTGTCCATGATGATTATAAATTATGTTGGATGAACTGAGTACAATCACATTCAATCATACTTGAAATCTAGTTATGAAACTTTCAGACAAACCAATAGTAGAATGTAAATGGATATAACTGATAAAGATTAAATATGAAAGAAAGGATGATTGGCTCAATGCTCGATTAGTTGTTAATAGATTTATACTAATTTATAATATTAATTTGATAAAATATTAAGTTATTTTTTTATTGTCGTATCTTATTGGTATACTGTCATACCTTAAAAAATCTTTTTGAGCATGATTTAGTAGATTATTTTTTGGAAAAATTATGCAAATGATCCCAAAACAAAAATATTTAATAAAATATCTTCTTTTAAAACATTTTTTTTAATTAATAGAACAAAAACAATATTAATATTTTGGGACTCTTAAATGGGAATATCCGAAATTACCCCTCCCCTCAAAAAAAACTTCACCTCACTTTGTTTCTTAAAAATATATATTGTGTTTGCATATATATGCTCTATATGTGTTTCAAAAACATATGTTGTGCATATGTTTCTGAAACGTATGCATGAATGCTGTGTACATGGTTTTGAAAAATGTATATATGGTTTATGTTATTTGGAAAATGTATGCATAGTGTATGTATACACCACTTTTTTAAATAACTTGTTTTTTTATTAATGACATGATAGAGTGAGGTCGAGTTTATTTTAATAAGGCGGAGGGAAATTTTTAGTGTTTCCATTTAAGTGACAATATATGTTGTATATATATTTCATTTAGGTAGGTTTTTTTTTCAAGGGAGTCTTTTTTATATTTTTATTTATTTTGGGGCTTTTATACTTTTGATTCTAAGATGTGTATATCAGATAATTCTTATTTTTTTTATGGTTCAAGGAATTAGTATGTGGTATTAGTTGTGTATGTTATATAATTTTAATTATAGGAGATGATCAATTATATATATTGCGACTGAAATTATTCATGCATATCGAGTTTCAAAAGAAATACTTAAGGTGTATTTGATATTTTATGTGAATTTGGATCACTTAAGAGATATGATTTTTTCTCTCAAAAAGAAAATATGTTTTTTATATTTTCTTTGATATTGTCTAGGTATGATGGAATGTATATTATTTGACTCATCATTTGATCTAAGTATAGATTTGTTATTAATTATATTTGTTGGTTTATTAGTTGATTCCTCTAAATATAGGTAATATAAAAGTTGAAATATTTGGTAGTAATCAAACTAGATATTACATATTCTATTAGTATAATAGTTATTTTTAAAATTTTTTCAAATATACTCATATGAATATTATACTTAAGATTCTTATATACGTAAAGATAATTCTAATATATGAGATTTTATTTAAAGATTAGAGATAGTTGAATAAAGGCATATTTTGATTTTAGTTAATGTTAAACTCTAGCAATTATATTGAAAAAATCTGCTATGTAGTTAGAGGTGTCCGGCCCGGCCCGGCCCGAATTTTTTGAGCACGAGCGTGCCGCCGTGCCGGGCCAGGCACGGCACGGTTACTGTACCGTGCCGTGCCTTGCCTGGCCCGCTCGGGCTTGCATATCCGTATGGGTCGGGATTCGAGGGGGACCTCGGGTCGGGTCGAATCAGACCCGGCCCGTGGTCTTTTTTGCGGGAGGGGCCATCGTGGGGTCGGGCTCACGGGACACCCGGCTCGGGACAAACCCGTGCCTGTGTGCCGTGCCGCGGGCCGAACCATGCCGGGTTAGGCACGGCACGGCTCGTGCCTAACCCGGGCACGGAATTTTTCCTTGTCGGGCCGGCCCAGGCACGGCTGAACCATGCCGTGCCTCATGCCGGGCTGGCCCGGCCCGGTTGACACCTCTATATGTAGTTTTGTATTTTTCTTTAATATAGTCTCATCTCTTGAAAAAGTAAGAGTTTAATTATTGTTTTATGATGTAGTAGAAAGGTATAGAACCATGACATTGCTTATTTATGAATTGTAATTAATTAGTTACTTTTTGAAAGAGACTTGCTTACTAGTTCACTGGCATTAGAGGTGTCAAACGGGCCGGGCCGGGCCGGCCCAGCACGAGGCACGGCACGGTTCGGCCGTGCCTGGGCTGGCCCGGCACGTTCAAAAATCGTGCCCGGGCGAAGCAAGGCACGATTCGTGCCGTGCCTGGCACGAGCCGTGCCGTGCCTGGCCCGGCACGGCACGCCGGCACGGGTCCATCCCGTGCCGGTCCCGCAGGCACGCGTGGCACTAGCGGCGTGCCACGCGTGCCGTGGCGTGAGTCGCGACTCACGAGTCGTGACTCGAGTCACTCGACACATCAGGCTCAGGGCCCCCCCGGTAAAAAGACCGCGGGTCGGGTCCAAACAGACCCGACCCGTGGTATTTTCTGCCGAAAACCGAGAAAATCGATATATCTAACGGGAAAAAAAAAATTTCAAAATTTGAGCGATTTTCAGCCCTTGGATTCGACTCCAACGGCTAGGGGACAGAATCCGACGGTCCTCGTGATTCTACCCCTTAAATATAATAAAAAAATAATTTTTTTTTTTAAAAAAAACTTTAATTAGCCTATAAATTCTACCCCCCTCCCTATAAAATTTA
Organism: Sapria himalayana; assembly: GCA_029783825.1. NCBI lineage: Eukaryota > Viridiplantae > Streptophyta > Magnoliopsida > Malpighiales > Rafflesiaceae > Sapria > Sapria himalayana. The sequence continues at coordinate 265,098 of JAREIK010000345.1, forward strand.
TGTTTTTCAAAAACATTAATCCTCTCTATATTTTCTCTCTCTCACATAATCCGTGCTTCTCTCTCTCGGCCCTCGTGTTTTTGATTTCGGCTTGGATTTTCGTGAAACTCAACTTTAGTTTTGAACATCAAAGCTTCCTGCGGGCTGCGGTGCATCTTGCACGTGAGTGACCTCATTGCTTTTACCGGGTAATATAATTTGCTTTTTTTTTATTTTCTCTCTCTAAAGCTTCTCTCTCTAGAAAAAAGTACAAAAAATAAAAAATGACAAATTCACCTAACACAAATTTAAATTTTGAAAATGAAAATGTTAGTGTTACACAAACGTCTGTGGCTCCTGAAACTTTGGTTTCTCCTGTCATCTCAGCCCAAAGTTCTAAAAAACAAAAAACTAGGAGGACTTCTGTAGTTTGGACACATTTTAAAATAATAACACAATTAGATGTTAGGGGTGAGGAACATAAAATGGCACAGTGCAAATATTGTATGCGACTTTTAACATGCAAGAGTACATGTGAGACTGGACACCTAAAGAGGCATGCTGAAATATGCTCCAAAAAACATGGACCGTTAGATCTTAGGCAAACCCAACTTGGCACTACATTTTTTGAGACTGGATCGAGTTCAGTCTCAAAGTTTACTCCCTTCGTATACTCCAGCGAGTTGGGTAGGGACGGCATGGCCAGGCTCATCACATTGATGGGTCTTCCGATCAGATTTTCGGAAGATCCGAGGGTAGTGCGCATCATGCAGACTTATTTTCAGCCATCCTATCGTAGGATTCCTAGGTCCACATCTAGGAGTGACATACTAAAGATATATAAGTTAGAAAAACAAAAAATAATTAAGGAATTTTTGGCATTTAGTGGAGTGGTGTCCGTGACGTCCGATATATGGACATGTCACGATGATTCTTCTTATGCATGTATCACTAGTCATTATGTCGATTCAAACTGGACAATAAATAAAAAAATATTATGATTCACAGAGATTCTTCATCCTCATGATGGTCCGGCCATTTTTGAGTGTATGATGAAAATATTTAGGGAATATAAAATTCAAAATAAAATTTTTAGTGTCACTTTCGATAATGCTGCGAATAATGGAGTAGCGATCAATATGTTTGTTAGGAATATTAGAGACGCACCTTTAGGAGAGATATTTCATGTCAGATGCATGTGTCATGTTATTAACCTGATAGTTTAAGCGGGTATGAAGGTGTGTTCCCCCGCGTTGGAAAATATACGCAATGCACTCAAGTATATTCGCACTCCTCGCAGACTACAAGAGTTTGGTAATCTCTGTTTGTCTGCGAATCTTAAGAAGAAGAAATTCCAATCTGATGTGAGACATCGTTGGAATTACACGTACCTGATGTTGGAATCATGTGTTGGATACGAACACGTGATATCCGACTACGTCAATAGTAAGAGTGGCGAACTTATTGTTGACGACACTGACTGGGATTCAGGAATTTCATTTATGAAATTCCTGAAGATATTTTATGACACGACGAACATGTGTTCGTCGGTTTATACGCCCACCACTTGCATTGCACTCCGTTGCATATGCAACATTAGTAGCATGTTTAGGATGTATCGAGCAGACCCGACGCTCACCCATATGGTTGCAGAGATGGAGACCAAGTACCTAAAGTACTGGTCCACCATTTCATCTCTTTATTGCCTCGCAGCATGCATGGACCCTAGGGCTAAGGTGGAAGGGGTTGAAAACACCCTGACTTTCATTTCCTCGTGCATGAACCTGGAAGAGCCACCTGAAGGGTTCATTTACGAGAAGTTGACAGACCTATATACATACTACGATACTAGGTATGGTGGTGGTGGTGTTGAGACTGTGAGTACGGACACTGATACCTTGTTCGGAGATGACGCTTATTCCATTAACCTAGCGAGGGGGAAACGTAGGGGTGGACCTTCACATAGGAGCGAGCTGTCTCGGTACTTAGATACCGATTACTGCTCAATCCTATCACCTTCTGACAATAAGAATCTTGATTTATTACAGTGGTGGAAATCATATGAGTCCGCCTATCCCGTGCTATCTAGGATGGCACGGGATCTACTGACTCCTCCGGTGTCGAGCGTAGCATCGGAGTCTGCTTTTTCTGTTGCAGTGAACGTGATTTCGGATAGGAGATCGAGATTACGTCCAGATATGGTTGAGGCTTTGGCATGTTTGAAGGATTGGGAGGAATCGAGATTTAGCATCAGTGATCGTGCTGAAGCTGGGACTATGACAGACACTGCAGTCGCATCCACATCCACTACGATGGCGGAGGAGCTGATTGCCGATGATGATGACCCATATGATACTGATCTTGATGTTGCGGCTTATGATTCTCATTATATGCCGCTTGACGATTGATGCTCATCTGTTCTTTTTTTTCGATATTTTTTTTTATTTATACGCTTTGTTTGTACTTTGTATTATACGTTGTGTTGAAGTTGAAACTTATACTTTTTTTTTTCGGAGTATTGGTTTCAAAAGCATGAATGATAATTTTTATTTGCGTAATTTAAATTTTTTTTAATTAAAATTTTTACTAACTTAATATATTTAATTATTAATTTAAGATTTAAATATTATTTTAAAATTTATTAACTTTAAATCTTAATATTTAATTAATACATTATAATATTAAAAAATGCTAAACTTAATTGAAAAAAAAAAATAAATTTTCTAATTTTTTTTTTACATACTTACATTTAATTTTAAATGTAATATTTTTTACAAAAAATTTTATTTTTTATTTATTACATAAACTTAAATAAAGATAAACAGAAAATTAATAAAAAAATTTAAAAAAAAAAAAAATTTTTTTTATTCTGCCAAGTCAAAGTGCCAAGTGCCAAGCACGGGCCGTGCGCCCGTGCCAGTGCTTGGCTGTTGGTGTTGCGTGTTGCCTCTTGGCTCCCGGGACCCGGACCCCGGTTGAGCAAACGTGCCTGAGCGGGCCGGGCACGGCACGGCACAGCCTCGCCGTGCCCACTGGCCGTGCCGTGCCCGACTTTAAATACCTTTCCGTGCCCGGCACGGCACGGTAGCACGGCGGGGCACGGGAAAAACGGGCCGTGCCGTGCTGGGCCGGCCCGTTTGACACCTCTAACTGGCATATAATGATTTATTATGATAGTTAGATAATTTAGTATATTGTTGTCAAAACAGTGTTTTACGAGTGGATGAAGCATATTAAAGTTGATTATTACTTCATATGGAAGAAGATAAAAGATGGTTTGATAGTCATTGTCTATGTGTCTACTAGCAAGTAGATTATCGACATCTTCATACCAATTGTTAGAGGTTCATATTTATTTTTTACTTTAGAGATACGATGTTTGTGACATGTACGAACTAGTTTTATGTGGGGTGTTGAATGCACAATCTCAGGGTTACATGTTGGATCCCAATCAGCTACCTCCTATTCTAGGACTGAGGAAACATGCCTCCCCAAGGATTGGGTAATTTATTTTGGGCCCAATGTGACTTGGGGCTTCCACTTGGTATTAAAAAGTAACTTATAGAGAAATTTAATCTGTGTGTGAGTGCGTGCGTGCGTGCAAGTGCATGCGTGCAAGTGTGTGCGTGCAAGTGCGTGCGTGCAAGTGCGTGCGTGCAAGTGTATGTGTGTGTGTTAACGAGAGAGATTAATGAATACATTTTTTTTTTTACTTTAACAATTACTCACATGCTAAAGAAAAAAATAATATCTAATTTTATGAGATTTTTTAAATTAGATATATTTGATCAAGAATAGTAAAATAATAAATAATAATTTGGGAAGTCTTTGTGTTATATGTATCTGTTTTAGGTCATACCTTGGTGTGATGACAAAACTTTCGCTTAAGGGCTATGAGTCTCAGATTTGAAATGCATCAGACACTCACATGATATCTATAACTTTCGAGAATAAAACTGTTGAGATATTCTTCTCTTAGATACCATACTAAAGCTGGAGTATTGTGTATAAGGTATGACCTCCATTTACATGTATGTATTGGGACTCATAGAAATCTCATATAATGTACTGGGGCGATACCAATTATCATATTCCTTTTCTGAAAACTAATTTTACACATGATAGAGAACTTTTGAAAAGCAACCTGGACTAGTTGTCCAATCCAAGCAAACATTTTGCAAGTAATTTGCTTTGTATAAAAAAATCGTGTGTTCTGGTGCATATTGTATTGCAGATTATTGAATGCAGACGGGTTCTGAAGTGGACCTATGCCTACGGTTTCTATTTGCCAGAGCATGAACATGCTAAACGGCAATTCTTTGAATATGTACAAGGCAAGTTTTCTTCTCCACTTATTCCCAAAAGAACAAGGGAGAGAGACAGCAACTTTCCATCATTCAAATCTTTCCATAAATACCAATTCATGTTGGATTCAGGGGAAGCTGAATCTGGCCTAGAGAGGCTTCATCAGTGCGCAGAGAAGGAATTACTTCAATTTCTTGCTGCATTTGGACCATCCAAAGAATTTGATGATTTTCGAACAAAACTAGCAGGCCTAACGAGGTGGTTATGCATTGCGATTGGTGCCAAACAGCTCCTCCCCAGTTCTTATTCATTATACTTTCTGTGGCTTGATCTTGGTTCTTGTCTGTGCTACAGTGTGACAAAAAATTACTTTGAAAACTTGGTTAGAGCATTGGAGACTGGTCTGGCAGATGTAGACTCGCAGGGTGCTGCTTGTAGCAAAACCACCACCTCCAGCTCCGCCAGTGCATTGAGCTCCAAACTGGTGGGCATCAACAAGGGGAAAAGCGTCAAGGGGAAGACTAATAACAATAGAATTGTAGGTGGTTCTAGCAGGAACTGAGATTTTGGTTGCTGTTGCCAGGGGAGTTTTTTTCTTCTTTCATGATTGTCTGTGAATTTGTTGACTGATTGAAGAACAAGAACGAAGTATGACTGAAAAAGAAAAAGAAAAAAAAAAGAAGAAATATAATAAACTAAACTAAGTCTCCCCTTTTATAATATGTATTGTGTATAGTTATTTGTTTGGTTACTATTTATTGAGCTTTGTGGATGACTTGAGAATTGCAAGAGTAGATGAAGTAAAGATTCAACAATCTAAAAAGCTACACTTTAAACAAGCACAATCCTTCATATACCTACCCACTAATTCAATAACAAAAAAACTATTAATTTGTCTCCCATGATGCATAATGAAGGTGGTGTGTGTAGGTGAATGAGTGTGTGTGTGTGTGTGTGTGTGTGTGTGTGTGTTGCTCTTGTAGTCATTTGTCTGTATTAGTTGTGCTTGTATTATTGTCACAAGCTTCAATAAAGAGTGCTATTTGTCAGACCATTGGTCTCAATAAATTTGTTACAAAGGAAATGTAGGTTTCATTCATATAGTTTATCTTGAATAGGTAGTATAATACTTCGTCGTTGATTATGATGATGATTATTATCTTTATAAAAATATGATTTTTTTGTATCAGATATTATATATTATATTAAAAAAAAAGAACATATGATTAAATTTAAAATTATTTAGATTAAAAAAATATGATTTTAATTAAAAATATATGATATTTTAATCTAGATAATTTTTACAAAATAAATTATCCACATTGGCTTGCTTGTATTGAATAAAATTGTAGATTTTTGTGGAAAATTATTACAAAAGTAATATGAAAATGTGAATTTTTATTTTACTTGGTTTTTATTTTAGCATATGATGAATATTATAAAAAAAGATCATAAATGATTTTAATTAAAAATATATAGATTAATAAAAATTTTGGATGTGCTGAATAGAGGTTTCAAATGGGTTGGGTCATCCCAAGCTGATCCATTGTGTTGGTCAAACACACCTAGAAGAAAAGATTGTCCGACATGGCCCATTGGGCAAATCAAGCCCTAGCATGTTGGGTCAACTCAACGCCAAGCCTGGCACAAATGCTTATTTTGATGACATTATTATATTATTTTTTATATATGCTTATTTTGATGTATTAAACATGCTTATATAGTTTTACAACCAAAGACAAATAAACTACTAGCATGAACATTAACTCAATAATAACTAGAGATGTATGATGGACGGTGGCTAACACAGGCAGTTTGGAAGATGTACCATGCATGCTCCACATGGCTCAGTGGCCCACCGAGCAAACCAGGTGAGGTCGAATCTGCAATGGACCCTACGAGAGGTCTAGCATGGCACAAGCCCATAGCTAACTCATGTTAGTCTGGGTCAAAACCAAGCTAGACTAGGTTCGTGCCAAGCTAACCTGGGCTTAGGCTAACAGCTTTGCATTGAAAAGATGATTATAGTCAGTTCAGGGAAAGATTTTTTTTTTAATAAAAATGACAAGTGAATATCGCATGTCATACCAAATCTCACATGGCAAGCAGACGTCCTATCATGGCATGTGCCACATGCAAATGCAGTACTTGTGCCGCCCCTACAAGATCATGTCATGTTTCGGGATCCCACACATGTTGATACCTAATTCATAATAACTAACAAATGATCATTAACACAGTTTATCAATAATCCTCAAAAAATGAAGATTATTCACAATCCAAATGAATGAAACTTCGAATCCTCATTGATAACTCAAAACTATCATAAAAATAACCCCGTGGCGGGGTGCGGGGATGCAAGTGACCATGTCAACACGTATTGATTCCATCCTTACAATCACCAGTGAGATTATAAAATGTTTCAACACGGGTCTTGGCGCGGTAAAGAAGCTCCGTATCGACTACAACTCTCATAAATCCGTCAAACTCAACGGGGTGGTCATTGTTCAAAGCCATGGCATCGTTGTGCCAATCGCTCATATTACTCCACAACTCCCAGTAATCATCAAGCAAATGCACCTTATAACGAGACCTCAATTTATCGAAAAAATTATAAAATGGTTCATTTGTTGCAATGTAGAGATTCCTCCATGGATGAATCATGGTTTGGAGCTTTGCGAGAAGAGAATCAGGCGATGTATCGGCATCCAAACGAGGCCATAGCTTCTTGTTTTCTGCCTTCTCCCCACGAACAACATGAACTGCATCAAAATCCCAATCCATTCTGCCACTTATGGAAGTCACAATGTTCATTAATCTCTTTGATTTCCAAAGAAAATTCCACGGCCGCTTAATATATTTCGTTGCCTCTCCTTCGCATACTCGATACCAGTAATTTTCAGGTTCTATGCCATCAAATTGCCTCCATAGAATCACGTTATTATCTCTATTCAGTTTAGCAGGTGAAACTCTGTATGCGGGGATCTTTCGAACGGGAATTTTTTTCTTGTGAGAGCGATCCCATTCCTTCCAAACTCTTAAGAATTCGCCTTCTTCAACAACTGATGCAACTTTTTTTAGATGTTCGAAATTAAAATAGTATCGAAAATCTTTTCCTTCTTCATCGTTACCACTTGGATTGTAGCTACCCGCTAGGCAGATGCTTAAATCCATCACGAACGTGCGATTCAGATACACAGCTTCTCCTAAACCACATAGGAAACTCCACACATATTGATTCATTCCTTTGCAATAATCTCCTCCTCTTGAATAATACAGGTACTTGCCCCTTCTAATCCTAGATTCGGATCCTGAGCTTCGTATCGGGTGGTTATTTCCATGATCCAGCGGTGGGTGTTTGATCCTTGGTCGCTTTCGGGCATTAACACCAGAGTGCCAACCACCTGCATGAAGGACGTCGTACTCACAACTATCTCCGATTACAAGCCTGAACCTTCTAAAATCCCCATACCCTCTCCATGACTTCTCTTTCTTGTTTCTGAACCTCCAAGCTATGTCACATTCATCTGGTTTTGAGCCACGAACAGGAGCTTGATAATCAAGAAACACAATTGATTTGAAGGTATTTAGATTGAACTTCTCAACAGCAAGAAAAACCGCTGGGTCTGAGCAATTCACAACCTGTGGTAAATTATTGCACTCAGATGAATTAACTTTAATGTTAGGAATAGTCTCGTCCGCGATAAATAGAGAATCAGATGAGACCGGGAGATCCTCACCAGTTTGAAGAACAGAGTTGTCATTTCTGAACGTAGGGTTTTCAGTCTGAGTAAAGAGTTTGGTTAACGCAGGAGCTGAGTCTAGCCATGGATCTGGAGGTTGGTACGTCATTGCGATGACAACGAATATGAAAACTGCTAAAACAAAAACAGAGAAACATAAATTGCGGATCACCTTTATCATGTTTTGGCCAATAGGCAGGGAAAATGAACTCGTCTCCTTCATGGGTTTGCCTATGATTCAAAAACCCAAATTTCTAAATCTGCTAGATCATCAAAACCAACACAGAAATCGAAATTGCCCAATATTTAGAAGTTGATACAGGGCAGATTTGCAGTTTGTGCGTGCGTGCGTGCGTGCGCGCGTGCGTGCGTGCGTGAGTGTGGGTGGGTGGGTGGGTGGGTGGGTGTGGAAGAGTAATTGGAAAAGGAAAGGGTAGTTAAAAGTGGTTTGGTGACTAACAATGTTGCGTAGGAAGATACTATAGGTGTCAACTGGGCCAGCCCAGTCCGACACGCGCGGCACGGCACGATTCGGCCGTACCTGTCCAAGACACCAACAGTGCTGTGCCTGTCCGTGACACCAACAGTGCCGTGTCGTGCCGTGCCTGGCCCGTCACTGTATAGTGGTTCGTTGGCACTGTACCTCGGCATGAGCTGAGGAATCCTATTTTTTTTTAAATTAGTGTTTCGGCAGTGCGACGACGCATAACTAAACTCCTAATTTTTTTTAATTAGGGGCATGGCCCGACCGGGTCGAATCAGACGGATTCGTGTCGTGGGCTCGTGCTGGGCTGACCTCCACAAAACCATACTGAGCCAGACACGACACGGTACAGTAACCATGCTGTGTCTGGCCCGACATGAAAACAGGGTCGGGCCGGCTAAAATGGGCTGACCGGCCCTGCACGTCTCTTTTGACTCTTCTAGAAGATATCAATGGAACTATGAACTATGAACGTCCCTTTTCACAAAGCTTCTGAAAAGACTTGTTACAGATGCATAATGGAAGTACATTGGTCACATATCTATCATATGGCCAAATATTTAGTAGATCTATATCAAACACTATTAAAGAAAAAAGGCAAAAATATAAAAATGAAGATGATTTTCTTGTAGAAACTAATGATAATTTTAATTACTTAATAAATTATGATAATGCTAATATAGAATAAATCTATAAACTTCCTTTTGAGTTAATGAAATTATATGTTTGAAGGTTATGTAAAAGCAAATATAATGTTACCAAATGGAACTAGATTTCACATAAATGGTACATTATATTCTAACAAATTCATATGACATTTGCAAAGTCTTAAAGATAACCACATAAATGGCTATAATATTGAAATTATGAATAAATGTAATAAAGAATGTCTTTATATTACATATACAATTTTTGGTAAAAATTATGGTAGAAAAGTAAAGGTGTCAAACGAGTCAGGCCAGCCTGGCCCGACATGAGACACGACACGGTTCAGCCATGCTGGGCCGTCACGGCACGCTACAGTACTATGCCTGGGCCCGTGTCAGGCGGATGTCCTGCACGAGTCATGTCGTTACGGGACAAAGTTCTCAACCAACGTGCCTTGCCAGGCACAACACGACATGCCTAGCACGTCAGTACGTCACGCATTACCACACATCGAGCGTAGTCACGACGAGTCGATGCTCAACGGGCAAGGCTCGCCTAGCCCTGAAAGAGTGAAGACGCACGGTGGTGCACCGCCAAAACCCTAATTATTGTTAAAAATTAGGGTTTTGGCCCGACCCGAACTGGGCCAAACCCGGTGGATTTCGTGCCACGGGCCCGTACCTGGCCTGACCTCTATAGAATCATGTCGGGTCATGCACGACATGGTATATTAACCATGTCATGCCTAGCCCAGCATGCTTGCCCGGTTGGTCGGCCTAAAACCATGCTGAGTCAGCCTGGCACGACCTATTTGACATCTCTATAGAAAAGCTCTCATCATCATCATCTAGGTTATATCATATGACCATTAAGCCTATTGAATCATATGTACTTGTGAATCAGAAGTTCAACGACTTATGAATTTTTAATATTTGGCATGATAGGCTAGGTCATCTTGGTTTTTTAATGATACGGCGAATCATAGAACAATCACATGAGCATCCATTAAAGAACTAGAAGATTCTTTTACCCAATGAACTTTATTGTGATGCTTATTCACAAGGCAAGCTAATAGTTAGACTATTTTTTAATAAAATTTTGTTGGAGTCACCAATATTTTTAGAAAGAATAAATGAGGATTTATGTGAGTTTATCCATCCACAATGTAGATCATTTCGTTGCTTAATGGTTTAATAGATGCCTCTACTAGATGGTCACATGTTTGTCATCTTTCCACAAGAAATATTCCTTTTGCTAGACTACTTGTCTAATTGATTAAATTAAGAGTATAATTTTCTGATTACCCAATCAAAACCATTAGAGTTGATAATGCTGGTGAATTTACATCACAAGCTTTTAATGACTATTGCATGTCAATTGGGATAAATATTGAACACCCTATTGTTCATGTTCATACACAAAATAGTTTAGCAAAATCACTCATTAAACATATCCAATTAATAGCTAGGCCATTATTGATGAAAACTAAATTATCAACTTATGCATGAGGACATGCTTTTATGCATGCTGCAAGTATTATTAGAATTAGACCAATGTCATACCATGAGTACTCCCCTTCACAACTTATGTTAGGTAAACAACCATATATTTCTCATTTAAGAATATTTGGTTGTGTAGTCCAAATACCAATTGCACCTAGACAACGTACCAAAATGAATCCCCAACGTAGACTTGGGATTTATATAGGTTTTGAATCGACATCAATCATAAGATATCATGAACCCATGATAAATAATATTTCAATGAAATATTTTTTGAACAAGATTTACAGATTGTCATTTTAATGAAATAGTGTTTTCTTTATTAGGGAGAGAAAAGTATGTTCCTATAGAACGACGAGAAATTTCTTAGAATACAACAACTCATTTTGATCCTCGTAAAGATCAACGTGAACTAGAAGTTCAATGAATCATTTATTTGCAAAATCTTGCAAGTCAATTACCAGATGCAATTGTTGATGCACATAAAGTGACAAGGTCACACATACTAGCTGCAAATGCTCTAGTACAGATTGATGTCTTTGAAGGACATAAATCTAATGAATCAAAAAATATGATGAACAAAGAGCTCTTGTAGAGACACATGTTGTACAACAAGTCCTTGAAGAGGCACATGACCCTAAAAATCATGAAATCTCAATAAGTTATGTGCACAAAGGAGTCAAATGGGATAAAAATAATTTTATTGTTTATATGTTATTGTTTTCCAAGTGGTCATCGATATCATACAAAATGATGATGATCCGGAACCACAAAAGATGAATAAATATAGAAAAGGATATGATTGGTCAAAATGGAAAAAGGCTATGCAAGTAGAGTTATCCTCATCAATGAAAAGGGAAGGTTTTGGACCTGGAGTCCAAATGCCTACAAATATAAAGCCTGTTGGGTACAAATTTGTATTTGTACGAAAGTGCAATGAAAATAATGATATTATATGATATAAAACCGAATTAGTAGCTCAAGATTTCTCACAGACTTGGCATTGACTACGAAGAAACATATTCTTCTATTATGGATGCCATCACTTTTTGTTTTATAATAAGTCTAGCAGTCTCTAAAGGACTGGATATGTGTCTCATGGATGTTATCACAACATATTTATATGGACCTATAGATAATGATATATATATATATTTCTGAAGGATTTAAACTACCTAAAGTAATAAGTACAAAATCTCATAACATGTATTCAATTAAGTTACAAAGATCCTTGTATGGATTAAAGTAATCTGGGCTATATGGTATAATCGCCTTAGTAAATATTTGATAAGAGAATGATATATAATTAATTCTATATATCCATGCATTTTTATTAAGAAATTAGAAATTGGATTTGTAATCATTGTAGCTTATGTTGATAATTTAAATCTGGTTAGAACTCATGTAAAACTCATACAAACAGTAGAATATTTAAAAAAAATTGAAATGAATGATCTTGGAAAAACAAATTTTTGTCTTGGCCTGAAGATTGAGCATTTTCCAAGTGGAGTGTTAGTTCACAAATCAACATATGTTAAAAAAATCTTAAAGTTATTTTATATAGATAAAGCATACCCTTTAAATTGTCCAATAGTAGTCCATTCACTTAATGTGAATAAGGACCCATTTCAACCTTGTGAAAAGGGTGATGAATTATTTTACCCTGAAGTATCATATCTTAGTGTTATCGATGCACTTATGTATCTAACTAATAATACTCATCCAGATATTTATTTTTCTTTCAATCTATTAGATATATATAGTTTTTTTTTCAATAAGAAGACATTAGAATAGAATAAAGCATGTGTTGTGCTATCTCCAAGGAACAATTGGTATGAGTTTATTTTACTCTAAGGAGTCAAAGTCACAATTACTCAAATATGCAATTACGGGCTATCTTTTAGATTCACATAAAGTTATATCACAAACTAGGTATGTTTTCAATTATAATGGAACTACCATTTCATGGAGATCTATAAAACAAACAATACTGGTCACATCATCGAATCATTCTAAAATTATTGCAAGTCAAGAATGTATATGGCTTAGATCAATGACCAAACATATTTGAGAATCATGCGAGCTATCCTCAATCAAAGATAAACCAATAATAATATTTGAAAATGATGCTGCATGCATTAGACAAATAAAGGGAGGTTATATCAAAGGAGATAGAACCACATATATTTCGTCCAAGTTCTTTAATACTCATGAATTTCAGAAGAGTGGTGAAATTGATGTCCAACAAATATGTTCAAGTCATAATCTTGTGGACCTATTTAAAAAGTAATTATCACCATCAACATTCAAGAAGCTAAAATATAATATTGGAATGTGTCAACCAAAGGATGTTGGCATAAGGGGAAGTATGATTGGGCATTAACGCACTATACTCATTTTTTTTTGTCTAGGTTTTGTCTCACTAGGTTTTTCTAGCAAGGTGCTTTTAATGAGTCAATCATAATCTTAATAATTTTCATCAAATGGTCATTCAAGGGAGAGTGTTGAAAATGTGATGTCGAAAAATATGAATGATGTTTAAAATGTGATGTTGAAAATGTGAATAGTATTAAAAATAAATGTAAATGATGTTGAAAATAAATGTGAATGCATGGTGTATACACCATGCATCTCCTATAAAAAGTTTAATCCTTTGTATGAGATAAGTTTTATTTTGAGGAAGAAAATTCTCTTAAATTTTTTCTCTACTCTCAACTTCTACTAGTATTTTAGAACAAATTTTAGATAAGATTTTCCATGATTTTAAGATATGGTCATTTGACCAACTCAAATTGCCATCAATACAAGCATATTATTATATAGGAAAAAAATAAAATCTAAATTAAAAAATAACATTAATGATAAGGGGCCCCAAAACTAAAATGTTGGATAACTTATGTTTTGGTTCACTCAAAGAAAAAAAATTTACAAAAAAAACTTTAAATTTTTAATATTTAAGAAAAGGATATCAAAAATAAAATATCTATATTTTATTGTACTCAAAATCAAAAAAATAATTTTGCTCCCAAATTGTCATGTCATCACTTAAAAAAAATTAAAAAAATGGTAGCTTTCCAATTCAAATTCCAATATCACTATTCCGAGTTCAAATTTCTTTTTGAATTGAAAATGTAATTTTCTTTTTTATAATCTAAAATGTTTATATATATTTATATGCATATATATATATATATATATATATATTTATTTGTAGGTGTGTGTGTGTGTGTGAGTAAACCTATAATATATATTATATATACATCTAAATTTATAGATAGATATATATATATATATATATATATATATATATATATATATATATATATGTATGTATGTATGTATGTATGTATGTATGTATGTATTTAGACATGTGTATGTATAATGTCCCAAAAAATAGCTTTATTATTTTATTATTTTTTGATTTTGCCTTTATAGTATTTTATGCTATTATTCATTTATTAATATTATTATTATTATTATTTTATTTATTATGTTATTGGTTTTATGTGATTAATATAATGTGGATAAGATCTTATATATAAAATCATTAACATTTGGATAAGATCAAAATTATCTTGGAATAGAACATTAGGACATCACAATTTTTTTAAAAATGTAAGAGAGAAGAAACATGGGCTTGGTAGACAAACAAGAATTTGGTTTAATTTATTCTAATTTTTATTTTGATGACATCAAGTTATAAAACAAGAATTTTAAAAAATGTAAGAGAAAAAAAAAGATTTGAAGAGAGTTAAGGTAAGAAAACTAACCCAAACTCCCTTTGATGATTTTGGATTTGGGGAATAATTCTAACTATATGTATATGAGATTTTGATGGGTCTAGTTCATATTGAAGTTATTTTGAGTTATGTTTCAAAGTGCTTTTGGGTTAGGATTGGGTTGGTGAAGTTTTTGGATAGAGGAAATGATAAAATTTAAAATATTTGTTGAAAATAAAATTTCATAAACCATTAAAGTGAGTTTCAAATTGAGTGACAATTGTTAAAGAACCATAAGAAGTAGTCCTACAGGCACATAGAAGGGACTAAGAGCAAATTGTAGCTCTAAGGCTATCAAATAAAGGCCTAAAGGTGAGTTTTGAATAATCTATATGTATGATATGTTTTAGATATAGTTATGATATCATGGCTATAAGTTGTGTTTCACTTATCCAAATTAAAGTGATTCAAAATTTTGGATAAACTAGACTTCTAGCAGAACAAATTTCTTAAAGAAAATTCAAGTTGTAACCCCATAGTACATATAAATCTATCAAATGGCGGTTATGTGCAAGAAAAATCTAATTATATTTTGTAAATTAGAGTAGTATAAATGTTATGTATCATAACTTGAATTCTAATGATCCAAATTTGATGATTTTAATTAGAGAAGAAACTTTATAACTATAGCTTCAAATTAGTAGAAGGGACCTTTGTAAATTTATAATATTATGACATATGAAATCAAAATAATAATAATAATAATAAGTAATCGAGTGAGTTGGAAATACCAACTAATTTGGCATTAAAAGGTCATAATTTGAATTTGGGTGATTAAAATGAGATGATTCTAATTCCTATTAAAATTAAATTCATAATGTTATCATTTTTTGGTTTTTCTTTTATATAACATAATCATGATGGATTTTGGGTTGGTGATGAGGAGTTGCACCCAAGAATGAGAATCCGAAGATAAGAATCGCGATGTGTAAATTGGTTTTTGGTTTGTTCTTCCTTATTTTCTTCTTGTTTCATGTTTTATGTTTGCTCTTCACATTTCTTTCTTTATTTTGGTTTTGTGTTTGTTTATCAAATTAAATCTAAAAGGTTTTATATGAATATGCATGTTTGATCATTTTGAACCATAAATGAATTGGTTCATCCTCCATTCTTTTCTTCTCATTTCAAGTTTTATAATTATTGTTTTACTATTGAAATGATTTAAAATAAAATTGCATATTATTCAATTAAAGTGATTTGAAAAAATTAATGCTAAATGGATTACCATGGAAATTATATGAGTATTAAAATGTACTATTCGAATATAAAAATATATATAATATTATAAATTGCTATGACTAAGTTTTAATGTCCTCAATGGAATGTTATTTAACATATAAATTAAGGATATAATGATATATACCAATAAGGGTCAATCTAGCAGTGCTACAAATGAATGTAATATAGTGGCATACCAATCTATAGCCCAATAGAACAATATCGACTGTGTTAATAAATAATTTTTATATACCCAATCAGCAACCCAATAGGACATTATTGTATTATAAATATTTTTATATTAGCTTGCAGCTCAGCATGACCGTGCCAATGATTCTATTATCATTAGCACCAAAATTATTGGTTGAATTCATTTAGGGGCAAAATGATTAATATATGTGTGAAATATATGAATTGAGTTCTGAATAAAATATTTGCATATGAAATTATTTATTTAAAGTGATCAACTAAATTGTAAATACAAATATGTGAAAGTAGGTGTGTGTGTGTGTGTGTGTATGTGTGTGTGCATATATATTAATTTCTAAATTGACAAATGAAATTGCATATTTAAAAAAATATATGTTTTTTGTGTTTAGTTGAAATGAAAAGAGAATTACATAGAACCACAAAGCATGAAAATGCTTAGTGATATATTTTTTCCCACACAAGGTACCAAGTGATTAGAGATGAAAGAAAAGACCTTTGTTGGGAAATGGTCATCCATTATGGTGGGCAGCAACCTTTGTTGGGAAATGGTCATCCATTATGGTGGGCAGCAACCTTTGTTGAAAAATGAGGAGGGATGGTAACCTCCAACTCATTTTTCAAAAATAGGAGCAACTTTTGTAGAAAAATGAAAAGAGTTGGTAACCTTTCTCTCATTTTTTAAAGATGGGTACAACCTTTATTGAAAATTGATGAGGGTTGGTAAACCACTCTCATTTTTCAAATATGAATGGGATGCTACATACTTTTTTGACTCCACTTTTTTTCCCCCTATAAATTGGAATAAAGGGTATGAGAGGTAAGGATACAAGAAGGCAAGAGAGAATATTAAGAGATAGAGCAAAGAGTTTTTTCTTGGGTATTCCATGTTTGTATTTTTCTCTTGTATTGGTCTTGGTTTCTTGTGGGGTGAGTGGTGAAAATCTATGTAATTGTACAATTTTATTACATAGTGGATTTTGTTTTTGTTTGCCTATGGTTTTTCTCTTGCAAAAAAGTTATTATGTAAAAATTATTATATCATCTATTTTTCTAGTTTATTTCTATGTACTAGTTGATATTGTGCGAAGGTTGATTCCATGGGTTTTTTCCCAACAATTCTTTGTGTTTAGCTGAAATGAAAATAGAATCGAAGAAAACCACTATGCATGAAAATGCTTAGTGAGATATTTTTTGTTTCGCTTAAGTACCAAGTGATTAGAGATAGAAGTAAAGACCACACAAGCCCATAGTCATCATCAAAACTTGTGGTGTATAAGTATATGTTTATTTACAAGTATCCATTTTATTGTTTGAACATAGGATTATTTAGCATTGATATCAAAAATATATAATTTTTCAAAAAATGTACTTGAAAAAGAGAGATCTCTAACTATATATTTGGAATATTTTGTTAAAGGGGATGAAATGCTATTGTGTTAATATATTAAAGAAAGGCCATTAGCCCTTATAAAAAGATTTAATGTATATTTCTTTTACTCATGAATAAAAATAAATATTCATATAACAAGTGTTTATATGAAATATAATTTGATAAATGCTTTTCAAATGAAAAATGGATTTGCATCCCGAGATCCTATCCGACCTTTTGAGTTTGGCTTGGGTTTGGGGGCTTGATAGTGTGTGTTTATGTATAATTGTGTGTGTGTGTGTGTGTGTTGTGTACACATCATTGGTTATACATACATACATACATATATAGACATGTGTGTGTGTTTATATATATTTATATATCTATGTTTATAAATGTATATGCATGTGTTTATAAATATATATATATATATATATATATAAACAATATATATTTATACATGTTTATATATATGTGTATATATATATATATATACGTGTTTATATATATATATATATATATATATATATATATTTTTGTGCATGTGTGTGTTTATATATATTTATTTATAAATAAATAAATACACACACACACACACACACACATGTATGTATATATATCATAGGTTATATATATATATTTATATCAACACGTGTGTGTGTGTGTGTGTGAACACACACGTGTACTATCTATATGTGTGTTAGTATATATAGCATAGGTTATACATACATATACATATGCATATGTGTGTGTATACGTGTGTATACGTGTGTGTGTGTGTACTTATGTTTATATGTATGTTTATAAATGTATATGCGTGTTTATATAGGTGCATATATATAAATGAATAAATAAATAAATACACACACACACACACACACACACATATATATCATAGGTTATACATACATATATATATATATGCATGTATACATATGTATATATATGTGTGTGTTTATAAATGTATATGCATGTGTTTATATAGGTGTGTGTATGTGTAATATATATATATATATAAACACGTGTGTGTGTGTGTTTAAACATACACGTGTACTGTCTATTTATGTGTTTTAGTATATATAGCATAGGTTATACATACATATACATGTGTGTGTGTGTGTGTGTGTGTGTGTGCGTGTGTTTATGTTTATATGTATGTATATAAATGTATGTGTGTGTTTATATAAGTGTATATATAAACATATATATATATAAGTTTTAGATTTTTATAAAGGCAAAACTAATTTTTCAAACTTGAAAAGTGATTTTGAATTTGAAAATCACCATTTTTCAAACTCGAAAAGTGCCAAAATCAAATGTAAAATTCCAATTTCAAAAAGTGCCGAAATGTAAATATTTTATATTTTTGATTTACTTTTTATTAAATATTAAAACTTGATTTTTTTTTATAAATATTGTTTTGTATATGCACCAAAACATAATTTACCCCAAAACAAGCTACTTTGGGCCCATTTTGAAAAAAAATAAACATTAATAAAAAGGGCCATAGAATACACATAATTTACATTTATGTCTATTAAATGAGCAGATAAAAAATTTTCCTCATTAAAAAAATATCACCTCACACTCACCATGTAATGTTAGTATTAAATAAATAAAAAATTTTAAAAATAAAAAAAAATTGAGAAGACAAATATTTACAATATGCATTTTGTGTATATATTTTTTTTCAAAAATGCATATACACAATAAGCTTTCAAAAAAAATACCAATGTTGTTGAAAAACATATATAATATTATGTATACAATATGTTTTTTGAAAATATATTGTATATATACATTTTTGAAAAATATATATACAAAGAAAAAGGTATATTGTATATATATGTTTTCTCAATTTTTAAAATTTCTTTTTCTTTAATGTTGACCTGAGGAGTGATGTGAAGTTTTTTTAAGGAGGGGAGACATTATTTTGGGTTTGCAATAGACTTAAAATATAAATATTTTATATTTGAAGTCCATTTATTAAATCACTTTAAAATGAGAGTAAAACATAAAGGGAGATTTATGTTGGTGCACCAACACAAAATATTTGATTTTTGACCCACTAAACCTTTCATAATTAAAAGAAAAAGTACACCATGTTCTAAAATAATTAAGTTTTTGTATACTAACATTCATCAACCCGATTTTATCATTTGAAATTTGAAAATTAAAATACAATTATATAAAATTGAAACCTAATTTCTAAAGTAAGAAAGCACACAATTCCAAATAAATTAACATCCAAGGGATTTAAACTCACATCCTCTAAGCGATAAAATGAAAACAAACCAATCGATTACACAGTTCTTACCTTGAGTTTATAAAATTGGAATATTTTATATAGAAACATAAAATGAATGATACACATATATCTATATATATACCTATATATATAGATAACTAGATATATAAACATATATATTTATATATACACACCTATATAGACATATATATCTATATATATACACCTATATAGACACACACACACACACACATATTAAAATTTAATTTAAATTATTTGATATATACCTACACACATAATATAATTATATATAAATTATTCTATATAACTACATGTATATATAGCCACATACATGTATATCAAAATATATACAAGATACATATCATGATATATATTATATATATCATGGCATATATATTATATATATCATGATATACATATATAACTATATATTAAAGATATCAAACAAGTCTTGTCATGCTAGTACGACCCAAAATTTGGTGGTTTAGTCAGGCCGCTATGTCATACTAGACACAACACGAAATGGCTAATCGTGTTGCGTCATGCCAGCATAGCTAGAATTTTGATCAGCCTATCATTACCTGATGACATGCCCTAATGGACAGGTTGTGCTTGGTCATAACGGAGCATGTCAGGTCTAGTATGGCACATCAACTAGCCACTAGCTAGGCAACCAGGGGCCAAGCTAGTGCCAATGACAACATGGAGAGGTAAGGCCATGGCAAATGGCTGAAAGGCCAGGGCAAAGGGCGGAAGGGCCAGGGCAAAGGACTAAAGAGCCAGGGGGTAGTGCTGTGGCCGATGGCATGAAGTGAAATATTTTAAAAAATATTTTTTAGAATTAAAATTACATTACAATGTAAATTAATATGAATTAAATCCATATGATCATTACAATGTAAATCAATGTAAATTAATATGTATATTTTAAAAAATATACATGTATTTTATTTATTAACATCATGAAATATTATCATTACTATCATATGATAAATAACAAAAAATTACCAAAGTTTAAAAGTATAAAAAACATCTATATCTACATCAGCAAAATAAACACAAATAAATACATAATAGTTTAGTCTTTAAAGTGATTGTATCTAATATGCTTGAATAATGAATATTCTATATTAATAGTATTAATAGTATTAATAGTGATTGTACCTAATTTTTTCAGTTAGGTGATGTCTTAAAAGCTCATTAATAAGAGTGTCTCATCAATTGAGATTTACAAATGCATGAGTCATACAAGTAGTAAAATAAACTTTCATTCAAATATCAATTCCACTCGGATTGTATTGGCAGTTCGATTTTTCAACAATGAGACAATCCATTTATAGTAAAATAGATACTCAAATAGTTAGACAATCTTAGGTCCATAATTTATTCATTTAATATATATGATAGTATTTAAACAGCTCAACTTATATTATGTTGGACACAAATAAATATTGGGGTGTTATGCAATATCTTTTTTCCCATGACATTCAAAATGGTTGTTACTATGAGTTCATCCCAATGGTGGTTCCATCATAGATTTTTCGTCAATATGTCATCACCAAGATAAAAATTCATCTTTGTTCATGAGTCATTCATAATTAACACATGAATCATGCATGTCTTATCAGTTTTAGCTTCATAAGCATATGAATCATGGTTATACCTTTTAGGAAACTTTATTAAATCTTTTTAATGGTTGATTCAAATACATACTCTTATTCTTCAATCTCTAATATCATTAAGATCACATATTAACATGGTTTGTAAGTATTTTTACTTTTGACTTAATAAGCACAATACTCACATAATTAACATATGATTTTCTAAAGTTTTATCAGTGGGAATCACACAAGTAAAAGTAGCTCATAATGGTTGTCACAACCTTGTGAGTCACAACATAACCATGCATGTCTTGAGGAGTGTTTGTCACTATCTTCCTTAATGATGATAAGACTCTCACACTATAGGTGAACCTATTGAAAGAATATCCTATATAATATCCATCTCAATTGAGAATTAGTTTGTATAAGATGTATATAATGGATTATCATGTAAAAATATTCACACTTTTAGCTTCATAAGCATCATACTCATAATGATTAACATACCTAAATTTCAAGTTTTAATATATAAGTTTATCTCATCCATCTCATTCAGAAGGTTTATCACTATATTCCTAGCTTATGCATGAGTGAGTCTTATGGTTTATCTATCACCATGCACCATGATAATCTCGTACAAACCTGTAAACAGTCAAACTCCTAATGCAAGTTTTATGTAATCTATATCTATCCGTATTCATTCATAAAATAAATGAAACCATTCATTTATTCATATATAAAACTAATTAACATCATATATCTCAAATTGCACAAACTCTAGACCTATACTATTTTGGTACAAATTCTAGAACCCATCTCTAGAGGAGAGGGGTTTGAGAGTCATGTCCCTCAATCATAGGGATTAATATTAATCTTGCATCTCTTGCTTGTTTGCAGAACTCCTAGGGGTGTGAAATTCATCTCTAGAATTTGGTAGTTGTTGCGACCTTGCTTGTTGTGTCAGAGACAAGAAAACAAGAATGAGAGATTTTTGAAAATTTTTCTATCTTCCACTTTTAGTCGGGAAACCTTAATAGTACACTAAGTAGAAAGGCATAACTTTCAGAAGTATGTCACAACTCAGGCCTTCATTTCTTTGAGGTCACGACTCTATATAGTTGGAAAAGACCTCAACTTTAGCCTAATCTATCTGTACACAAAGTCACATTATTATGAAATGATCATGGCTTCGTCCCTTTGTCCATTTGTAGTCCATAAAAAGCCATGACACTAAGAAGTGGCCACATTGTGGTGAAAGCTTCTCATATTGTTATATTGTTGTGGTATTGTGTAGAGGACTTGGCATTGGCAATAACCCTTCTTGAGTTTACATGGTTATGGCACTAAGAACTAGACATAGTGCTGAGAAGGTATTTCATGTGTTGGTTATAGCCACAATATTTTTGGAAATGACTGCAACACAAAAGTTTTCCTTCATATCTCTTAAGGGTCCACGATACTATGGGTGTCATGCTACTAGCTATCTCTTTTCTCATATCTCATATTATTGTGGTATTGCTATGATTTCATGATATTTGAAATTAGCTTGAGTGTACAAGTCATAATTATGTATTCTTTTGAGAACAAGAGTCGTGACCTAGGAAGTTGTCATACTCAAGTAATATTCATTATAATATTTAGTGTCCCAAAAGTCATGGTTTTAAATAATTGTCTTGACTTTGACATGAGTAGTTATGACTCTAATATTTTTATAGCTTAAAAGTACTAACTTTGTAAATAGAGATGCAACGTTGACTTTAGACATCCCTGGACATATTAAAAAGAAAGATATGATGCTTGGATTTGGCCATGATCTTGAATATCAATGGAGCACTTGATTATTTCAATAAAGAATTAATATCACAATCATTAAAATTTTCTAAGATAAATATGACTATAATTGCATTATAATATCATAGTAACTAAGAATATGTCATATAGTAGGAATGTTGTGCTAATGAGTTGGTAAGATCATATGATACAAGAATTGCCCCAATCAATTAGGTAGAGTTTCAACCAAGAATGGATGACGACACTACTTGATTCACTGATCTACCTATTCAACTTAAAACCTCAAAACCTATTGATTCCATTATTATTCATCAAAACTCTCCACGATACTAAAGTTATGAAATTAATCTATATTATCTTTATTGTCACATATATTCATCATTATAAACTATCAAAATATATCATAATATTAAGTAGTTTGAACTATGGATAAATTATTACACTAAAATAACTTCTCATCCCCAAGAAATAACTCCCCCTCCATAAAAAAGTCATCATCACTATAAATTGATATATCTAGGTATGAGTGTCATAGAATCTATAAATAATGGAGCAACATCAAGTTGATATATTGACAATCATGATAGGATTTGAGTTATGTGACTATATTTGTAAGTCATTAT
Source organism: Sapria himalayana (assembly GCA_029783825.1). Taxonomy (NCBI): domain Eukaryota; kingdom Viridiplantae; phylum Streptophyta; class Magnoliopsida; order Malpighiales; family Rafflesiaceae; genus Sapria; species Sapria himalayana. The sequence continues at coordinate 288,619 of JAREIK010000345.1, forward strand.
ATATGTACATTTGTTTGTCGGGGGTATAGATATCTATTACAACACACATGCGGAAAAAAAAAATTTTTTTTTGTTACCTTCTAAGCAATATTATGTTTAACATTGATAGCCAGACTATCAAAATATCTTTTAATCCATCAGAGTTTTCTGATGTCCATAGTCTTTCTTTAGCTACATTTGTTTCTCAGGTTATTTCCTCTTTTGATGCCTTGACTTTAGTGAATGTTGTAGCTCCATCTTCTCGGCTTTATTATCCAATTTTATTCTATATTCCCAAAGTTGCAGTAGAGTATTTCCATGACTTTTCCATCAGGCCTTTCCTTTTCCAATTATTTATGTAACTCCAAAGTCATCATTATTATTAAAGTCATGGCATTGTCATGCACCTTTTCATTACCCTTTTCTTCATGTAAATCTAAAGTCATAGTGATGGAAATAGTCATGGCCTTGTCCCCAAGCTTCTGATGTGCTAACATATTCTATATTTCCAAAGTCATGGTATTTGGCATAACCATGACTTTGTCTTCTAATTTTTATTGGCTATTTTTATTATGGAACACCAAAGTCATGGTATTGTACATAATCATGAATTTGTATTTGATTTGTTCTTCCATTATTTCTATCTCAATCATAAAATGTTTTATCCTTTACCCATTCACATTTAATTTTCTTATGCTTTTTGACTTCACCATGGCTCCCCATAAGGTGTCATAAATATTATGTTAAATAGAACACTCCATAGAGAATTGAAAACTAATATCTATTCTTTAACATTGAACTCTCTCCTTTATAAATTCTTATCATGTCATTATTTTATTTTGTCTTTGCAAATGCATGAGTTGTTATATGCTTCATTTCTCAACTCTTTTAATTCGCTCATGTGTAGAACATGTCTTTCCTTTGCATCCTTCAAATCATAGTTAAACTTTTTGATTGTCCATCATGCCTTATGTTCAAGTTCAATAGGAAAATGATAGGCTTTCCAAAAAGTAAGTCAAAAAAGAGATATTCCCAATGGTGTCTTGAAAGACATTCTATAGGCCCATAACATCTCCTCTAAACATAGGGATCAATCTTTCCTAAACAAATTAACTATTTTCTCCAAAATTTTCTTTATCTCTCTATTCGAGAATTATGATTGCCCATTTGTTTGCAGATGATATGCAAGTTCCTTTTTATATCTTTTCCATCTCTTCCCAAGTATATTTCAAATATTCTATTGCAAAATTTCTTTTATTATCATTTATTTTACATCATGGTGCACCAAATTAAGTGAAAATATTTTTTTTGTAAGAAATCCAAAACCATTTTCACATCATTTTTCTACACTAATTCTACTTCTACCAATTTTGATATATAATTAGTTGCCAATATGATATATACTTTTACACAAGATGCTAGAAAATGACCTATGAAGTATATACCTCATACATCAAAGATTTTTACTTCTAAAATATTATTCAGTAATATTTATGTTGTCTAGAAATATTCCTCCATCATTGGCATTTTGCACAATGTTGTAACATACTTTGACAATCATGAAATAATATTAACCAATAGAAATTGGATTATAATACTTTTGAGCCATTTTATTTCTCCCAAAATGCCCTCCTTATGGTAATGAAGAGCATTTGAGAGTAATCACTTATTACTCACTTTAGGGGACACATCTTCTTATAATTTGTTCAACACATCTTTTAAACAACAATTAATCATCCTAAAGATAATGTTTTACACTATAAGAAAACTTCTCATCTGAGAAGTTTTCTGAAATTTTAACCTTTTTTATGTTGTCGTCTTCATGTTCCAATCATGATAAATGATTGGCTGTCATGTTGTTATTCCCCTTCTTATCTTTAATTTTAAGATCAAGTTCTTATAGTATCCACCTTATCAATTTGTGCCTAGCCTCTTGTTTATTATCAAGTATTACACAACTGTATGATTAATATAGATAACCATATTTGCTCCAAAGTCATATGGTCAAAATTTGTCATGGGGTCAAAATTTGTCACGAGAGAAAACCATAACCAATAATTCCATATTTATCATTGTATAATTCACTTAGACTTTATTTAATGTATAACTTTCATAAGAGATTGCTCTCAAAATTGTATCTCACTTCAATCACAATACAACTTCTAAGAAACATGCGCTGGCATCATACAAAATAAAAAATATATTTTTTCCATCATGGAAAAATCAAGATTAAACTTTCAACCAATTTCTTTTAGCTCTTCAAAGGCTTCTATACATTCTTGATTAAAGTTAAAAATGTCATTTTTTTAATAATTTATATAATAATTTAGCTATTTTTGAAATGTTGTGGATAAATCTTTTGTAAAAGCTTACTTATCCAAAAAAAATTCTCACCCCTTTTGTAATAGTAGGGTGAAGTAAACTTTTTATGATAGATACTTTTGTGTCATCAACTTTAATCCTCTAACTGATATTGAATTTCCCAATATTATCTCTTCATTAACCATGAGTGATATTTTTCCTAGTTTAAGGCAACATTATTTTATTTATATTTGTTTGACACAACTTCTAACTTATGTAAACATTCTATGAACAAATATCTATAAACTGAGAATTCATCTATGAATATCTTAATGATCTTTTCATTAAGATTGTAAAAGATTACATTCAAGCATCTCTGAAATGTAGTAGGTGCATTACACACTCCAAAAGACATTATTCAAAAGCAAATGTCTCATATGAGTAAGTAAACATTATTTTCTTTTTCTCTACATGATCAATCATAATTTAATTATACCAAGAATACCCATCTAAAAAAACAATTATAAGAATGAAAATAAATCTTGTTCGATTTCTAATCCATGAATGAGAAAGGATAAAGATCTTTTCTAGTTCATTTATTCAACTCATGATAATCAACACGTAATTTCCATCTAGTTGTTGCCACCTTGAAATCTCTTTACTATAAGTTGTTTTCATCAATGTCATCCCTTTTTTATTCAGCGCAAGATTAATGAGATTCACCCATGGGCTATCAGATATCACATAGATAATACTTGTATTTAACCATATAAAAATCTTTTTTTACTATCTTCCATATTTGAATTTATTCATTGAAAAGGTTTAATCATTGGTTTTACATCGTCCTCTATAAGAATATTATGCATGCATATCGATGAACTAATCCCCTTGATATTGTCTAATGATCATGTGAGAATGGCTTCATATTTTTTTAGACATTCACAAATTGGGTCTTTTATCCTTCGTTAACAATACTGAAATAATAATATATTTCACCTTATTTTCTCCTAGAAAAGCATAATGAAGGTGATTGGGTAACACCTTCAAAATCACCAATCTTAGATTTCCTATTTTATCAATAGTTGTCTTCTCAAAGGCAGCTCCATTAATTGTCACGACCAACCTATTTTTCAAATAATCTCTATTGAGTGTCATGAATTTTATATTTACTGTGACTTTCATTTCCTCAACCACAGTTGTGTTCTATAATTCAATAAAAATCATATTTTTTTGAATCTCTATGCTCTACCTTTTCTACCATCAAGCTCTCCCTTAAAGATTCTTCTTAATCCTTCCTCCTCATTCTCTTGAGATTGTTATCATTTGCATCATTATTTTAGTTGATTTGTATTTTGAGTCTCGAGTTATTAGCTCAAAAAAGAGTGTTAAAAATAGAGAAAACAAAATGGATAGAAAACAAACAAACCCTTAATACAATCATCCACATTCAAACAAGTTAACAAGCTTTAGCATTTGAATATGGAAATATTTAAAATACTCAATCCTATTTAAACTTTAAAAAAAGAATTATACTTTATAAAAATAATTATGTCAACTCATGTTGACTAAAAAAACTAAGCAATCTCTAGTAATGATACCAAAAATGCGTTGCAAATTTATTATGTCACTTAATTTTATTAGTTAGACAGTGCTCCCAAATGATTATTAATGAGAGCATCTCATCAACTAAGATCCACAAGTGCATAGGTCATACAAGTAGTAAAATAGACTTTCATTTATATATCGATCACATAAAGATTATATTGGTAGTTCAATTATTCAACAATGAGATAATCCATTTTTAGTAAAATATATACTCAAATTATTAAACAATCTTAGGTCCTTGATTTATTTAATTTATGTTGAACACAAAATAAAGATTGAGGAATCATGCAATGACTTCTTGCACTAATAGGATACAAGGTGATTATTACCATTGAGTATATCACAATTGTTGTCCCTTCATATTTATCTTCTTGATACATCGCCACCAGGATAATAATTCATCTCTACTCAAAAGTCATTCACAATCCTATACTTTTTAGGTAACCTCGTCAACTACCCTTAATGATTTCTCTATATGCACAAACTTATTATCTACCTTAAATATCTTAAAGACTATAAATTGATATGATTTATAAGTATTTATATTTTTTAGCTTCGTAAGCATCATATTCATGAAATTAACATATGTTTTTCTCAAGTTTTATTGATAAGAACTATAAACATAAAAATAGCTCATGAGGATTATCACCACCTTGTGAAACACGACATACTCATACATTTCCTAAAAATTGCATGTTACCATGATGCAACTCTCATGTTAAAGATGAACTACTTGGAAAAATGCCCTATATAAAATTTATTTCAATAGAGAACCAGTTATTTTAAGATGCATATAATATAGATTAGCATATAAAAGTATTTATACTAATAGCTTCATAAGTGTCATACCCATTATGATTAACAAACCCAAATTTTGAGTTTCAATATATTTCTTTATCTTGAACAAACCTACCAATAGTTGAACTATTAATTCAAGTTATATTTAATCACAATCCATTACTATTCATACATAAAATAAATCAAATCATTCATGTATTTATTTATTATTAAAATCAATTCATATCACATATCTAAAATTACATAAACCCTAGACCCAAGCTAGCTTGGTAAACATTCTCAAATCTATCCCTATAGGAAAGGGGTAAGCCATACTTTGCAACTCTAGTGATTAATATTAATCTCGCATTTCTTGCTTACTTCTAGAACCCCTAAGGAGTACAAAATTCTTTCTGAAGGTTTTGGTAGTTATTATAACTTTGCTTATTGCATGAGGGAGAGAATAAAAATTAAAGATTTTTGGAAGATTTTCTATCTTCAACTTTATACTTAGGCAAGCTTACATTACTCTAAGTAAGAAGTTATGACTTTCAATAGAATAAAATAATTTTGGTCTTTATTTCTTCATCGTGAGGTCATGACTCTAGAAAATGGTAGTGATTTTGATTTGCATCTTGATCATTTTATAACATAAAGTCATGGAACTAACAATGATCAAGACATGGGCCTAATCTCTCTATAACACAAAGTCATGTCACTATGAAATATCCTTGGTTCATGCCTTTGTTCGTCTATAGTCCATAATTATTTACAATGCTAGAAAGTGGCCATGAAGTAGTGAAAGCTTCTCAAAATGTTATATAGTCATGGTACTATGTAGAGGCCGTAACATTGTCAATAGTCCTTAAGTTTATATGGACACAGTTCTAAGAACTAGTTGTGACATAAAGAAAGTCTTTTGTGTATTGGTTTTGTGTGTGTCTCATATGTATGTCTTCCTCTAAAAAAAATCATGACCTTGGAAGTTGTTATACTTGGTAATGCCCTCTATAACATTTAGTGTCCTAGGGGTCATGACTTTGAATAATTATCATGAATTTGGCATGAGTAGTTGTAACTCTATAATTTTCTATAGCTCAAAAGTCATATATTTGTAAATAAAGTCAAGATTCTACTTAAGACTATCGATCCATATTAAAGATAAGATCACATTGCTTGGACTTGGTCATGATCTTGAGCACTAATGAAGTGCTTAGTCTTTACGATGAAAAGTTAATATCACAGCCATTATAATTTTTTGTGCTAAGTATGATTATGATTTCATGATAATAACACATCCACTAATAATATATCTCATAGTGGAAAGATTATGCTAATAAGTTGGTAGAGTTTCGACCAGTTGGTTGAAACTATGTGACTCACTAATCTCCCTTTTATGCTAAATATTTCTAAAAACTTATTGATTCCATGACTATAGATCAAAACTCTCCAAAACACAAAAATCATGAAATCAATCCATATTATCTTTATTTCCACATCTACACATCATTATAAACCACCAAAATATACCATAATATTTGATTGTATGAATATTAAATATCACTCATTTAAGCTTGAGAGTATTTCTATGATATCTGATCATAGTCTAGAACTCATATCTAACATAATATTTGTAGGCATGGAAAAAGTAGACTTTGGTATTAAGCTAGATACTAGAGGGGTCAGTAGATATTGTGTCATCTTAGATAGTATGAGAAAGGTAAATTCATATGATTTCTACTAACCTAATATATATAAATTCTTAATGTTATCATATGATAAGATTGAGTAGTAATTTATATCTAAGTACCAAGATAACTCATGCCTATTTGAAAGACTACATCATTTATCCTTTACTAACTAAATAGAAAATGCATTATCTCTAAATATGGTACCCATATTTGTACTCGAAGCTTCGCTACAACTATATTACCTATATCATAATATATAAATATGTTAGATAATTTTTTTTGGATGTAACCATTAGTTCTTCTACTTTGTACATACATATAGATAACATATTTTCTACCTCTTCCAACTAAACCCTAGGATTCATACAGGAAGCCAAACAATAAAGAAATAGAATAAAAGACCATTATTTTAAATATTTGGTTTTCATCTCAATAGTTATGATACTAAAATTAAAGTCACCTCTATACATGCTAAATATACTACTAATATTATATATACACCTAGGTACAATTTAAGTGATGGGAGTGTATATAGACAAATATATGTTAGTCATATCATAAAAAATCTTTATGAATTTCAATAAAAAATTCTTTCTTATTATTTTCATCAATAGATTTCATGAATTGGTAGCCAACGCATCACTCCAACCTTAGGTAAGTATAATTTCAATGGTGTGTCATATTTATTTAGAATTTTATCTTTTTTAAGCCTACTCACAAATATAGTGGGAACTCATATTGTCTATTAGGTATCATAAGAGATTTTAGTGAATTTCTTATATTTTGTAATGTATGAAAATAACTTTCATTTTTACTTTTATTATTAGGTTAACAATAATGCATATACCTAACACAAAAAATATCAACTAAGAACCCATCTAGAGGTGTCAAACATGTCGGGTAGCCCAAACATGGCATGTGACATGGAACAATTCTATAGTGCATGGCTTGACATGGCATGGTCAAGCACCGTGCCTAGTCCTATGCCATGTCGGACCAAGGCATGACTCATGTCGTGCTTAGATGGTGCGAGTTGTGCCTTGTGCCAAGCTAGGCATGACCCATGTGCCTAGCTTGGTGGCACATTCCATGAGCTTGGTGACCTTAGACTGGGCATGGGTGGGTCTTGGGTCATAGGTCTAACCCCATTGAGTACTGTCCAATGGATAGTTTTTTAAAAAATAAAATTGGCCATGTAAGTTAGATTTCGCTTAGGTGGCTAGTCACAATTGGGTTGCTCTCCTACCTCACCCACCACTCTGTCACATAATGGACTCTGATAGGAAGAGCGACAAGTCATGCTTATAACTATCCTTGCCAGATATTTTATAAAAAATAATATTTTTTAACACTAATACAGTAGCCATTGGATTACATCCTATGACTATTGGCTAAATCTGATGGTTGTCATAATTCTGACCACTTATTTTTAAAATTTCTCTATAAATAGAGAAAAAGAAATTTAGCATTTCATTCTAAATTTTTTCTACTCTCTCTCTCTCTCTCTCTCTCTCCATTGTGCCCTCACCTCTATCTATACCGCTACTCAAGTCCTTTATTGAAATTAAAATATTCGATATATTATTTTTTTATGTAATTATTTATTTAATAATGTACGTTATGAATTATGACTTATAGTTTATGCTTATGCATATGAGATAGATGGTGGTGTTGGTGTGCTTGTGCAACTTGCCACGAGGTTAGATTTTAAAAGTAGTATAGTTTTTACAAGTAAGTAATATTCACTAATGGTATTTTTTTGTATTTAATTTTTTGTGAGTTTTATTTTGTTTTAGTTTCATAATTAATTTAATACAAATAGTTAAAAAATATCACATAGTGTATTTTAATGATAATGAATATGATATTAACACAGATGTAAATAATAATGATAATCCTACCAAAAGGTTCGAGGTTGTCGAAACTATATTTTCTTTAATAGTTTCGACCCAAACCTATTTACCACCTAAAAACAAAAAAGTATGTGAACATCAGTAGTAAAGATTCACCTCAAAATAATAAAAAATAAAAATTCTAAGAGTATCAATAAAGATTCAGCACAATATATATATAATCAAAAAAGCATAGTTGTACTAGTGCATATGTAACTGGGCACCTAAAGAGGCATATTGATTAATGGAAAAGAAAGTATTGTGCATTAGATCTAAGGAAAACCTAACTTAGTGATGTAGTCTTTCAAGTTAGATCTAGTTTAGCTTTGTTGACCCCCTTCATATATCAGAATGATTTTGAGAGGAAATGTATAACCAAACTGATTGTGATTATGAGTATTCTAATTATATTTTCTAAGAATTCTAAGATTTAATATTATGCAGACATACTTATAGCCTGCTTATCATGGGATTCCTAGGTCAACAAGTAGGAATGACATAATAAAATATTATAAGTTATAAAAATAATTAATAATTAATGAATTTAGTAAATTTAGTGGAGTGGTTTCCATGATGTTCAAAATATGGACTAGCTGCAATGATACTTCATCTGTATATCTCACAACCCACTATGTAGGCTCAAAATAGAAACTTTATAAAATAATTTTATAATTTTCTTTGATTCTCTATCCTCGTGATCATCCTACCATATTAGAGTGTATGGCATAGATCTTTAGGGAATATGAAATTTAGAATAAAATATTTAGTATTATTTTCAATAATACTTCTAATAATGGAGTATTTATTAATATGTTTATTAAGATAATTATAGTTATGCTGTTAGGTGAGATATTTCTTATTAGCTACATGTGTCAAGTAATTAATCTCATAGTATAACCAAGAATAAAATTATTTCTCTCATATTAGAAAAAATAAGAAATTCACTAAAATACCTAACACCTAGTAAAAATGAGAGTTTAGCAGCCTATGTTTGTCTACGAGGCTAAAAAAGAAAAATTCTAAATGAATATTAAACACCATTGAAATTACACTAACCTTATGGAATAATTATATTTTAGCTACCAACATGTAATATTTGACTACATTAATAATAAAAGTGATAAACTTTTATTAATGATTCAGAATAGGATACATAAATTTCTTTTATAAAATTTCTAAAGATTTTCTATGATACAATGAACTTGTGTTTGTCTGTGTACACTCATACTACTTGCATTGTACTTAGGTGCATATGTAATAGTAGTAGTATATTTTGTGGGCATAGAGGTCACTTTGTATTTAGTGCCATGACTATTGAGATGAAAATAGAGTATTTAAAATACTAGTCTTCCATTCTAACTCTGTATTATTTAGTTACTTATATGGATCCTAGGGTTAAGGTGGGGGAAGTATAAGATATTTTGATATACATATCGATGTGCATGAACTAGCTGCACCAACCTAATGGTTCATTCATGAAAAATTAACTAAGTTGTTTACATAGTATGATAATAAGTAATGTAGTTGTATACAAGCTCTAAGTATGAAATGGGTACAATATTTGGAGATGATGACCTCTCCATTCAGTTAGCTAAGGGAAAACAATAAAGTAGTCCATCAAATAGGATTGAGGTATCTTTGTATTTATATACTAATTATTACTCCATCCTATCACATGATAATAATAATAATTTAAATATTTTTCTATGGTGGAAATCATACGAATTCACCTATCATGTGCTATATAAGATGACATGTAATCAACTAACTCATTAGGTATCTAGTATAGTATTGGAGTCTACTTTTTCTGTGGCAATCAATATTATTTTATATAAGAGATATAGATTATGACCATATATCATAAAGGAACTTGTATGCACGAATGACTAGAAAGATTTGAGGTTGGACATTCAGAATAAAACACAAGATATGGTGGCACATGATGATTCATGGGACATAGAGATCAAAAATTTTGAGAGCACTAGTGACATCTTCAGATACATTCATGGTGATGATGATCTACATCTCCATCCATATTATTATATCACAGACTTATATTGATCATTGATGATTCTTTATTCATGTCATCATGTGATAATGATATTGTGCTAATCAACTAGTGCTTATTTGTTTGCCGTTATTTTATTTCATTTTGATAATTATACTATTGATGTATTAGATATTAGATTGCAATTTTTCATCATTTTCATTTTTTGATTATTGTTTTTTTAATATGATTGATGCATTATTTGTATTATGCTTTTATTTCATTAATACTTTATTGAAATTAAAAAAAAATTAACCTTTTATTTGAGATGATCAAACACAATATCAAGTCATGATTGTATCATCATGATTTAAATTTTTATTTTTTATTCAAATAATCAAATTTAAAAGTAACGCCTAAGGCCCAATCCCCCCAAAAGGCCAAAAAAATGAATAGGATAGTGTTGGCATTAACTAGCCCAACCCACTCCAAGCTCAGCATGGCCCAATACTTTGTAGGCCAACCATGCCACCTTTTGGTTCTCATATTATGCCCAGCATGACGTAACCACATTACCGAGCCACACTAAAATTGTTGTGCTAGCACTGCATGATCCAATTTGATACCTCTAAACCCGTCTCTAATAGTTCTAACAAATATGTTAAATACGTCATTATTATTTAAAGCATTATTAAATTTAATACTAAAAAATTAATTTTGAATGTTATATTTTTAAAAAGACTTGTCAAATAGTCATATATGTTGGAATCATCATGAAGAGGAAGGCACTCACGACATTATACATTGTGCCAACTAGAGTAGACACAAGTTCAAATTCCATTAGTATCCCTTCTACAATAATATTTGGTTTTATAAATTTTTTTATTTATTTACCACATAGAATCTGCATAGTGGCAAGCGAGGCATATGAACAATGTATTATCACTACTAATCTAGATGTCAGACATCATGGATACTACATTACTACTCCACTTTGTTCCATAAGTTTGATAATTATTAATTATTTTTCTAATTTAAAATATTTTATAATGTCATTCATATTAGTGGACCTATGAATTATATGATAATAGGCTATAAGTAGATTTACAAAATGTTGACTACTCTAGGATATTCTAAAAATTTAATCAAAAGATTCTTGGTTGTAATCAATTTTGTTATGTCTTTCATTCTAAACTTATTGTGGTAAATAAAAGGGTTAAACTACTTGAAGTTGCTTCAACTTCAATGACTATGTTACTAAGTTAGATGTGATAGGGTCTAATTCATCATATTTTTTTTGGTATATTATTCAACATGCCTTTTAAGGTGGCTAGTATATTCAATACTCCTACATGTTTATATTTTTTTATATTGAATCTTCTGTGATATTCTTGAAATTTGTTTAATTATATTAAAGTATGCCTAGACTATTGAAGTTTACATATTTAAAGAGTTTTTAAGCAAATGGGTTGAGACCATAAGAGATAACCTAGTTTAGACCTAGAAACTTTTGGTTAGGTTATCATCATTTTCTAAGTCTATGTCTAAGTTATTTTCATTAAATGTACTATTTATTATTTTTAATATATGAAACTAAAATAGAAGTAGGAGAATAATTTTTTTTTATTTTTTACTTAATTTTTTAATTTAGTTATTAATTTAAATAAATTAAAATAATTAAAATTAAATTACAATATGCACCTTATTTTTTAGTATGCAACTAACACTTTGGATATTATACCTCATATTCTGATGCTTAGAAATTATTGCTCATAATGATAATAACTATTTCAATATCACTTGTCTTTATTCCACAAAATCAAAATTACAAAGAATAGAAAAATATAATTATAAAAAAATTAGTTCAATATATATTTGAGAGTACTAAGAGCTGTGGAGAATTGCACATTTCCTAATTTTTTAAAATCAACCACATTATGCTATGTGATGTGCTGTCGGGCCAGGCATGCAGCCCATGCTAGGCATGAGGCGCACTTCGTGCCAGCCCAACATGGTACTAGCCATGTCTCAGGTTGTGCTTCATACCATGCATGGGATTCCAAGTCAGCTTCACACCTAGACATATAACTATATATATGTAAATATATACATAACTATTTATAAATAACTATATATATCTAACTACACACACACACATACATTTATATATCTAGTAATGTATAGCTATGAAAAAAACATCTTTCTTCCTAAAGCACTTTGTAAAAGCACAACAAACCAATCCATTTGATTGCGCTTAATGAGCTAGCCTCATTTAAGGGAGAACCAATAGTGTTCTTCTCTCATGTTGAAATAGAAACCTTTGTAGAACCCCTTAAATTTTCTCTTCTAAGAAATTTTTGCAGGGTGGATCATCAATAGATGTTAGAAATAAAGAAATAATGATACTAGACTTCAAAGGGTATGTAATACAGGACATGATTGGCTATAAATATATTTTGTCAGGGTTTAAGCTCCAAGAAGTCTTCCACCACTTATGGTTATGGAAAATTTGGTTTCAAGCCAAATGAGGTGTCAATCAACGGTGGTGCCAATTTGGGTGGACTTTCAAAGTTTTCCTTTCCATTAATTTCACCATAAAGCAATATTTAGAATAGCTTCCATGGTGGATGTATCAATCAAACTCAACACTATCATTTTGAATAAAATAAGGTCTAGTATGATCTATGTATGTGTAGAGATGAGTGTGACAAAATTAGTACCAAAAGAAATTCATATTGGATGTTAAATTGAGGGATTTTAGTAAAGTGTTGAAGTTTCAAATATTCCTCAATATTGTTTGTTGTGCAAGAGCCTTGGACATGCTAAAGAATATTGCAAGTCCTTAAAATGCCAAAAGAAGATAGAAATGGAGCAACAAGGAAGAATGGGGAGGCCCCAACAAGAAACTTGGGTGAGAATCTTCATCCTCAATGCACGAGGCTTTCCGAGAGGTTAGTAATGATTTTAAAGGTTCTGAAGGTTTTGAAGATTTGGGAAAATTCAAGAAACATAAAAGAGGGTTGCAATGAAAAAAAAAAGAGGTGAAAGAAAGCCAGCAAAATTGGTGTCCCTCACCAAGTGATGGATATCAGCCACATGACTCAAAATTTAATGAAACATGAAAAAATAACTTAGATTCAAAAGGTAACTTGGGGAAAAATAAGGAATATGAGCACCCATGCGAAAAATCCATGGATGCTAAAATGGATTGTATAAATTTTACAAATTTTAACACTTATATGTGACAAATAGGGTTTTACAATGATTAAAAAAAAATTGGATAGACAATCAAATGGTGAGAAGATTATAGAGCATAAAACTTAATCTACTATAAATTTGGTAATTTTCTAAAATTCTAACACCTTAATTGATATTTAGTGGATCATTTTGGAATATAAGAGGAGTAAAAAATAAATTAATAGTATACAAGTTAAAAAAACCTAGAAATATATATAATGTGTCAATTGTTTTCTTTATTGAACCAAAAGATCTAGATGGGTACAAAAAATTAAAACATATGTTAGAATTCAAAATTATGACTGTCAATGCTAATAGCAAAATTTAGTTTGTGGCATAAACGGTGAGTAGAATAACAATGGTTCTGAATATAGTTCAAATTTTATTTTGCTCAATTGTCTTGATTTTCTAGACATTTTAATTAATATAATAGAGGTGTATGGGAATAACAAAAGGCACTCATGAATATAGCCATGGGAAGAAATGATCCCGTTTTTTTTTTCTAGGCCATAGCTTACTAGTGGAGATTTTAATAATATAATAAGAGTGGAATAAAAATTAGGAGTTTCTAGACTTGTGATTTATAAGTAACAAATTCACTTGGTGCAATAAGGGAAAAGAATAATCGAATGTGGGGCTGCCTAGATAGAATATTATGTAACATGAATTGATTAGATAAATGGATTGGTGCCTCGGTTATGTACCTTAGTATAGTTTATTATGTTCACCCCCCTTTAATCATTAAAGTAAACATCCAAAAGGAATGCCCAAGACATTTAAGGTTCCAAAACTTTTGGATTTATATTAATTCATTCAAACAAGTTGTAAAGAAGTATTTGAAAGGATCTATTAAAGGTAATCCAATGCAAGTCCTCTCTAGTAAATTGAAGAGGCTTTAACAAAAAATTTAAATAGTAGAATAGAAATATTGTGGGAGGTATATTTCTAGAGATTCAGATAGCACAAAATCTCTAGTATTAGAGATGGAGAAGGGTTTGGAAAGAAACCCATCTGAAAAGGCACAATATGCTATCTTGCTACTAAGGCTAAGTTGATTCTATAATTTTTAATGGAATAAATCTATTGGAAAAATTATGCAAGGGTCAAATGCATAGAAGAGTAGGATAATAATACAAAAGTTTTTTCATCTTTCATGAAACATAGAGAAAAAATTGTTTTCATAGATTGAGAGTTGTAAATGGAAAATAAATAGTAGATGACCATTCAAGGAAATATGTGATAACTTTTTAAATATACTACAAGGATATGAAGTAATCATGGATAATCTATTTTTCTGAGCAATCACAATGATGAATACTAAGGGTGAAGGTGGGATACTTACAAAATGGTCTGGAATAGAGAAAGTAAAAGAAATTTTTTTCACATCAAGGTCAATTTGGAAATGGGGTCAGATGGTTATAATGATAAATGAGAGGTGGTCATTTGCCTATATTGTACATATTTCAAAAATAGAATGCCCACAAGAATATGTTGATTTCAGACAATAAATCTTGCATAGAAATGAATAAAATCATTTCCAAAATTTTAGCAAAAAACTTTCCAAAGTTTTTTTCCTAATTATATATTAAAAACTTAACAGTTTTTTTAAGGAAAGAATATCAACATATAATGTTGTAGTGACCCAAGAAATAATTGAAAAAATTTTTAAAAAAATATATAAGAATAACATGGTTGTTAAAATTGACACATTACTTTTTTTTGATAGTATATCTTAAAAATTTTTAATTAAACTATGAGAAAGTTTATTTTTAGTTAAGTTTGGAATGATGAGATTTTAAGATTGATATCTAATTGTCTTTTTAGTCTTGATGAATGATGAGCAATGTGGTGTTTTTAAATCTTCAAAAGGACTTTGTAAGGATATTCTCTTTCTTTGGATATTCTTTTTTGTCTTAGGTATCTTCAATAAGAATCTAAATAAGGCCATTTAGATAGACCATACATATTGGTAAAGAGAAATGAGAAATTGTAGAGAAGTAGTAGAGAAATTGTAAAGAAATTGTAAAGAAATTGTATTACAGTCTCTCATTTGTCCTTTGTGGACAATTTTATTCTCTTTAACAATGAGATCTCTCTCACCATTTAGATATAGAAATGTCAAGTGGGTCAGGTGGCCTGGGCATGACACGAGGCACCCGCAAGCCTGACAGAGTCATGCGTAGCTCAACATAGCATGGTCTAGAACCATGCCTGGACTCGGGTTGAACTATCTTGAGGGATGGCTTATGCTGTGTTGGGCGAGAGGAGCTGGTCTAGGCATGACTCATATGCCGGCCCATTGGCACGATCCACCGACCCATAAGGAGTAACATGACAAGTTATGGGTTATAGGTTATCGAGAAGTGAGCTCTCGACCTTCCTGCTTTCCGATAACTATGTTACTAAAGCTGAACATCATGTTCAATAAGGCATCATCAGGTGGTGGGTCTTATTATTGGAACCCACCATGTGGGTTTACACTTTTATAAATTAAATTGCAACCCAACCCAGAACAAAAACTTAAAAGTCATAATCAATGATCCTAGGCATTGAATTAATTCCAACAACTAGAGCCGAAATATAACAATCATCGAATATTTTCCCACTTAAAAATTAAAAAAAATAATAAAAAATTAAAAATAATATGATTTTAAATAAAAAAAAACCTTTAAATATAGATTATAAGTTTTAAGCTTTTCATTCGCATTTCTATATTTAATCTCAACTCTCTACTCTAACCTCTAATATTCATTTCCTCTACCCTGAGCTATATGCTCTCTTTGTTTTCATTATTTTTTTAAGCTTAAACTTTAAAGTTTAAAGCAATTTGAAGTTGTAGTTGAAGTTTTTATTTTTTCTTATTTCCTATTGCTACGGGAGCAAAGTTTGGGCTGCGGCTTTATCTGTCTCATCTCTAGTCTTGTACATACTTTGGGTAATTTTTTTTTGTTTTTTAATATAGTTATAAAGAATAAATTAATTTTTAAAAACTAATGACTAATAGTGAGTATAATGAAACCAATATTAATTTATATTTAGACATAAATAACAATGATAATCTTATGGAAATGATCTAGGCCAAAATCTTGTTTTCTTTCATGACTTCAATTCAAACTCAAATATCTAAAAAACAAAAAACTAAAAAAATATCTATAGTTTGGACTCACTTTAATATAATAAAAATGGTAGGTGTGTCAATGAAGAATCAACATAATGTAAGTTTGTAAAAAAATATATACATGTAGGAGTACATATGAGACTAGGCACCTAAAGAAGCATGTCGATCAATATACTAAAAAATATGTTGCATTAGATTTTATGCAAATTCAACTAAAGCATGAGTGGTGAGATTTTTGAAGTTGGATCTAGTTTAGCTTCTTTGACTCCATTCATTGACCATAATGATTTAGGGAGGGAAGGCATTGCCAAACTAATTACCAATATGAGTCTTATGATTAGATTTTTAAAGGATGCTAGGGTTGTCAGTATCATATAGACCTACTTCCAACATGATTATCATAGGATTCCTAGGTCCACATGTAGGAACGCTATTATTAAATATTATAAGTTAAAAAAATAAAAAAATATTTAATGAATTTAGGCAATATAGTGACAACTAGCATGGTGTCTATGATATCTGATATCTATACTACTTGTGAAAATGCATATTTTGCACATCTCACCATCCACTATGTAGATTCTAAATACAAACTTAATAAAAAAATTTTAGGATTTTCTGAGATCATCCTCATGATGACCATGCCATATATGCATGTATGATGAGAATATTTAGAGAATATCATATTCATAATAAAACATGTGGTATTATATTTTATAATGCATCTAACAATGGTGTAGCTATTAATATACTTATTAGGACCATTAGAGGCAGACCATTTGGTGAGATTTTTTATATTAGATGCATATGTCATATTATTAACCTGATAGTACAAGTAGTGATGAAGGTTAATTTCCCATGCATTAGAAAAAAAATATTGGACTCACTAAAATTATCTTTGGATATCTAGCAAATAATAAAAATTTAGTAGTCTCTATTTGTCCATGTGTCTAAAGAAGAAAAAGTTATAAACTGATATGAGACATTATTAGAATTACACTTAGTTGATGTTGGAGTCATATATTTGATATGAACATGTGATATCCAATTATATCAATAGTAAGAGTGATAAACTTATTATTGATGACACTGATTGAGATATTAGAATTTCTTTTATGAAATTCCTAAAGATTTTTTTATGACATGAAGAACATGTGTTCATCTATATGCATGGTCACCACTTGTATTGTACTCAAGTGTAAATGCAATATTAGTAGCATGTTTTGTAAGTTTAGAGATGACCCTAAATTTAGTATCATATCTGTTGAAATAGAAACAAAGTACTTAAAATACTATTGAAATAGAACAAAGTACTTAAAGTACTTGCATGGATCATAGGGTTAAGGTGAAAGAGGTAGAGAACATTTTGACATGCATATTCATTTTCATGAACTAGAAATAGAAACCTGAAGGGTTCATTCATAAAAAATTGACTGAGTTATTTACATACTATGATACTAATTATAGTAGTAGTTATAGCCAGGCTCCGAGTATGGACATGTATACTATATTCAGAGATGATGACTTCTCTATTTAATTAGTGAGTAGGAAATGATAGGGTGGTCTGTCAAATAGAAGTAAGCTTTATTAGTACTTAGATATCATTTATTTAATATTTTTTTTATTTTATTAGAAACAAGCAAACAATATATCACAAATACAGCTAAGGTCGGCCGATTTAGGCAAACCTCATGGATCCTATGCACCTTTTGGTTCTATGTGCAAAATACGCATACAATCATTAAAAAAGATGTGATGCAAAAGATATACGGCTAATATAAGAAATTGAAAGTGTAAACATAAGTAAAATAACTTTAACAAGCCGCTTTTCACCTATCTTACTTTGCATCACTTATATGTAGCAACCTTTCTAACTATCTTCAACCTATCTCATACTTGCTACAAAAAAATAGAAATAAAAACCCAAGCAAAATATGAACCCTAACTTATGTCCTATCTCCAGCTCACGACTCTCGCACTATCATCTAAAGATATAGCTGACCTATAAATAGTACTCAAAAGAACCATCAGATCAACAACAACAATAATAAGCAGTAATGACATGGAGCCACCTTTTCCTTACCATTAATTTTTGTGTCTACATGATAATAGAATATTTTTGACTAAAGCATCAATCCTTAAGATGATTAAATCAACCAAAAATTGTTTATCCTTGAATTTGACGTCATTATGCTCTTTCCATATCTTCCACATAATCAGTAAGAAGACGTATCTCCTAATCCATAATAAGTCCGTCGGGATTTTTATATTCATTGGTTTGTCAAGCTTAAAAGTTTGCTTAAATATAATATTCAAGGAATTCAAACTCAAAAAAAAAATTCTCACCAAACACACTGGGAATCCTCACAGTGAAGCATCAAGTGAATACATGTTTCTTCATTGGGACAATTACTGGACTTTGATGCCAAGTAAAACCTCTTATTCTTTAGTTAATCATCTGTCAAAATAAAATTATTCACTAGGTGTTAAAAAAGAAAGAAATTTTTATAGGAATATGCTTATGTCATATTTCTATTTGATATAACATCAAGTCATCCCCGGTATGCATAATGTCCTAGGTTGATTTGAACGTAAATACCCCCTGGTTAGGTAGCCAAACTAGTTTGTCTATTGATCCTCTCATGACCTTCATTATCTGTTCCATTAGATTAGGAGGAATGAATGTTTAAGCTTATCAATATCCTAATTGTCCCATTTTAAAACCTCTTTGATAGGTGTTTCAGAAGAACCTGTCAAACCAAATGAACTTAACTTTTCTGACTCCGACCACTTTTCATGCCAAAATGATATATTACTACTTCCCAGCTTCTATGCAATATATTTCTCCATCATTTCACTATTCTTCTTAATTCTTCTTCATGTTTATATGTCGATATATCTCTTCCTTGTGCCAAGGAATCCCAGCCCATAATATCTATCCCTCAAAACCCTATTGAGGAGAGAGTGTTTGGTTTGGAAATCCCTACCATAGTTTCACTTCCATTGTCTAGAAATATCAAAAATGTTTCCAAAACCCCAAGTTTCCTTCTTCTCTCAGTTTGCAATGGTTTGTCCATTTCGTTCATCTCATATATTTTAGACCTTTTCTATTTCCCCATAAGAATTTTGATATTTGTATCTCCATCATCTTAATCACTATGAGAGTAGGTCTCACAACATAAATCAGGTAAAGAGGAAGTGAAGAGAGAACATGTTTTATCAACATGATTTTTCCTCCCTTCGATAGAAGCTTATTTGATCATCCTTCTATACGTGTTCAGAACTTAGTAAGAACATTATCAAAGAACTTACTATGTCTTTTGTATAGTGGACAACCCAGATACATATTGGAGAAATCATGTTTCTCCATACCTAGATGACTTTTAAGCTTGGCCACCCTCTTCTGGAAATTGATGTCCTGGCCCAAGATTTGCTTGTACCTCTGAAGCACCTCATTCACCTTTCTAATGGAGCTACTTAGCCCATTAGTAAAGATAATTGTGTCATCTACATAGGCGAGGTGACTGATCAACACCTAACTACCCATAAAAGAGCTAATTGCTGGGCACTTCTCATAGAGGTCATTTAGGCTACTAGAGAGGTATTCAACCATTAACATGAATAGGGCCAAGGATAATGGATCTCCTTTTCGAATACCTTGAGTGGATTGGAAGAAGCCTGAGGTCTTTCAAGTAATCATAACTGATAACTAGTAGTGCGAAACACAACAGTCTTTCATGCCTTTCCACTTACTGGAAAATCTGAACTTAGACAAGACCTTGCCCTTGCTCATATACAAAAAATCAACCCTATCATACACCTTCTCCATATCGAGCTTGATAGTCATGTTCTCATCTCTATTCTCTTTTGGGGTAAGGTGGGTCATTTCTTGTTCAAGAATAATATTATTGAAAATATTCTTTCCCAGCACAAACCTTGATTAATTCTTTGATATGCACTTATGGAGAACCATCTTGACTCATAGAGCCAGCATCTTCAAAATGATCTTATACAACACATTACATAGATTGGAGGGTCTATAGTCCTTCCAATTCTCAGGGTTCTCTTTCTTGGGGTATAATGAGATCGTAGTGTTGCATAAATATTTTGGAAATTCTTCACTATTGAAGAAACTGACACAAACCTCCCACATGTCTCTCTTCACTATTTCCTAGTAAGATTTATAGAAAAAAAAAACTATTCGTCTATGCTTTCCATACTATCCAATCTTATGGAAAAAAATGCTTATCTTACTTCCTCTAATGTAGGAACTCTACAAAGATGCTGGCCTTTGTTAGACAAAATCACACGGGGGATACAGTCCAAGTTGTCAGCCTCTACCTTGATTTTGATCAATAGCTTGCTATAGAACTTTACACTTGACTATCGAATCTCTTCCTCATTGGTAGATAGATACTCCTCATCAATCCATATCTGATAGATGTTTGACTTGGTGACTCTATTCTTTACCAATGCATAAAAAAACATAGTATTTTTTTACCCTCTCTATGTCATTTAACTGATGATTTCTACTTCTAATAAATCTTTTCCTTCAGTAGCAGATCATCCAGTTCTCATCTAGCCTCATTATGTTTTTCTTTACTTTCTTTCATATTTTTTCACATTCCATTCCCTCTCATACTTCGTAATGAAATCTTTTGCCTTGTTAATATTTTTGAAAATGTCTTCCAAAACATTCTCATTCTAGGATCAACAGCCTTGCTTAAGTGAAAAGAGTTTATGGGCTCACTTTCTACGACCAACTTTATTGGTGGGGTAATTCTAGTTAATTTTACAAAGTCATGAAAATATTTATGTTTAACCCACATGTGTTGACACTTGAATGCCATCTTCCTCCTAACAATATCATTGTTCCATTCAATCAGAAGTGGAGAATGATCAGACATGGCTCTATTCAAATGGAAAACTCTCAATTAATAAAATTAAACATTACATTCTTTATTGATAAGGACTCTATCTAGCCGAGCCCATATGTTCCTAATAGTCTAGGTAAATTAGGATCTTTCATATCTCACATCTACCAGTCCACTATCCAACATGCACCTATTGAAGTTTTCCATGAATCTTAATTTTGAGGGCCTACCTTCTGCTTTCTCATCACAATTGCTGACCATGTTAAAGTCTCCTGCTACCAGCCACAATATAAAAGAATACTAAGAGAAAATGAGGAGATGGCTCCATAGTTCTCTTCTCTCTAGGATGCTGCATTTGGTGTAAATGAAGTGATCTTGATGACATGCTTCCACAGCTCACTTGTCATGCCAATATGTATAGCCTGAAGTTTAACTTGAAGAATCTCTATATCCATCTCTTCTTTCCATAATACCCAAATTTTATTATTTGGATTGTTCCAGGCCAAAGCATAATTTAGTTTGATCTTGAATTCCTCTAGTTTGCCTCGTTAAAAAAAGGCAATAATTGCAAAAATCACAACATTATAAATTTGTACAAGTTGTGATCTCTCCTTAAGGCACTTAAATTTGCTAAGCCTCTAATATTTCATGTAAAAATCATCATGATGTGGCTTGATACTTTCCACTCGTTGCGTGCTTGTATTCCTCCTCTAATAACCTCGTCCTAAGCGCCTATTTTCCACTTCCATCATCTCCTACCATGACTTGTGCTTCTTCACCAATGAGGACACCCTCAATGGTCTAGGTTTACTCGGCATATATTAGTCCTCAGTGTTAATAGTGCATACTCAAACTTCCAAATCTAGGCTATCCGCATGATGCTTTGGGAGTGCATCCATCCCCAAAATGGGAAATGAAGTCCCCATCCCTTGGTTGTGATCTAGGGTGGGACAAGTCATGTCATCTACCACAACCAACTCATCATAAATAGCTCGTAGTGGTGTGACATCCAAAGGTAGTAAGAAAGATAAAAAAACATGTCCAAGTATGATTAGCCTCGATACATCTAGTGGGCATTCCCTTCTCCAGGGCATGCCTAGACATCTCACACATGCTATGTGGGGTCTTTCTAGTCATGAGCTTGAAACTACCTCCCTTTCTCTTCCCATCCTCTCTACCTCCATATGTCGAATGACTCCTATCTGAAAGGTGAGCAGGGCTCTCCAATATAGTGTGAGAAGGCACAACCTTAGAGTGCCTATCCTCATTATCCTCCGAAGAGCTGTCCAAAGGTGTCTCCATCAACTGGTTCGTTGGCACGCAAGGCACTATAGGCCAACTCAGATCCTCCGTCGCCTCCGTATATGCCCATGTTGTCCTTATCATCCCCATAAAAGATGTATCCTTTTCGACCTCTGATGACAAGCTCTGAAACCTATTCGAGACCTCGATAGGCTAGCTTTGTACCCCGGGTGCTCTTCTCCTAGTCCTAGCCTTAGGAGACTAGATATCCAAAGTGTCACCACCAAAGTCTCGTTCACTTGAGTTTTAGGCCTCCACACCCTTTTGATAATAGGCTTAAGCCTACTATCAATTTGTCTCTCCCTCGACTCTTCCTTATGTACTTCCTGCACATTTCTCTCATGAGGCTCCCCCATTAAAAAAAAAATCTAAGGCAAATGCAAGTAAACTTTGATTGTGATTATAATTTTATACTTAGATTTTTATTTGGGCATTCATAGAAAACCCTCAAAAACTGTGAGATATTTGTCAACACACCTTGCATGATTTTCTCCTCAATGTCTGACTAAATTGAGATTTAGGATTGGTGAATATACTTATATTGTGATAGATTAATAAATTTATGAGTTTATTTGTGATTATATTTTTGTTATGATGTTGATGGATATGAATGTAAATTTGAACTAAAACTTAGAGTTTTGATTACATTATTATACATATTTTAGTTGTAGTAGACGTGACAAGTAAGTCATGGGACATACTCATGTGGTATGGTAGAAAGCAAGTAATAACCTAGGCTAATCCATTGTTTACTTTTTAGAAGAAGTGAAATTCAAGTAATGTAAAAATTAAATAGAATATCTAACCTAGGAGTTGCATCATAGTAAGGAATCATGTGTAGATTATGATAGATGGTGACATGTATGTCATGAGATACATACAAGTGGGAGAGACTAGTATGATGGTGATAGCCCTTCAAGTTATTCTATCTTGTATGCCTTCTATATGTGAGATTCATGGGAAGATGTAGGTTAATCTTTATGAGTATGATACCTATGAAGCTTGAAGTAGAAATATATTTAGTACTATATTATTTCACATCTTTAAAATAATTGGAGGTTGAAGGATAGACATGCATATATAAAGAAATCATCAAGGAAAATTGATGTATTGCTTAAAATGAGAAGATATACAAAAGACCCTTTATTGCAACTTTGTTATACTATCCAATTATATTGATTAGATAGTGTCTCTAAAACTTATTGGTGATGATATATCATCGATAATGATCCACAAATATATAGGTCATACAAATAGTAAAAAAGCCTTTTGTCTAGATATCAATCATGTATAGATTATATCACTATTTTAATCAACCAACAATGCGACAACATAATTCAAGTAAGGAAGATAATTACAACTTTTGGTATACTCTTACATCCTATGATTTATCCACTTAATTAATGTAATGCACGTTCAAATAATTTGAATTATATTGGGTTTGAATACAAAATAAAGGTTGAGTTGTTGTACAATGATCCTTTGTCCTAATGACATACAATGTGTTTATGATAATTGAGCTCATTACAATGATGGTCTCTTCATAGTAATTCCATTTGTACTTTACCACTGAGATAACAAATTATCTTTATTTAAGAGCTATTCATAAGCTCATATATTTTGAAAACTTATCAATAGCCCTTGATAGTTCTTTTGTATGCAGATTTTTATTCTCTAGCTTTAGGTATCATAAAAATCAAGAACTAATGTAGTTTATAAGCATTTTCACTTCCAGCTTCACATAATTAACATATGCTTCCCTCAAGTTTTACTGTAAAGAACCATAAGAGTAAAAGTAACTTAAAGGTCTATCACTACTTTGTGAGTCATAATACACTTGCACATATCTCATGTATTACCAATTTTAACCTTCCTGATGAAGATGGTAAATCATACACTAAAGGTGAAACCCTTAGAATAATATTCTTAAAACATTCATCTCAGTCAAGAACTAATTTTTCCATGAAAGTACAAAGGATTGATATGTAAAGTTATTTGTGCTTTCGATTTTGTGAGTGTCATACTCTAACATACCTAAATTTTGAGTTTTAATGTATAATTTTATCTCATACATCAGAGTTGAAAGGGCTATTATTTCTTTCTTATGGTATGAATGAGTGAACCTCATAATTTACCTATTACCATCCTCCACGAAAACACACACAAACCCGCTAATAGTCAAATCCCTATTTCAATTTCTAATTATTCATCACATTCATTAATTTCAATTCTACAAAATAAATCAAATATATTAATTAATCTCAAAACTATGTATGCAACACATAAGCAAAATTATATAATTTTTATATCTTAATTTATCTTGACATTGGGGATAATAGATTCATTAGATATAAGAGAAGTCTAATGAAACTTGAATTCCTAATGATAATCCTCACGAGAATCTTGAATACAAACTCTAATCTCATGCTATTTATATTATTTTTTCTAAATCTACCTCGAGGAGGAGTGTTGAGAGTCATGCCCCCAATTATAGGGTTTATCTTATATCTTATGCCCCTTTTTTACTTGGGGATCCCCTAGATAGTACGAACAGTGCCATTAGTGTTGTTTGTTGTGATTTGACTTCATTCTAGTGTGTGAAGAAGAAGAAGATCCTTGCAAATACATTCTCTTTTCTATTTTATACTTTAATATTTTTATATTTCTTTAACTATAAAATCATGGCTTTTGACGAATACCATGAATTTGACTTTCATCTCTTGAGCTTGAGGCTTCAACTCTGAAAAGTGTTCATGGTCCCATGGATTTGGAATGTGTTCTAATTAGGGGTCTCCAAAAAGCCCGCGGCGTGCTGCCCGCCCGAAGCTCATTCCGGCCCGACAAGGCTAAGCATGACACATGCATGATTGGGCCATGTTCGGCTCGGGCCTATTTTATAGGCAGGTTGGACTGCATGCTTCATTTTAGGCTTGAGCCCGGCCAATAAGCCTATTGACCAGCCCGCTTTAAGCATGTTGACCAGCCCGCTTTAAGCATGTTGACCTGCCCACCCTTAGCCCATTGACTAGCCCACCCACATTAGAAAAATATTTCACTGAAAATGTAGGTAAGGGGAAGAATCATGTATTGCATATAAAAATGTGGGAAAATTTTACATCACTACAAAATAATTACATCCCAACTAAGTTGGCACCTAATTATTTATCAATCATTTGCAATTTTCAATCACGAAAAGTATAATACATAGAAAAACACTTAATTAAATAATTCAATCATCATTGTCCGGTGGTGAAGGAGAAGAATCATGAATCTATTCATGCCTAGATAGTTTTAACTTTTCCATATTGGTCACTAATGCAGCTTCTCGAATAGAATCATGCAATCTCTTATCTGCTATCTTTCAATCTTTTAAGCATTTTTCTGCTTCTATGCCTTTAGATGATAAATTGCTTCACCTTTCACTAACCACTCTTCCACCTGCTCTAAAAGTAGCTTCCGATGCAACTGTACTCACAAGCATGGTTAATACATCACATACAATAATCAATAATATTGGATATTTATTTTGTTGTTTCTTCCACCATTCTAAAATTTCAAAATTTTCATTATCTCCAAATGAAGAACTAGTTGTTGTCTTTTTTCTACTTTAAAATATTTCTAAAGCACTTTTTATAAAAATGTGAAGAGCTTGTGGTGGATGATAAGTCAATAGAACTAATATCATTGTCTTATTTTTCTTTATAAATATCATATAAATTATGTAGTAATAAAATTACATCATTTTTAATTTCTTCGATTTTAATTTGATCAAAAAAGTAAATAACTAATAGCCATTTATCTAAAGCATCAAATTTTAATCTAGGGTCGACAATTAAACCGATATAATAAATTAAAGGTATATCTCCCCAATATTTTTTAATTTTTTCTATCATTGAAAAAATGAAATCTTTAAATATTTCAAAATTTAAATATTTTTGAAGTTCAATATAAATATTAATTATTTGCATAATAACTCGTTAAAAAAATGGATAATACACACCACAAAAAATATTTGTTGAAGTATCAAAATTTTCAAAAAAAACTCGCAAAAGGTTTGTAATGTGCCAATCATAATCATTTAACAAATCAAGATCTATGTTAAAATTATTAGTAGATAATTGCATTTCATATAATTGTACTACTTTTTTATATTTTATGATATTTTCTAAAAGTTTATAAGTTGAATTCAATCTAATTGACATATCTAAACATATATTTTTTTTCATATTTGTTATTTTACAACAATCAAAAAATAATTCATGTTTTGCTTGAGAACTATTGATACTATATGCAATGCCTCTAATTTTTTCTAATGTACTATCAACTTGTCTTAATCCATCTTTTACAATTAAATTTAAAATATGTGCACAACAACGTACATGAAATAATTTACCATGATCTTCATTTATTTGCCAAAATCCTTTTAATCAATTTACTACCGCATTATTATTAGAAGCATTATCTAATATTATTGTAAATATTTTATCACGAATACCTAAATGTATGATTTCATCATGTATTAAACTTGCTATATTTTGACCATTATGTGGAGTATTTATTATTTTGAGTGAAACTATTCTTTTATTTAATTTCCATTCATTATCTATATAATGAGTAGTAATGCATAAAAAACTAGTGTGTGCTAAAGATGTCCAAATTTCAGAATTTAACCAAATTTTCCCTTGAAATTTTACAAAATAATTTTTAATATTTTCTTTTTCTATATGAAATTTTTTCATAATATCTTTTTTAATAGTATTTCTAGACCAACCCCTATATTGAGAATTAATAGCTATTTGAATTGTTCCTGAAAATTCATGAGTTTTCATCATATTAAAAGGTTGTTCAGCTCTTATTATGTAATCAATTATTCTTCATGACAATAAGATTCATCATAAATAATTATTTTTAAATTTCCACTCTCATCTCTACCTAATTGCATATAATTTATAATATCTACATTATTTTTTATTTTAAAATATTCATAATGTTGTTTTAGATGACTTGTGCCTGCATTTGATTCATCACTAAGAAATTTAATACAAATTTTACATTTTACTTTTATTTCCTTTTTATTATTTTCTAAAATTATTTCTACTCTATCAAAAAAATTTCATACACTTAAACTAAATTTTTTACTTGATGATTCATGTGAATTATAAAAAGATATCATGCACTTTTCATTTTTAAATTAGTAATAATATTATGTACATAAAGAAAATTTGAAAGAAAATTGAATATTAACTAATATGAGAGAAAAATGAGTAAATTTGGAGAGAATTAGAGAGATGAAGAACTTGAAGAGGATGTGATGAAAAAATGTCAAGAAAGTTGAGTATTTATAGGAAAAAATCAAGATTTAAAAATATAAAAAAAAATAAATAAGGTGCCCACGGTTATATGATCATTTGAGGGCATTTTCAGCATTTTAGAAAATGTCAAATGGTCATATGACCGTTTGAAGTTTCTTTCTAATTTTGATTTTTGTTATTGAACTAAATATATATATATAAGTATAAGTAATATAATTACAAAAGCAGGGCACTGGCGGGTTAGCAGAGTGTATTCTTCTCAAGTTGAAGGTCTCAGGTTCAATTCCTGGCACATGCAACTGTCAAATTTTTTTATTAAAAGCATTAGGCTTTATGATTATGGGCCAACTCCGCCCAGGTTAGTTAAGCCCATTAGTGTAAAGCCCATCCAATATTAGCTAAACCAATTTTCATAAAGCTCACGGGCTGGGCCTCGGGCCTTTAAAAATTCAAAAGCATGGCTTGGCCCACATGTTGACTAGTCAACTAGCTTATAAGCCCGTCCTGTCATGAGCCACGGGCCTAATATTCATGGGTCGGGCAGCCCAGCCCAGCCTGTTGAAGATCCTTGGTTCTAATATTACTATAACACTAAATCACAATACTAAAAAATGCTTGCTATTTGAGCTATTATCTCCATGACATAAAGTTATAATATTAGGAATGACCAAAACTTTGAGATTTACCGTTTATTCATCATATAGCCAAGATACTAGAAATGCCCATGACACTAGTATGGCCTTTTAGTTCAACATATGGCCTATTAGTTCAACATATGGCCATAGAACTAAAAATAACAAAGGCTCTGACATTGGTCTCTCTCATTCATCATATGGCCGAGGTACTAGGAATGCTCACGATACTAGGAATGGACTATTAGTGCATAAAATATCTATAGTGTTGAGAATAGATGTGCCACTAAGAATAATCTCTCATATGCATAATATGACCATGGTGCTGAGAATAGCCATGACATGAAGAATAGTCTCTCTTGTGCTTTAAATGAATAAGGCATTAGGATTGGATGCAACTTTATCATTGATTTTTCTCATATATTACATGACCATTTTTCTAGTCTATTTTTCTAGCATGGTTTCATGTTTAAAAAGATGGATTTCATGGATGTAAGATAGAAATTCATCTTTCTCATGGTTTTGTAGGTTTTCAGGTAAAAGAAGTGAAATTATAGTAGAAATTCAGGAAATTGATTAAGTCAAATTAGTCACAATAAAATCAACTCTATTACAATAAGAATTTGAAGAAGAATTGAAAATCAAGTCATAACCAGTGAATGATGTCGCAGCCAACAACTAGAAGAAAAGAAGATGGGGTTGTTGCCACTGAGGTCTCTAGTAGAAGAATGGTGGTCGTGATACCAGATGAAGGTAAAGATAATATTCTATGTTGCAATACATATAGATCATGTTGTAACACACAACAAGTTGTGACCAAGAGTATAAGGTAAGAAATATAAAGTCAGCCATGAAATGTTTTATAGGCACCACAAAGAATGAACTATGCAAGGTCACAACAAGAAAATTGATATTACAATAGAATTTTTTTAGTGAAGAATCCAAAGATGAAAATCAAGTCGCAATAGAAATATTTGGTCATAATAGCAAAGTTTAAGCAATAAAAAAAATACTTGGTTATAATATTAGAATTTGGTCATAACATTAGAATTGGGTCGTGACATCAAAAATAGGTTGTGACAGAGAAATTGGAAAAAATAAAGAATTAAAGGTCATGACAAGGATTTTGAAGTTGGGCCAATCTTTCTAGATATTATAAAAATAACCCTAATCTAGGGCTAGCATAGACTAAAAGTGTATTCTTCTTCATAAAAAAAGGTTCCGGAGGTGGACCAGGAAACTAGTAGCTGATGGCTCTAAATATTTGCCTTTATTTCTTTTCTTCTTTTAGTGTAGATATAGATTAGATTAATATTTTTCTTCATCATTTAGTTTTAGAACTAAAACTTAGCATGTAAGAAGTATTAATCTGAACATGTTTTGCTTAATTCTTATGAATAATTGGTTGTATTATTTTGAAACCTGAACAAATTATTTGAAATCAAATGATTCAGTTATTTACAATCACCATGTTCTTCTATGATATGTAGTCTATTGGTGATTGCATTCCAGTAATGTCAAAATGAAATCTTCATTGGATTGGAATAGTTGTTGAGCATGTTCTTATTTTTAGAAATTAATGAGTTTCTTGGAAGTATAAGTTTATATTTAATGGACTAGTGTTGACCTTCAATTAACTTGTTCTCAAAGTTTGTACCGAGTGCCGATAATTCATTATATCCAACCCTTATTTATGGGGGGCTCTATGAGTGACACAGAAAAGGAAATTTCTAAGGATTAGTGAATAATCTATTAAGAGGGTTTGTTAGGCTTAACATCGATGAATAAGAAAGCTTTGTTGGTTTATATAGATAAGTCCCCAGTTTACTTGG
Organism: Sapria himalayana; assembly: GCA_029783825.1. NCBI lineage: Eukaryota > Viridiplantae > Streptophyta > Magnoliopsida > Malpighiales > Rafflesiaceae > Sapria > Sapria himalayana. Next base: position 319,158 of record JAREIK010000345.1, read on the forward strand.
AGATGAGAAAATGAAGTGATTGCCTAGATAAATTAACAAAGATATCACCTTAATCTTTCGAGCGATAGATGTCACCATGTTGGCTTAGTCCAATCAAGGGAATATAACTTTCAAAGATTTAAAGAAAGAGATACCAACTATTTGTAGAGACTTGCAATATCTATGTATTGGGAAGCAAGAGACTTTCATTCATTAGAAGTGAGTATGAAACATTTAGAAATAAAAATACTCAATTCTCATAAGATGGCTCAAACTATTATCAACCACTTAGATCTTATACTTCTAAAGAAGCAAGGTTTTCTAAGTGGTGAAATATATAGCTATAGGGAGAGATCCAAAGCTACAAGACAAATATATTTGATAAATTTCAACTTTTCTCTAGAAATAAGTCATGGTAGAGAAGTCTACAAGAATTGGCTATACTACAACATTTTGTGTCATTGTCAATTTCTGCAAAAGATCTAATCTAGTCCAATTTATCTTTGTAGATTTCTTTTGAATTTTTGTTTTGGGGTTTAGTTCTTTTATTTTCATTATCTTTTAATTAGTATTTGGAAACATCTTTCTAATGGTTCAAATAGTATGAATCTTTAGTAGTTTGGGTAGTTGGTAATTCAATTCTTGTCAATATATTGGGGATGATATCTGAACTTTAATCCATTTTTTACTATTTGTATGAACTATGCACTTATAATGTCATAAACTAAATCCATTTACAATCTCCATTAGATAGTGTCAAATGAGAATGATTTAGTATAAATAGAAAAATACAATCAATCACCATGACACTACAAAAAGTCATGGATTGATAATTTTTCTGAATAAAAAAGTCATGACTATACCTTCTCTTGAGGATTAGAGTTGTGACTTTAGAGAGTGACCATTGTCGAGTAAATACCCTCTCTAATAATTTGTGTTCAAAAGTTATGGCACTAGATAATTACCATAATTTTGGTTTGAGTGTTTTAGGCTTTATAGTTTTTAGTGGCTCAAAAGTCATGACATTATGAAAAAGGTATAACTTTGACTTGAGAATGCAAAGCCTTGTTAAAGATAAATTAATAGTGCTAGGAAGTGGTCATGCCTTTTAATATTAGTAAGGTACCTGGTTGCTATGATATGAAATTATATTATGTAGTCATTTAATTATTATGAGATAAGTATAACTATTATGCTGTGATAATATCATAGCCATAAAAAATGTGTTGCATAGTAGTAGGATTATGCTAACGAGATGATAAATTCTTGGCATGCAAACATTATCATGACTACTTAATTAAAGTTTTAGACAAGAATAAATATCAAAACTACTCAATGATCCATAAATTGCCAAGTAGTTAAATACCTTCAAAACATATCAATTTCATGACTATTTATCAACATCTACCAAAACATAAAAATCATGAAATCAGTCCAATTATGCTATGTTCTCATGCTTACATATCATCTAATATCAAAAATATTCAATAATATTTGGTAATTTTAACATTGAATATCCTTACATAGAATAATGTATGGCGTTAGTATTGAAATAATAAGGGGACAATAATGATGGGATCATCATTGCTAATGATAGTCTAAGAATAATGTCTACTTTGTATGCCAAGAGTGCACATAAGTATTTTCATACTAATCTATCTTTCATCCAATAACCAAACATATTATTGATTGAACACTAAAGAAACAACATCATGCACAAGGGTGTGAGTCAAACCTAAAGTCTAAGTATCATTTCAAAGACTAAGTACATTTATTCGATTCAAGTAGTAGTTAGTTCACAATTAGTTGATCAAATTGCCTATACAATCTCTGTGAGTTTGATATCTAGACTTATGTCTACTTTATTATATGTATGACCCATGTACTTATGAAGTGATGTTAAAAAAGAGATACTCATCCAATGAGGGTTTTGAATTATATCAATTAATATTAGCTTCGGTACCCTCACAAAATCACAATAAGTTTTTAGTATCATTGTCAAAGATTATTCTATTGTTGTTTGATTAGTCAACATGGGTTGACATAATTGTCATTATGAAATGAGAGTTCTATTTCTAGTTTTTTTGGATGTGATTATTGTTTGGTATTTGTATTGCATTTATATTCTGTTTTGTGTTTTTTAGTTTGTTTTATAGCCACCATCAAGTACCTGAGTAGAGCTTCTAGGACTTAGTAAAAACCTCTAGACCAAGAAATTGTGACACTAAAGTGATAATTTTTTTTTCTATCAAATATGTTAAATAGAATAGATAAATTCACTATAAAGTAGCCAATATTATTTTAGACTCACAATGATTTCTATCTATACTATCATCATAACATTCAAAGTCATGAAGTTCTATTATATGGGTATCTAGAAGAACAACTACAACATGAATATTCATATTGGATAGATGACCCATCATTTGAAGATAATAATTTGATATTATTGACAAAGATAAAAAAGAGTAATGATGTGGAAGAAGATCGAATAAGATAGTTGGAAGTGAAACATGAAGACATGGTCATGATTATGAAAGTTATTACATCAAAAGCTATAACAATCTATGAGGAAGACATGGATGAAAATGAGATCAAGAAGTAGGAATCCATACTTCTTGTGAATGAAGAGCAAATGAAATTCAACTTCCAGGAAGGGCTATAAAATCCAGAGGAGGAATATTACTAGAAAATAGATAGTTTTTTGTGCATAGTGATGAGACATAAAGTAGACTTTAGATAGAAAGATTTTGTAGAAGATTGTTCACCCAAATGAGATGAAGAAGACAATAAAATATATGAACCTTGGCGTGAAGAAAATTGTTGACATGACAATGAAGAGGAATACTACTATGAAGTCATTACATTCTTCAAAGGTATGTATACTAGAGAATCTAAGTCATACAACTCCAGATATGCGAAGGAAGTAGTGGAAATGATGATATTCTTGATTCAAAAATATATAGAAGTTATTAAGGAGATTTTCAAGATTACAAAAGTTGTAGAAATAAAGAAAATACCCCATCTGATCATTGACATGTTGTAAGAGAAAGACATGGTGGAGACAACACTAGTGGAACATCTGAAAATAGATGAAGAGGGCATAGTTGTAACAAATAAAGTCACATCTTCTATAGATATCATGACTTTACCTACTAAAATAATGATGAAAGTCATGGCATGAGAAAAAGTCATGATTGATATGATCTAGAGACCAATTCAATAAATCATGACTACACAAAAAGTCACGATGTTTTTCAATAAGGTCATAGGCAAGGATGCCACAACATCTTTCAATGTCATGACATCCATGTCAAAAAACCTCAAAAGAGATATATTGATGAATTACATGATGCTAAAAAAGAACTTGGGAAGACAAATATAAGAGAAAGATTATATGAAAAAGTAAGACTAGATAACTAAAGTTACTAATCAATTTAGAGATCTAATGAAAGTCTAGCTATAGACTTTAAATGCAGCACTACTTAGGAAGAAACCCAAGATTTTGTTTTTGTATATAGTTTGTTTTTGTATAGTTTAATGAATAAACATGTTACACCAAGATCCATATACTTTATTAAAATTACTAAAATTTTAGATCTAACTTCTAAAAAAAGTCTACCATAACACTCAAATCAAGTCATGATTATCTTGATGTGTACTCCTCCTTATTTTTTGGATGTTTGGAAGGTGAATCAATACTAGAATATGAACAATACTTTTATTTTGGAAGTTCATTTAATACTCCATGTACCAACTTTTTTTTGGGTCATTTGGCATATATTTATTGTGGTTCTTGCACTTATTCTAATGTTTTCCGAATATATTTTACTAAATATCCATTTTGAGAGAAGTTAATAAATGTTAGTGAAATCATAGTGATTTTTAGGTAAAATTAGTAATCTCAGTAGACCTAAGGTTTAGAGGTTAGAGAAGCAATGGAGAGTTATGGCAATTCCCATGTCACAACTTGACTACAGTTTCCATACTTATTCTTGAGTAGTTGTGGTATCCTTTCTTGGCCATAATTCTATAAAAATTATTCACGACAATCTTTGTATACTACGACTCGACTACCTAGTTGACACAAGTATTTTACTATATAACACAATCATATAAGTTATAATATTTTATTAGAGTTGTGGATGCACTACCTCTAAAACACTTGATGATTATGATATTGTATTTTTTGTCACAATAGCTAAGTACCCCACTTGTATAAATAGTCATATCAATTTCTGAGCCATGACTTATTCTATACAAAACCAAAATACTAAATATTTTGAGTTGTGATATTATTTTCCACCAAAACTTTTCATTCCCAAGAACATTTACTATATGGTATTGGTCTTTCTAACATCATGAATTTGTATTCTAGAAAGAAAATACCAAACCCATGGCCTTGTTCAGTTCTATGACTTTGTTTTGTAGAGAGTACTTGTCTTTATCATGATAATCCCAGCACTACAACTTTTCTCAGAAAGCCAAGACCAAATCCATGGTAAAATTTAGTACCATAACTTTGTGTGATAGAGAGTAAATAGATTAATCACAACCATTCTCAGTGAAACAACATCATGCTATAAAGAATAGTTAATTAAGTCATGATATCCATCGTCACCATGACTTCAATACTCCTGAGAAGGTCCAAAAAGAAAATAAAGTCACAAACTCAAGCATGTGCCATAACTTATAGCTTAAAATATCACATGAAACTCAAAGTATGAAAGCAATACTTAGAGGATACACATAAATAAAGGGGAAAATTGAACTTTACACACCAAGAACCCTAGGAGATGTAATTTTGATCCTTATTTATGACAAATACAAGGTGAAGACAAGTAATATTTGATTAGATTTATTATTTTATTCTTTCATGTTCACTTGGGTATTCATTGGAAATTCTCGAATCTATAAGATATCTATCAACACAGCTCATGTGATTTTCTCCTCATCGTCTAGCTAAATTAAGATTTATGGTTGTGTCGTAATGGATTAATAATTTCATGAGTTTGTTTGTGTTTATGTTGTTGCTTGGATGTTGATGGATATGAATAAAAATTAGAATAGAAACTTAGGATTTTCATGAATGCATAGGTTTTATTCATGTTGACAATACTAGTGATGAATAGAAACTTCAAAGAGGTAGTAGCTGGTGAAAACTTTGAGAATATTAAAGTCTACTTGCTTTTTTCAATTTTGATTATAATTTTTAAATGAATTAAAAGTATATGTTTTTTTGACTAAAATTTTATCTCAATAGAATTTTCTTCATGAGATTTATAATGTGGTAATCATTAATAAAATTTAAATTCTAATTTTATTTTGTTGTCACCTATAGATATCTCAATAGATTTTATTAAAATTCTAATTTTAATAAAATTTTAATTTTAATTTTATTGAGATATCCTATAGATATCTCAATGGATTATAATTTTGAGATATCTCAAAAGATATCTCAAAATAAAAAAGTAAATTTTATTTTTAAATATTATTTATAAATTATAATTTAAGCTTAATTTTTTACTAATTATAATTAAATCAAATTAAACTAAACTAACAAAAATATTTAACAAATTTAAAGTTCAACATTTCTTACAAAAAATAAAAAAGTAAATTAGATTTTTTAAAAAGTCAAAAAATGGTGTTAGTATCATGAGTGCATGGACTAAGTGGGGGTGCCCATATTTTGAGGTGGGTAGATATTATAAATTAATGAGTGTGTCAAAACTATTGTTAATTGATACAATTCCAAAACCTGGTTGGTCACTTATCTCTCATCTAATATAGCTCCATATGTATATGAGTTGTACTAGTAATAAAATAAACATAAGTATTGTGATAGCTATTCATCATGTATTATGTATTACATTATTTTCTCAATTTTTTTCTCATCTCTTAGATATTTGTTTGGTATTCAAAATACAAAATAAATCATGACTTTTGGAGAGTAAAAATAGGCATGTTTGCTTGTATTGGAGTGAATACGAATGATATTTTAAAAAATTTTTATTTCAGCATAATTTGAAGAAGTCAGTAAATCATATTGAATTTTGGTGAAATTGGTGGACTTCATAGATTAAATGCTGATGTGAGAGAAAAGCAATAGGGGGTTATTATAATTATTTTGTCATGACCCTTGTATACCTTTCTTAGTAACCTTAAGTAATTGTGATATTATTTCATGGCTATAATTTTATCAAAATATGCATGATATTCTTTGTATGTCACGACTTTACCACTGAGTTGATATAAGTATTTCAATATGCAACATAATCATTATGACTACAATATTTTCTTAGAATCATGACCACATTATATGTAAAACACTTAATGGCTAGGACATAATTTTCTTGGCATGGTAGTCAATTACCCCAATTATACAAATAGTTGTGACATATTTTAGAGTCATGACTTATACAATACAATGCCAAACAAATGCAAGTGTTTTAGGTTGCAACATCATTTTTTGCCATGAATTTTCATTCTAAAAAATAATTTCTTTTGTCATGATTTTTTCTAATGTCATAATTTTGTTCTTAGAGAAAAATGCCAAAGCTATGATAATATTAAGCACCAAAACTTTGACTTACATAAAATATTTGACCCAATCATGATCAATCCTAATATTGTAACAGTTGGTCTATATGCTAGGACCAAAGTTATTATTAATTCCAAGTATCATAAATTTGTATTATAAAAGTATTTAATTTATTCGACGCAATCATAGCACCATGAAACTTTGCTAATAAAGCCAATATCAAAGTCATTCCTAATTCTTAGCACCATGTTACAAAGAGTTAAGAATCAGTCATGATCAAGCCCAACACCCCAATTATTATGCTCTAGAAAAGATCAAAAGAGGTGACAACATCACGACATCAATTTTATGTCATGAATTTCAACTTAAATATTGCATAGATCCTCAATGTAAAAAAGTTATAATTAGGAAAGTAGAGAGAGAGAGAGAGAAAATATAAAGAAATAATGCATGCAAGCCACTGGCGATATATTTTTAACCCCAAAAAAAAACATATCTAGAGGTGTCAAATGGGCGAGTTGATTCAAACATGGCCCGAGGTAAGGCCCAGTTTAGACATGCCTATCCCTAGCCCATGGCTTTGTTTGGAACAATATCTAGTCCTGAACGATACAACCCCATGGCATGACTCATGTAAAGTTGGGCCGGCCTGAGTTATGCCTCATGCTAGGCTAGGCATGACCTGTGTGCCTAGCCTAGTGGCATGGTCTACCAGCATGAGGATCTAGGACCAGCTATGATTGAGTCATGGATCAAGTCCATCAAGTAACTGCCCGATAGGGTGGAGTTTTTTTTTAAAAATTAGCTATGTAACTAGAAACTTGCTTATGTAGCCAATTATAATTAGCTGATCACATAAGCCAATGAGCCCTCGACAAGCTATGCATGTTGTTGTACATCTAAGTACATTGATAGTAATACAAAAAAACATATTTTCATATCTGGAATTATTATAGCTATCGGATTGATTCTAATGGTTGTTGAGGCTAGAATCTGATGGTTGTCATAATTCTGGCTTATTTAAAATATAAAAAAAAAGTAATAAATTTTTTTATAAAAATAAATTTTTTTCTCTATGAATAGAGAAAAAGAAATTTAAATATTCATTCTTAATTTCTTTTCATCTCTCTAGCTCTCTCAATTTCACAATCTCATATTTCTAGAGGTATCAAATGGGTCATGCCATGCTCATGACCCATTTTTTCTTGGCCTAGTCAGGTCAAGCCACCATGTCATGTCATGTACGACATAGTTAAAATCCCGTGTCAAGCAAGACACGACATGGTGTGTGGTCCACAGGCCCAACATGACATGGTGGGCAAGGTCGTGCCGACCATGTCATGCATAAAAAATGACCACATGGATGATCAATTACAATCGGCCAAGTGGCTACATTTAAAAAAAAAATGAGCAGCCTTATGATGGGGTGGTCGAATTAAAAAAAGTAAAACAACCCAAATGACCGCCTGATGGGATCCCATCGGGCGGTCACCCGAGTTAGTTTACCATGCCGTCAGGAAAGGCACGTGGGTCGTGCTTGACCCAGCATGAGGCATGGTTCTTATTGGCCCAGCATGGCACGAATCATGCCAAAGGGCAGCCCGACCCGGCTCAAGGCACAGTTCTAGACCTCGTGCCAGGCTAAGCACTACTTAACCAGAATGGGCCCCAGGCCATGCTCGGGCCACCCGACTAGTTTGACACCTCTACATATTTCTATCTTCTAACTTTTTGTGTAGTGTATTCTTTTGACTCTTCTTAGTATATCATTTTATAATATACATATTAAATATACTATATTATTTTTTTTATTTCAATTTATGTACAATACTTGTGCATACGAGAATAGGATAGATGGTTCAAAGTGGTGTGAGTGTGTTTGTTAGCCTATGCAGCACTGCAAGTTTGTTGCATGGGCTCTCGGTCTTGACTCTAAAGGTTAAAATTTACAACAAAGTGATCTTCAATATGGTACTAGTTTTATAATTTTTTGGTTATAATGCTACTTTAGAACTTTATATTTTTTTTTAATTTTTTATATTTTATTTAACTATATAAATAAATGAAAAATATCACATAATGAATTTAATGAAAATGAGTATCAAATTGATATAGACGTAAAGGTAGATAACAATAATAACCCTAGTAAAAGGCTCGAGGTAGAAACTATGTTTCATATAATGGCCTTGACTTAAACCCTTACGCCACCTACAAAATAAAAAACTAGGAAAATATCTTTAGTTTGGACATACTTTAAAATAATAAAAACTAAAAATGCTTGGGGTATCAATGAAAAATCAGCACAATGAATATTATATATATATGTAAGCGTACATGTGAGACTGATACTTAAAGAAGAATATCGATCATTACACCAAAAAATATAGTCTATAAGATCTTAGACAAACCCAACTTAACAGTGATATCTTTGAAGCTGGATCTAGTTTAACTTTTTGATCCACTTCATATAATCATATGCCACAATAGTGTCTAGTAGATAATATAATGATGTTGGAAGGGAAGTCAATATTACACAAACCTATTTTCAACCTACTTATCACATGATTCCTAGGTCCATTTATAGGAATAAGATAATATAATTTTATAAATTAGAAAATAATTAATAATGAATGAATTTAGGACATTTAGTAGGATAGTGTCTAGGATGTTTGATATATGAATTAGTCATGATGATGCATCATTTGCAAGCCTCATAGCCCACTATATCGACTCTAAATAGAAATTTAATAAAAAGATGTTAGGATTTCTTGAGATTTTTCATTCTTATAATAACTCTGTCATATATGAGTGCATGATGTGAATCTTTAGAAAATATGATATTTAAAATAAAATATTTAGGATACCATTTGATAATGCTTCTAATAACGGAGTAACTATTAGTATGTTGGTTAAGACTATTATAGATAGTAATTACGTGAGATATTTCATATTTGGTGCATGTGTCACATGATTACCCTGCTAGTACAAGCAGGAATGAAGGCTATTTCTTTCACACTAGAAAAAAAATAAGAAATTCACTAAAATACATTAGGAAACCTAGTAGATAACAGAAGTTTACTAGTCTATGTTTGCCGATGAGGATTAAAAAAAATTCTCAATAGGCATGAGAAACCATTACACATGCTTGATGTTTGAGTCATATGTTGGCTACCAACACAAGATACTCGACTACATCAATAGTAAAAGTTATGAGTTTAATATTAATAATTTTGATTGAGATACAAGAATTTAATTTATGAAATTCAGTAAGATTTTTTTATGTCAAGATGAATATGTGTTTGTTTATGTACACTCACACCACTTGTATTACACTTCAGTGCATATATAAATTACTAGAATGTTAGAGAGTATAGAGGTAACCTTGTATTTAATGTCATTGATATTGAGAAGGAGACTAGGTATTTAAAATATTATTGGTCTTCCTTTCCAAGTATATATTGTTTGGCTTCCTGTATGGGTCCTAGGCTTAAGGTGAAAGAAGTATAAAATATTTTGACATACATATCCATGTGCATGAATCAAGTATACCAACCTAAAGGGTTCATTCACAAAAAATTAACTAATTTATTTTTATATTATGATACTAGATATTGTAGTTGTAGCTAGGCTTCAAATATAGGCATGGACACCATATTCAGAGATGATGACTTCTTCATTTTTAGTTAGCCAAGGAGAGATGATGGGGTTGTCCATTGAATAGGAGTAAGCTATCTCGATACTTAAATACTAATTACCACTCTTTCCTATCACTAGCTGATAATAATAACTTGGATATTATACTATAGTAAAAATCATATAAATCCACCTATCCCATTCTATCTAAGATAACACATAATTTTATTAACCCCTTTAATAGGAGTATACTTTTTTTATGATAGCTAATATCATTTTAGATAGGAGATCAAGATTATGACTAAATATCTTAGAGACACTTGTATGCATGAAGGAAGGAAAGAATTTGAGGTTTGACATTTAGGAGAAAGCATAAGAGATGCTGGTGGATGATGATTCATAGGATTTAGAGATTGAGGATACTAAGGGCACTAGCAACTTCTTTAGATACATTCATGATGTAGATACTGATGATCTATATCTGCATCCATAGTATCATAGCACAAATAGTAATTGATCATTATTCATTAATTTTTCTTGATTCATATCATACATATAGTGTGTTATAGTACAATATTATTGCTTGTTTATGTTTGCAATTTTATTTTCCACATTTATATATACACATTTGTATCTTGTTATATCTATATTCATTACAATTGTAAGATGTATGCAACATGTATTATATTGAATATTAGATTGGATTACACTTTATAATTTTTCTCAATTAAAATATTAAATTTTTTTATTTGATTTATGATTTTGCCTTCATCTTTTTAATCAAATAAAATTAAAATTATTAAAATTATAATAGGTCATACTCTTAGACAACCTTAGGTTTTATGATTTCTATTTTAGGATAAGGGCAAAAAAAGGCCACTTTGTGGCTTGTGCCTTGTGCTACTCGAACTGGCCAAAACTAACCTTGTCTTGCAAAGGTGTCAACCGGGCCAGGCTGACCCAATCCGGCACGGGCACGAACTGATTCGGCCATGCCCTTGCCCATGTCGTGCCTATCCATGGCCAATCATGTTGTGCCATGTCAAGCCCAACTAAGCCTCATGTCGTGCCTGGCCCGGCATGGTTCCGTGGCTAGTTGGTGTGGTAACTAGGCATGACCCGAGACACCGACCCACTGTCCCACCCAGCACCAGTGGTACGACAGCAATGCCATCTAGAAACTGCACGAGCATGGGCCTAAATCCACTCCACCCCTCCCAACCTGACCCACAAGCCTGCCAAATCCCCCCCCCCCAACGGGTCGATAAAATACTAATAAAATAATTTGAATTTTAGCAGTTGGATTTCACCTCCAACATCTAGGGAGTAGAATCTGACAGCCCTCATGATTCTACCCCCTAATTATCAATAAAAAATAAAAAAAACATAAAAATTACTTTTTTAAAAAAAATCATTCCTTTAATCTATAAACCCCCCCTCCCCCATAAATTTTATGTTTTTCAAAAACATTTATTCTCACTCTCTCAAATCTCTTCTCTCTCTTGGTATTTTGTTATTCGGCCCGGCTTTTTAGGACCCAAAACTTGGGCTCGGCTTTTAAAGTTTGAATCTTGGTGTGGATTGAAGTGTAGTGCACATAATCTACCTCACTGCTTTATGGGTATTTTTAATTTTTGTTTATTATTTAATTAAATCTTTTAACTTAATTAATATTTAAAAATAATTAGTATTTCTGTTTACTCTCTCTCTCTCTCTCACAATCTCTCTTCTCTCTCTATCTCTAGTCTCTAATCTTTTATCTAATTCTTTCATCTATGCTCAACCTCTTGTTTAACAAAAACCAAAAAATGACTAATACTAATGAAACATATGTAAATTTAGAAAATAAAAATTTTACACAAAGGTCCGAGGTTGCTGAAGCTTTTATTTCTCCAATCATCTCAACCCAAACATCTAAAAAACAAAAAACTAGGAGGACTTCTGTAGTTTAAACTCATTTTAATATAATAAAACAAAAAAATATTAGGGGTGAGGAAGAAGAAATGACACAGTGCAAATATTATATGAGAAATTTAACTTGTAAGAGTTCGTTTGGAACTGGGCACCTTAAGATGCATGCCGAAATATGTACCAAAAAATAATGGTGCATTAGATCCTAGGAAAACCCAACATAGTAGTGTTTTTTTTGAGACTGGATCAAGTTCATTCTCAATGTTTACTCCCTTCATATACCGCAGCGAGTTGGGTAAGGAAGACAAGACTAAACTTATCACATTGATGGGTCTTCTAATCAGATTTTCGGAAGATCCAAGGGTAGTGAGAATCATGCATACATATTTTCAGCCTGCTTACCATAGGATTCCTAGGTCCACATCTATGGTTAGAAAAACAAATAATAATAAATGAATTTATGACATATAGTAGAGTGGTGTCTGTGACGTCTAATATCTGGACAAGTCACGATGATTCATCTTATACATGCCTCACTACCCTATGTAGATTCTAAATGGACAATGAATAAAAAAATTTTAAAATTCTCTGAGATTCTCTATCTTTATAATGACCCGACTATTTTTGAGTATATGATAAAAATCTTTAGAGAATATAAAATTCAAAATAAAATTTTTAGTATCACATTAGATAATGTATCTAATAATGGAGTTGTGATTACCATGTTTGTTAGGAATATTAGAGACGTACCATTAGGAAAGATTTTTCATGTCAGATGCATGTATCACGTGATTAACCTGATTATACAAGCGGGTATGAAGGTGTGTTCCCCCGCGTTGGATAATATATGTAATGCACTAAAATACATTCACACACCTCGTAGACAATAGAAGTTTGGTAGTCTCTGTTTGTCTGCGAATCTTAAGAATAATAAATTCTAATCGAATGTGAGACACCATTAGAATTACACATGTCTGATGTTGGAGTCATGTCTTGGATATGAACATGTGATATCTGACTATGTCAATAGTAAGAGTGACAAACTTATTATTGACGACACCGACTATGCTGCATAAATTTTATTTATAAAATTTCTGAAGATTTTTTATGACACGGCGAACATATGTTCATCAGTTTATACTCCCACGACTTACATTGCACTCAGGTGCATATACAACATTAGTAGCATAAATAGGAAGTATCGAGCTGATTCGACACTTAGCCATATGGTTGCATAGATGGAAACCAAGTACTTAAAGTACTGGTCCACCACTCCATCTCTTTACTATCTCACTGCATGCATGGACCCTAGGGTTAAGGTGGAAGGGGTAGATAGTATTTTGACCTACATTTCCTCGTGCATGAACCTGAAAGTACAACCTAAAGGCTTCATTCATGAGAAGTTGACTTACCTTTTCACATACTACAATACTAGGTATGGTGGTAGTAGTAGTGAGAAGGTGAATACGGACATAGATACCATCTTCGGAGATGACAATTTTTCATTCAGTTAATATGGTGGAAATGACGGGGTGGACTGTCGCATAGGAGCGAGCTTTCTCGGTACTTAGAAACTAATTACTGCTCAATCCTATCACATTCTAATACTAAGAATCTTGATATATTACAATGGTAGAAACCATATGAGTCCACCTTTCCCATACTATTTAGAATGACACGAGATCTACTGACTTCTCCAGTGTCAAGCGTGACATCAGAGTCTACTTTTTTTGTTGTAGTGAATGTGATTTCAGATAGAAGATCGAGATTACATTCAGATATTGTTGAGGCCTTAGCATGCATGAATGACTGAAAGGATTCGAGGTTTAGCATCCAGGATCATGTTGGAATAGGGATTGCAACTACTACGAAAGTGGAGGAGTTGATTGCTGATGATGATGATCTATATGATAGTAATTTTGATGATGTGGTTGTTGATGATCATGTTATGCCAATTGATGATTGATGTGGTTATCCATTGCTAGTTGCCACACCACATGCCATTTCCACTTGATTTTGATGCCTCGCAGACATGGTTGATAATTTGTTATTCTTGGTTCTGATTTTTGATTTTGATGTTTTGTATTGTATGTTTTTACATTATGTTGTATTTGATTTGGTTTGGGATTAGCCGATTGGACGTTTGGTTTGTGTTTGGCTTTATGACTTTGTAATTTTTGTTAAATAAAATTTGTATTTAATTTATTTTTGTGTTTACAAATTTCATTAAAAATTCTATAATTTAATTCTAATAAATTATAAACTAAATTTATTAAAACATAATAAAAAATTAAGATTTATAACTATTCAATAATTTTTGAGTTACAATTTTAAAAATTTTAAACAATATTTAATATAATATATATTTTATAAATACATAAATATTAAAAACAAAAAAAAATTAATTTTTTTAAATAGGCCCGTACGGGCCTAACCCGACACGATAAAATTACCAGCCATGCTGGTGGGCCGTGCTAGGCCTGGCCTACATAAACCGTGTCAGGCCAGGCATGACACTGGAAGCACAGTCGTGCTCACTAAAAACGGGTTGAGTCTGCCCGGCATTACCCGTTTGACACCTCTCTCTTGCCATCATGACAAGGTTAGTTTGACACCTCTAGGAAAATCATAGGTGAACAATAAGTAATATTAATTGAAATTAAAGTTTTGTGCTTAGAAATTAGTTTGTGTGTTCATTAAGAACCCTATGATCCACAAGATGCCTTCCAACATATCTTGGATGGTTTTATCATCAATATATTGGCTAGATTAAATTATAGGGGTAGTAATCTATTTATGTTATGATGAATATTTAATTTATGAGTTTATATTTGTATTAATATTGTGTTTGGATATTGATTGATATGAATGTAATTTAAAATCAAAAATTAGGAGTTTCATGAATACACTGGTTTATATATGTTGACCATGAAAGATGATGAAAGGTAAGTCATGGTTTCACACTCACATGGATCTAATATAAAAAAGTGACAACTTTTATATTTTTAATGCATATATAAGCCAACATATTAAAACTTGAAGTTAAGATATGTTAATTATTATGAGTATGATGATCATGAAGCCTAAAACACGAACACAATAAAAACCAATTTATTATGTGCTATCTAGAAAACTAACTTTAAAGTGATGCGAGTTTAAAGAAACATTTTACATAGTAGTCCACCATAGTATGAAAGTCATGTACCGTCATAGTGGATGATGATATGTAAGTCATGTGATGCATGGGGGAGACTCATATGATTGTTAAAGCCCTATGAATAAATTCTTCTTGTATGACTTCTATGGTAAAAATCATGGTAAAATATAAATTTATTTATCTCACAAATAATACTTATGAAGTTAAAAGCATAAACAAAATTAGTACCACTATTTCAAGTCATTGAGAAAATTAGAATTTGGAGAATAGAAGTACATAATCAAAGTAGCTATCAAGAGAAATTGACATATTACCTAAAAAGAGTAAATGTGATAATGATCATTGCACTAAATGACATGTTGCTTTGGTATTGAAATGTAAAAAGGATAACTTTGAGAGATACATTATTGATATTGATAGTCCAATTGATGAAGACCACCTTATATGACAAGAGAATATGCATGTTTTTTATAATAATTTTATCTTTATATAACAACCAAACATGATATTAACTAAATACCAAGTAAATCATAATGCATAGGTATGTGTGTCGACCCTATAGTTTGAGTACATTTTTTAAGACCAAGTATATTTATTAAACTCTTTATAATTGTTAGTTCAATATTGATTGATCAAATTATTATTATTATCTATGTGAGATTGATATCTTGAATTATGTTCAATTTATTACTTGTATGACTCATATGTTTATGGAGCTATGTTGGATGATAGATCCTTTCTAAACTAGATTTTGTGATCACATCAATTAATTATTAGTTTGGATATCATCACAAAATCAAAATAATATATAAGCATGTAAACCATATCCATTATTAATGAATTTATGTTATATTCTATTTATCTTTTAGCTATGTTAATGCTAATTTTAAAAAAACTATTGAAATATGAATGAACAATATGTCACAAGCTAGATGAGAAAACACTAGAAAAGTTATTTACAACATTCACTCCAAAAGGATTTTGATATCTTCAACATTACTATTTGAGACCAATAATAAAAAATTTATTTAAAAGTATTTTGTGAATTCTAAAAGTGGATGATAAATAATAACACTCAAACTAAATAAAATATAAGCATATTTTCATGCTGAAATTGAGAAAAAAAACCCAAAATATTATTTATTTCTTGGTCAACTAATGTTGTATGTACCACTAGTTTATTACCGAATACTTATTTCCCAAACTTAATTTCATAATAACTATTCAACTCAACTAACTTATTTTCATCTTTAGCACAAGTTAAGAAATTGTCAATATGAAATAAATATTTATTTGTTCACAAATATGAGTAAGACCATTATTAACACCACTTAATATGTTAATTTTAAACAATGACCAAACAATACAATAATGACATCATAAAAAATTTTTAAAAAATGCAACAATTTTTTAATAATATGTTAGTCAACATCACATAATAAAATACTATTAACTTTATATTATAAAATATTAAAATAATATTTGTATAACTTATTGCAGCTTTTAACAATAAATAAGTTGAGAATTTTTTTTATTTGGAAATTGTTAAACTCTTTTGTTTCCATGGATGATTTGTTAGAATGAAAGAATTTTTTGTTAGTATCGAAATGCTTGAATTATTTAAATTAGGTAATAATTACTCAGCTCTTCATCTATTGTGAAGAATGTAGGAAGATTTGAATAATTTTATTCCAAACAAAACTATAAAATAGAACACAAAAGAGAATGTACATTTTTCTTTTATTTGGATTATCCTTGTTTTAAGGATAAACCAATATGGTTTAAGGGTTATGTTCCATTATTCATATTGTAGAAGATTTGAAAAGAAAGAAAGGATATATGGTTTAGAAGACATTCATATTTGATGGAAAAATTATACTTAGAATTAAGATTTTAGTCCAAAATATAATCAACATTATATCTTGAAATGGATATCAAACTCTCATTATTAAAGTTTACTCATAATCTAAATTTTAAGCTATAGATACATTGTTGTTGATTTGAAGTTGAATATAAGATTAGACTATTGAATTATGATGTATAGTGTAGACTTGTCATCCTATTTGGCCTAAAATAGGATGCCATCTTTTTGTTTTATTATGTATGTCTTTAATCTATTAAATAAGTTATTGGACCTAGTTGTAGTGGACCATGCGACATAACAATGTAGTATCATTCCACCCAGCTAATACATTTCTTTCCTCTCATTCATTTTAAAACATATAAACTAACATTGGGTTTGTTTATGTTTTCATTATTTGTAGGAAGTAGAAAAAAACACATTTCACTTCAATGTAATGAATTTTTTGTGGAAAAATGGAGATGCATAGGTCTCCTAAGAGTTGAAGTGGTGCAGGTGGTAATCCAAGACAAAAAAAAATAAGAATGCCCAAAGTTTTATTAGATATTTGTTTTAATTATGTTTTATCTTAGCCAAAGAAAGACCAGACAAAAACACTTAAGTTCTTTATTTAGGATTTATTTGTATTATTATGCATTGAGATCCATTTGGATTAATTTTTTTATTTTATTGATGGTCTTTGATGATTTTTCTAGTTAGTTTATGTATCCTTTTATTATTAATAAAGTTACCTTTTTAATGAATTATAAATTTAGTTTCATCTTTTTGGCATATCAATTTCAAAATTTTGAGGTTTTAGAACTTAATATTGACAGTACCTCTTAAATTTGATAATTTGAGAATTTGATAATTTAAGAATTTGATGATATGATACACTATTAATAGAGTAAAAATTTATTATTCATATATTAAGTTAATTCTTTGTTCAAAACACACAATTACCTTTGTTTTGGCATAAGTATTATCTTGGATGATTGAGATAATGTGATTGCTAATATCAAATTTACTTATACCACTAAAAATATTATTAATAATATATGAAGTAATATGAAGTGTATCAATAAGTTTAAACCAATAATATTTTTTTTTCAATATTCTTGTGAATCTATATATTGAGAAACTATACTGTTGATAATATTTTTTTGTTTTGGATGGACAGATGGTGCTTGTTACACTTCTCATTACAAACTCGATCTCTTTTATTTTCTAATTAACAATTATTGAGTGAGATAGAAAAAAAAAGATTAGATGAGACATTTAAAAAAAAATTAGACATCATCATAAAAAATAGTTGTGAATTGGGCATATATAGTTGACATTCAAAAAGAGTTTAGAAAAATTTTAAATTTTGAGAAGTCACCAAAGGCTATATAATCATTTTATGTTACCTTAGCAATGATATATATATTTCCACCAAGTTATCCATGACCCACATGCTCTAAAGGCTGGCTCGACCTATTTTAACCCACATGCTCTAAAGGCTGGCTCGACCTATTTTAACCCACAAGCTCCAAAGGTAGGCTCAACCCGCCATAACCCACAAGCTCCAAAAGTAGGCCCAACCTGCCATGACCCACAAGCTCCAAAGGTTGGCTCAACCCACCCAAACCCCTTGGACACCTATACTCCTTGTGAAATAGATGAGATCATAACTTCTAATTTATCTACCAACATAACATGAAATCATACTCATAAGAATCAATTCAATCATAACCTAAATCAAGAGCCCTCATGTTTGATTTCATCACATACTGACATGCCCCCAAACTAGTTCTCTTAGTCATTACTTTCAACAACATCAAAATTATGTTAAAGAAGTTGTTACTCCAACATTTCAATACTTAATATATATCAATCAATCAAATAATATATTACATTAATTTTTCATTATTAGGTTATAATTTTGTATTTTCATTATTAAACAAGTTAGATTCCATGATCTTTCTTATTAAAGTGTTGATTTTTTCAGCATTATTATCATGATCAATTTCTTTAATCACATGGTAGATATGAGAATAATCACTTTTAGCATAGTTAGGATTTGCTCATATAACTAGCCCTTCTCATTTATAATAAGTACTTGAATTATGTTGTGAACCATCATACTGACCATGACATGACTATGTTATGTGAGATTGTACTAATGTTATATATAATAAATGATGATAAACATTACTTAATAGTTTTTGATATCTTTGAGCCATACAAAGTTGATAAAGGTTGTAAACTTCTCCAATATCATCGGTATTTTTTTACCACTCCAATAAGTGAGTTTAGTCTAATAACATATTTGCCAGCCAATTAATTTAGATGTATTATATAACTTCTATTATATGTCATCTCATCTCGGGTAAATAAAAAATCATAAAATAATGTCTATACATTTATGTGTGTGCTTGAGTTGTGTAAATATGCATATATATTTATTTGGTCACATTACAATATTACAAGTTGATTACACACTCACACACACACATCCAATTTTAATAAAATTGTATAAATATAAATGTGTACACACAAACTATTTGTTACTTGTATGGATGCAACTTTCGAGCAGGTGTGTACTCCAAGGAGAAATAGAGGAGAGGGATACAAAGGAAGAATGCAATTGGGCTTGTTATTCCTTTCAAAAAAACCAAACAACTTTTTTTTTTTTTGCATTCTAGACAAGAGCCATATGAAACACTTAAAAAAAACCACTCACAAGTACCTATACGATAAGTCCTAGTGTAATGGGAAGTAGGGACTATAGAAGAAGCTACTTGGGAACCTTATGATGGAGTATGTCATCAAAAGGTTCCACCTTGAAGACAAGGTGATTTTTTAAGGACAAGGTGATTTTTTAAGGAGGGAAAAATGATACAACCACATCTTACATTGCAAATACCATATGACGTACGTGTTGCAGCTATTATGGAGGTACATAGTCCACTTGGTGCAAATGAAGTTGTGGTGGCTAAAAAAGCATGTCTGCTTGAGAGACCAAACGAGCAATGAAAATGCCTAAAATACTAAATGACCATATGTGTGAATTGTGTGTGTCTTTTGGGGTTTGACTAAATACTATTTGGGTAGCACATAGAGCCAATAGAATCTCTACTAGTTTGTTGATGGAATTTTCTATTGGTAAGTAATGAGCTTGAAAAACAACCTTTCCCTAGAACACCTTGATGACATAAATGTGAAACATGGGGTGGATGTGACTACTGGCTTGTAGCCCAATACAATAAGTCACTCGAAAAATATGTTCCAAAATCAGATAAGGACCATATTAATGTTTGAAAAGCTTGTGGTGGTGACCTTGGGTGATAGAAAATTGATGATAAGACTGAGATGTGCCGATACCATGTCTCCCACATCAAAAGAAAATTCTCGATGATGAGTGTTAGCTCTCATAGCCATGTAATTATGAGCAATTAGTAAGTTGAACTTAAGAGTGCAAAGTTCTTTACGGGTGGTGAGAGCCTCTCATCTAGCACTTGGATTGAAGTATAGCTCCTTGTATACTATGGAATTGGAGACGGTGCTCATCCATAGAGGGCTTGTAATGGGGACATTTTAAGTCCATTGCAATAGCTGGTGTTGTAATGGAATTCATCCCAACTTAGGAGGGACACCCAAGCATGTGGTTTGTTCTATCTAATTGCTTGAAGACTATTCAAGGCAGTGATTTACAACCTCTATTTGGCCATCAATTTGTAGGTGGTAGGCACTGCTCATTAATAATTGGGTGGCACTCAACTCATAAGTTTCCACCAAATTGTGCTCATAAAAATTAGGTCGTGATATGAGATTATGAAGCGTGGATACCCATGATGACGTACCATGATATCAACAAATAAATCAGCCACTTTACTAATTGTAAACTTCCTTGGTAATGACCCAAAATGAGTAGATTTAGTTAGATTATCTATGATTACCATAATAACTAAAAGTATTTTTGAAGTTGGAAGACTGGTGATGAAGTCCATGGTGACAACTTTTCATACTTCAGGAATTGGTAAGGCTGCAAAGGACTAGTTGGGGCATGAGTTGAATATTTCATCTATTGGCATCATAGGCAAGCTTGATATATGGTCTATAACAGACTGACAACATAATGACAACAAAACAACAATAAACCATGTGCAACATTGTATGGTGAGGTAAGAGTGCCTTGCTAGTGTTTGATATGGAGGGTTTGCAAGAAGGGATCAGAGGTGTTCTCATGTTTGAACTGATTCATAAGGTGAAACATGGGACCAGAAATCAAAGCAAGGAAGGTAGATACTATAAGATTTTCTTTATTGTCCCATTTTTTTGACACATGCAAAAGCGAGTCAATGGCATAGTTGGGCTATTCTGGGTTTGTATTCAATGCAAAATTGGAAGTTGAGCAATTTGCAAACATAGGCTTATTGATCAAGGGTTTGAATAACTTGTTGGAGGAGCTCTTTAAGACTTCGATGATCAATTCAAATCACAAAGGACTCGCCCAATAGGTATTGGCACCATTTTAACACTACTATAGTAACCACATGAAATTCTCTAATATACATAGAAGAGTTGTGAAGGTAAATACCCAAGTTACAATTGAAGTAAGCTCTTAGATTGTCCTAATGCATTAAAACAACACAAATGCCCTCATCAGAAGTGTCTGACTCTATCACAAACTCTTGAGTAAAATTTGGGATGCACAAAACTAGGGTTTCAACCATGGCACATTTTAACTCCTCAAATGCAGAACTAATGGTAGATGTCCTTTCAAAAGAGTCTCTTCGCAATATATCTATTAATGGTGCCGCAATGGTGGCATACCCCATGATAAATTGATAATAATAGCCTATTAATCCCAAAAACCTTCTCAACTATTAATCCCAAATAGTCAATGGATTCCTTGAAAAAAAAAGGTATTTGAAGAGCTTTACATAAAAGATGAGAATACAAATAGTATAGAACAAGATCTAGATGATCCAAATGCTCAATAATGGAGGAGCTGTAAATTAAAATATCATTAAAAAAACAATGACAAGCCTTCGAAGATGGGAGAAAAAGAGTTTGTTCATTATTGCTTAGAAAGCAGATGGTGTATTTGTCGACCCAAAAGGCATCACGAGAAACTCAAGGTACCCATCATGAGTTTGAAAAGCCATTTTGTATGTGTCCTAAGAGGTGTAACACTAATTTGGTGGTATCCATCTTGTAGGTCCAATTTGGTGGTGATCATCCTATCAAGTAATTATTTCTCTTCATTTAAGAAACAAGTGGGTGAGAATTAAGAATTTGATATTTTAAAATGTTTCCTTTATATATTTTATCCATTCATCTTTTTCCAAAATTATTGTTCTTAGTATAATCTTAGTAAATGTTGTTTATTTTTTGTATTTTGGATTTCCTGAATGTATCATTTTCTATAAACTTAGGTTTCAAGAGTTTGTTCATAATAAATTTTATGAAAATATATTTTGCATAATCATCAAACATTGACGTATTAATACTCATAAGGACATTTTATATGATTGGTGATAATGTAAAATTATGAATTTTGATGGAAGGAATGTTTTCTAAATCATGAGTTTGTTCTTGATCGAGTCCATAATATTTTTGTTCACATGCTTTCAAAGTAAGAATGATAATATCACTTAATTATCATTAAAAACATCCTACATTTCTTTCTATTAATATATAACAACATGATAACTTTATCATCACTTTTTTTTTCTTTTATAGGTAATGTGAATAAAAACATAGACATTTATCAAAATTTTTTTGTCTCAATTATGTTGAGCTTCAAAAGGATTGTTAAATCAAATAAATATTTATAAAATGATATTAATGTAAAATAAATTTAATTTATTTTATAATTTAATTGTTTGATTTCCATATATATTTTATAATATATTTAATTGTTGGTGAAAATTATAATATAATTGAATTTTTTGATTGCCATAAAACAAATAATGGTAATAATGAGATTAATCTAGAATAAATTTTGTTTATTATATATACTTTTATTTATTTAAAATTTTATACTTTGTCATTTTAAAATTTTTATAGTTTTACTATTATATAGTTTATAATCAATATATTCCAAAATTTGATTAATTATAAGCATTTTATAATTTTTTATCACTTATATAGTTTTACTAATTTTTCACATATTATGATAATTATTAATATAACTTTTAAATTATATAATATTAATAATTGTATAATAATAATAATATAACTTTTTATATGTTCCTTTTTTTTCTTTTTATTTTTTTTTTCATTTTTTGATCACACTGATTTTTTCAATAATAAAATTACAATACTTTATGATGATTTTTAAAAAATTCATATTAATTTTTTATTTTAAATATTTAAAATGTATCATTTTATATTTTTATAATTTTATAATTAGTCTACTTTGCTATGTAAGTTAATATATATTTTTAAAAAATTTGTATGATCTACATCATGTTTAATTTTTTTATTATTTTATCATATTTTTTTGATTTATGAATTTTATATTTCTATATATATATATATAATCAATATAATCATCATTTTTGTCTTTATTTTTTTTTTTTGTATTTTTTTTTTGATGTTTTTCTTTAAAAAACATACATATATTCAAAATATATACTTCATGAATTCATATATGCGATATATATAATACATGTAATTATATAAACTTTATATATAAACATAATTACATATTCAATGATATGATATTCAATATTGGAATTTGTGTTTTAATTTTGTTAGAATTAGACATTTATTTTGTTGTACAAAATCATATATTCAAATAATGTAAATATATTCAATATAAATATTCAAGTGTTTTCTATTGATTTTTAAAATCTAAATTTAGTTAAAGCTAAACATTTTTAATGAATACAATAATTTCAACATTTGTAAGTATATCTCAAAAATAATATAATTTGGACAAGGCAAAACAAAATTTATTAAATATCAAAATATTCCATTTTTTCATAAAAACAATTTATGATTGTTGAGAAAGAAACTAGATAACATCATCACTTATATGTTTCAAATATATGATCAAAATATATATCAAATTATAATTAAAATTTTGTTCAAATATGTTGAATGTTATTAAATGTTAATCAAATCTAATTAAAATTTATTGAAACTTTATGATCCATTAGTATTTGAGGACCAAAATCAAATAGTTCATGCAAAGAACATCATGAAAACTATGAGATAAATTTCGTGCATATCATAAATGTAATAATTACCACACTTAGTGAATCTATGTACTAACATAATAATTTTTTTCAAGTTACTCTTGAACTTGATGATATAACACTATATCAGAGAGAGAGAGAGAGAGATCAGAGTGGGAGAGAGAGAGAGCAGATTGGAAATTTTATTTTCCTATTATATTTTGATAGGAATTTAAAAATTGATTACTAGGTTAAAGAGGGATATGCTCAATTTTGATAGAGAAAATCATTCATAATTAGTGATAATTTATAATTTCTCAAAATTAATTAAGGCATTGACTTAATTTAGAAAATGTTGGAGTTATTTTAGAAGAGAAATAATTTTTGGAAAAATAATAGATTGTGAATAAGAAAGCACTTGTACAATGTCATGGACTCACAATTGTAGCATCCATGGCTTAGTACAAATATTCTTCAAAAGATTAATATGTTGACTAGTTAAAGCACAAAAAATATCATTGAGTTCTTGAGGGAAATGTTTTTCAAATTAAGAATGTAATAATGAATTTATTATTTTGATAAGCCTATGGTAAGATGGAACCAATTCACTAAGAGCTAATGTTTGACATTACGTGAATGTCGAACCCTTGATAGAATGCTCATTGAATGGCACATGGGATAGCACATGGGTTGGGTCATTACATTGAAACTCTAGGCCAATGATAAATGGTATCAAATGTAGCAAAAATGTCAAAGAAAAGGTGGAACAATATTTCAATGAAAAGGTGGTAAATTTTCTAGTTATGCATGTTTAGTAACAATTCAAATATAGATCACTACCTTGTGGATCAACATCGTACCCAGAGAGACCAATGATTAATAATGGGTTTCTCCAAATCAGGTGGCACTATTTATATCCTAGTAGTGTACGAAGGTATTACCAACTAAAGATGAAAAATTGGTGAGAGAGAGAGAGAGAGAGCAAACTAGGGTATTATTGAGGTAGTATGACAAGGTGACGTTGTATCCTACCATAGAGGACTTGGACATCTCATTTGTTTATTATGAGCATGAATTTTGGTGTGTAAATGACTTGTAAGGAAAAAATAATTATTACTGGTCTTATCCAATTAAAATTTTCCAAGGAATTATATGAGGACATGTAATAGATAAAGTGGGAAAGATTATCAAATACTCATATTTGTATTATTTGTGACTCAATACAAATATTTTCTAATAATTAATATGTTGACTATTTAACATTTAAAATATATGGGAGAGATCTAAAAGGCATGCATGATTAGTTGGAAATGTTCTTCAAGAGTTCAAGCAAGTTGACTTTGTTGAGTTTGGAGTACTTGAAAAAAGTCAAGGACTTTAAAATGAAGAAAGGTTTTAATCAATGTCAACTCTACTCAAACTTATCAAGATTTGTAATCATCATGAGCATAAAGCCAATATTTAGCATTACACAAAGGCCAAATCCCTGATGGATTGTTCATGGATGGCCACATGTGTCATGGAATATAATCTTTAGTATGGTTATGTATGACCTTAGGCAAAGAATTATACCCCCTTCTATTTCTAAGTCATCCTACTTTTTCTTCATATTAAAAAATCACACAAGAGAGATAAACTTTTAACAAAGTATAAAATCACAAATGATTTTGAAACTTTTCAATGAAAGCAAGTGAGAGAAAACTTTCCTTACACATGGGGATTATCTTATGTTAATGGTCAAGATTATGCCAAGTGTCATAATCTTATATCAATGGAATAACAAAAAAATTTAGAGTATTAGAGGTGTCATACTGGCCTGGCATAGCCCGAGGCCCAGTCTGATTCAACAGTGCCTAGTTTAGTACGGCTTGGTCTAAAATAGTTCCTCGGGCCATGCCATGCCACCCCATGCACGGTCCATGCTGTGCAGGCCGACAAGAGCCATGCCTCGTGTCAGGCTAGACACGACCCCTATGTCTGGCATAATGATAAGGTAAACTAGCCAAAGTGACCACTCAATGAGGTCCACTTCAGGTGGTCACCCTGAAAATTTTATTTTTTATTTTTAAAAAAATTTGAGCGCCCCTTCACGGTGGCAGTCCAATTTTTAAAAAATAATCAGTCACATGCCTAATTGTAATTGGTTAGCTAGTAAGTTGACTACCTATCACTATCACGACCATGCACTTGAGGCTGTGCCATCATCTACCATCGGGTAATATTGAAGATGCACAACCCATGCATCTTTTCCATTTGGCATGGTCAGGCACGAACTTGAACTTTGCCGTACCCACCTTGCCATGCAGGGCTAGTGGACTATGCCACCGTGCTGTGGTTGGCATGACACGGTGGCACGGTCATGCCATACAAAATTGACCATGTCAACACGATATGACCCATTTGATACCTCTATAAGATATACAAGAACATAATATTGGACTTGGACCTCACAATATTTTTTAGCTTATCATAGATATTTTATCATTCCATAATCTTCCAAGATCTTCATAAAAGAGGAACCCATTATGTATTTATTAAGGACATACCAATCCTCCCCATCTTAACTTGATGTTGCCCTTGTCACATCATTATCATGAAATTTCATTATCTCTTATTGAAATTGCTAGAATGTCTCATTTGATTCTCAGCTTGCTTTGCTATTGAGTGTGTCCTTTCCAATTTACTAAGTACTCATATTTTAATATGTAATTCTTTCATATGAAATTGTGCTATGCCAAACAATATATTTAATATCTTTCTCATATGAGGTATCTGCTCCAATGCGTGCCCATTGAGACTTGCTTTGAGTAAGATCACCTAGGTATTATTAATAAGTTTTTAACATACTCATGTGAAAGACTTGATTAACCTTATGCTTTGAATGAACTCTAGTTGGTAGGCTATATTATCCACTTTATCCTATTGAGAAAAGGCCCTTCACAACATCGTTCCAAGACTTTGTGAACTTATTTGGGTCAAAGTACTAAGTATACTCATATAAGTATCAAATCATTAACTTGATATTGTACACCTTGCCTTTTACTATATGACCACTTCTTGGATCATTTGAATGCTTTATTTAGATAGATTCTAGTCAAGTCCATTTATCCTTGTGATTCCTTGACAAATTAGTTGTTGTTGGATCTAAACCCATATATCCTATTAAAATGAAGCTTGGTGTATATGGTTGTTACCCTATTACAATCTCAAAATGAATTTGTCTGATAGCCGCTCCTCACAATAATTATGGTTAGTCTTATTGTGATAGCCTTCATCTATTGAGCGAGAGATTACAACTCTAGAAAGTGGATTTGGATTTGGAATGTGTCATAATTGTTATATAATACAAAGTTATGACATTGGGAAGTATCTATGACTTGGTCCTATTCTCTTTGTAACAAAAAATCATAAAACTAGAAATCACCAACTTTAGCAGTAGTTTCTCTCATTCATCATATGATTATGACACTTGGAAAGGTAACAACAATGCTGTGAATGACCTCTTATGTGCATAATATAGATGTAGTACTAGGAATGGCCATGATACTTGGAATTGTTTCTCTTGTGCATAATATGGTTATTGTGATATTGTTATGCTACTTAATTTCATTAGTTAAATATTGTCCTAAAAGTTTATTAGCAAGAATATCTCATCAACTATGATTTACAAGTATATTAGTTGAACAGTAATAAAAATGATTATCATTCCGATATCTATCACACATAATATATATAAGTAGTTCGGGTAACTAATAGTGAGATAAAACAATCCAAGTAAAAGTGATATTTATGACTTTTGGTATGAATCTTAGACCCGAGGGTTGATTAGTGATATCCCACAAGAATTTATATTAGGTTTAGATATAAAATTATATTAGGTTTAGATATAAATTAAAGGTTGAGTTATTGTGCAATGACTTTTTGCCAAAATGGAATACAAGGTCATTATCACCATCGGGTCCATCGCATTGATGGTCTCATTGTAATTGTCCTCTTAGTGTTTTATCATTGAGAGAACAACTCATTTATGCTCAAGAATTATTCACAATCTCATACATTTTAAGCAACTCATTAGCTACTTTTGATGGTTGCTTCATATATACATTCTTATTCTTTGGCCCTGAGTTTCATAAAGACCAAGAATTAATGTGATTTATAAGCATTTTGACTTTTGGCTTTATAAGTGACATACTCTCATAATTACCATATACTTCCCCCAAGTTTTACTAGTGGGAACCATTATGAGTGAAAGATACTTAAAGGGCCATCACCACCTTATAATTCTAATATATTCATGCACTTCTCATGGATCACCTATCACTATCCTCCTTAGTGATGATGTGAGTAATTCATTGAAGGTGAAACCCTTTGGAGAACATTCTATATTATATTAATCTCAATCAAGAACTAATTCTTTTAAGACATATAAAATGAATTAGCATGTAAAATCATTGTGCTTTCAATTTTGTGAGCATCATATTTGCAATGATTAACATACCTAAATTTCAAGTTTAACATATAATTTTGTCTCACACATCATGATTTGAAGGATTATCATTTTCTTTGTACCATATGCACATGTGAGCTTCATGGTTTACCTTTCATTGTTTACCATGATAACTTGCATAAACCTACAAATAGTTAAATCACTAATTTAATTCTATTCAATCAGCACATCCATGACTTTTTATTCCATAATTTAACTCAAACATATGTATTAATGTCAAAACTATTTGTACATCACATATACAAAATTATACAACCCTTGGATTTCATACTATTTTAGTTGATTTTTTCGAATCTAATTTGGGAGCTCCAACTCTAATGTTTAATTTATGTATTACATATCTTGCTTACTTGTTGATCTCATAGGGGGAGTACAAAAAGTGGCCATATGATATGTTGATGAACTTTGAATTTTGCTTGGTGCATGGAAAGATGAAGAATCCTCTTTTATCATTTTCTTTTTTCTCTTTTATACTCCAATATTTCTATATTTCTTTAAATAGAAAGTCATGACTTTTGAAAGATACCGTGACTTTTTTCTTTATCTCTTGAGCTTGAGACCATAACTCTATAAAGTCATCATGACTATGACATATGTGTCAATCTTATAATAACACAAGATCATGGCACTAGGAAATATCTACAACATGGGATAATTGTCTTTGTAACATTAAGTTATGATATTGAAAATAACCATGAATTTGGTATTGGTTTTTCTCATTCATCATATAGTTGTAACACTGGTCATGATATTGAGAATATCCTCTCATATATATCATGTGGCCATAGTAGTTGGATTGACCACAACAAAAAGAACAATCTCTCTTGTGTATCAAATGGTTGTGGTGCAATGACTAGTTGTCGCACTCACCTTAATCTTTCTCCTATATCACATGACCATGATGTTACAAAAAGGTTGTGATGCTTACAATTAGCACAAACATAAAAATTGACTTTGTCTTTTATTAAGGACAAAAGTTAGGGACTTGAGAAAGACCATATACTTGAGTAATTTCTCTCTATAATATTTTATATCAAAGAGTCACAAAGCTAGATAATTATTGTGACTTTGATTTGAGTACTTTTGGCTTTATAACTTTTTGTAGCTTAAAAGTGATGGATTTTAAAAAGACCATGACTCTGACTTGAAACTATAAAACCTTATTAAAGATAAAGTTATAATGCTAGAAATTGGCTACAATGTTTAGCATAGGTGTGATACATATTTATTGAAAAGTAAAATTAATATTGTAGCTATTTAATTATTACAAAATATTATGACTGTGTCTCTATTATATCACAACACCAAAAAATACGTTGCCCAATTGAAGGATTATGCTTACAAGGTGATAGAGTTGTGGTATATAAAGATTTTCATGACTAATTAGGCAATGTTTTAGCCAATAATAGACTCTGAAACTACTTGATTATCCAAAGCAGCCAAAAACCTCCAAAAATTTATTGATTTCAACATGATTTATCAACATCACTATTTATCAACTTCAAAGTCAAAAATCAAACTAATTATGTCTTATTCTCATGCTTATGCATCATCTAATATTTTTAAAATGCTCAAAAATATTCAAAAATATGAACACTGAACTTGGGTCATTTGTCTTTATAATATAATGTCTTGGTGCTACAATGACTATGACTTTGACATTAATCTCATCAATTCATCATATGACCATGATACTAGGAAT
Organism: Sapria himalayana; assembly: GCA_029783825.1. Lineage (NCBI taxonomy): Eukaryota > Viridiplantae > Streptophyta > Magnoliopsida > Malpighiales > Rafflesiaceae > Sapria > Sapria himalayana. The sequence goes on from JAREIK010000345.1 coordinate 349,600, forward strand.
AGTTGTAGTGCTAGGAATGCCCTATTATGTGGATAATATAGCCATGAGATTTGGAATAACTATGACTCTAGGAATGATCTCTCTTGTGCATACAATAATCATGGTGGTAATAATGGTTGTGATGTTAGACTTGATATTTCTCATATATCACATAACCATAACACTACAAAAGGCTACGACATTGGTAATTAGACTAGACATAAAAGTTGTGGCTTTGACTTCTTTTGAGAATAAGAGGTTCAACCTTGGTGAATGATCCATACTCGATCTAATATCATTTATAATATTTTGTATCCAAAAATCATGATGCTGAATAATTGTGATGGCTTTGACAAGAGTAGTTTTAGCTTTGTAACTTTTTATAGTGCAAAAGTCTTGTATTTGTGAAAAGTTTGTGTCACTAACTTGAGACTACAATCTTATTAAATATAAAGTCACAACACTAAAATGTGAGCATGACTTTTAGTACTAATTGGATACTGAGTTATTGTGACTTAAGATTAATATTATAATTATTTAATTATTGTGAGATAAGTATGATAGTGACTCAATAATAATATCACAGCCACAAAGAATGTGCTGTATAGCTAAAAGATTATGCTAATGAGGTGGCAGAGTCATGACATATAAAGATTATAAAGACTAATTAAGTATAATTTTGACTAAAAATGGAAGCCCGAACTACTAGATCATCCATAAGTTACCAAGTAGCTAAAATTTTCTAAAAATCTATTGATTTTATGACTATTCATTATAATCTGCTAGGAATCCAAAATCATAAAATCGATCCAATGTCTCATTTTTGTGCTCCCTCTTATCATGATAATTCATATGAAAATAATAGTCATGACTATTCATTAAGAATGTTTGGTAATTTGTATAGTGAATAAACTCACCCACTAAAACTATTGTTTGTCACTAAGTAGTAACTTCCCCATCGATGAAAATAATACATTATACCATCTCAAAAAATATTTTTTTTCTTTGTTTAGGATTGAGTATAGTGGTATCTCATAATAGTAGAGCCTCTTATATTGGATATTTTGATAGTCATAATAAGGTTTGAGTTTCATGATAATACTTATTAGAAAGTTGGGGACACATGGTAATAACAATAAGTTATTGATTGGATCCTCCATAATTTATATGGAAGTCATGTCTTCCTAACTTAATTTCACAACTTCCATTAAGTTGTCTATGTTAGATTTCTCGGAGATCATATCTTCACAGAATGATATGACCTCATAGAAGTAGAGGTGTCAAATGGATCGGGTGGGCACGACCCATTTTTTTAGAGCACGGTCGTGCTTTTGTGCAGGGCCAGGCACGACACGGTTACTGTACCGTGGCGTACTTGGCCCAGCACGGTTTATCAAAGCTAGGCTCGGTCGGACCAAACCTGGCCGTACGGGCGCGAGTTTGGTTTATTTTCTTTTTAAATTTTAAAGTTTAATATTTTAGTTTAAATAAAATATATATTATATTATATATAGAATTATAGATAAAGTATAATATATTAAAATTATAAAATAAAAATTGTTAAAATTTTATTAAATTACAAAGTTTAATTTTTTTTATAATATAAAATAAAATTAGTTTATAATTTATTAGAATTGAGTTTAAAATTTTTAAATGAAGAATTTAAATAAACAAATTAATTAAACAAAAAATTTCGTTAAAAAAATTAAAAAGTCAAAAAACCAAAGCAAACCAAATGAGAAATGATCAATCAGCCAATAGATACCAAATGACCAATGTAACGTAAAAATAAAGCATACAATTAATAAAAAACAAAACATCGAAATCAAAAAGTAGTGGATCATCATCAATCAATATATCATGAGTATCATTAGCCGCAACATCAAGATCACAATCATATGAATCATCATCATCAGTAATCAACTCCTCCGCTTTCGTAATGGATGCAGATGCAGTCCATGTCCCAGCTCCAACACGATCATGGATGCTAAACCTCGAATCCTTCCAATCCTTCAAACAGACCAAATCCTCAACAATATCTGGACATAATCTCGATCTCTTATCTGAAATCACGTTCACTGCAACATAAAAAGTAGACTCCGATGCTATGCTCGACACTAGAGAAGTTAGTAGTTCATGTGTCATCCTATATGGCATGGGAAAGGTGGACTCTTATGATTTTCCACCACTGTAATATATTAAGATTCTTAGTATCAGAATGTGATAGGATTGAGCAGTAATCGGTATCTAAGTACCGAGAAAGCTCGCTCCTATGTGATGGTCCACCCCGATGTTTCCCCCTCGCTAGCTGAATGGAAAAATCATCATCTCCGAACAAGGTATCCATGTCCGTAATCATAGTCTCACTACTACCACTACCACCACCATACCTAGTATCATAGTATATGAATACGTCAGTCAACTTCTCGTGAATGAACCCTTCAGGTTGATCTTCCAGGTTCATGCACGAGAAAATATAAGTCAAGGTGTTTTTTACCCCTTCCATTTTAACCCTAGGGTCCATGCATGAAGCGAGGTAATAAAGAGATGGAATGGTGGACTAGTACTATAAATACTTGGTTTCCATCTCTGTAACCATATGGCTAAGTATTGGGTCAGCTCGATACTTCGTAAACATGCTACTAATGTTGCATATGCACTTGAGTACAATACAAGTCGTGGGCGTATAAATTGACAAACACATATTCGTCGTGCAATGCAATGAAGCCCAATCAGTGTCATCGATAATAAATTCATCACTCTTACTATTGACATAGTCAGATATCACGTGTTCGTATCCAACGCGACTCCAACATCAAGTATGTGTAATTCCAGCGATGTCTCACATCTGATTGAAATTTTTTCTTCTTAAGATTTACAAACAAACAAAGACTACCAAACTCTTGTTGTCTGCAAGGAGTGTGAATATATTTTAGTGCATTACATATATTATCCAACACGGGGGAACACACCTTCATACCTACTTGAACAATCAGGTTAATCACGTGACACATGCATCTGACATGAAAAATCCCTTCTAATAGTGAGTCTCGAATATTCCTAACAAATATGTTGATTGCTACTTCATTATTAGATACGTTATCAAATGTGATACTAAAAATTTTATTTTGAATTTTATATTCTCTAAAGATTTTCATCATACACTCAAAAATGGTCGGGCCATCATGAGGATTGAGAATCTCAGAGAATCCTAAAATTTTTTTATTCATAGTTCAGTTAGAATCTACATAGTGATTGTCGAGACATGCATAAGATGATTCATCGCGATTTGTCCAGATATCGGACGTCACGGACATCACTCCACTATATGTCATAAATTCATTAATTATTTTTTGTTTTTCTAACTTATATAATTTTAGTATGTCATTCCTAGATGTGGACCTAGAAATCCTACGATACGCAGGCTGAAAATATGTTTGCATGATGCGCACTACCCTTGGATCTTCAAAAAATCTAATCGGAAGACCCATCAATGTGATAAGTCTGGCCATGCCATCCCTACCCAACTCGCTGGAGTATATGAAGTGAGTAAACTTTGAGACTGGACTAGATCCAATCTCAAAAAATACCGTGCCAAGTTGGGTTTGCCTAGGATCTAATGGATCATATTTTTTTGTGCATAATTCGGTATGCCTCTTAAGCTGCCCAGTCCCAAACGAACTCTTACAAGTTAACATTCTCATATAATATTTGCACTATGTCATTTCTTCTTCTTCACCCCTAATATTTTTTTTTTGTTTTATTATATTAAAATGAGTCCAAACTACAAAAGTCCTCCTAGTTTTATGTTTTTTAGAGGTTTGGGTTGAGATGATTGGAGAAACCAAAGTTTCAGCAGCCTCAAACCTCTATGTAAGATTTTTATTTTCTAAATTTAAATATGCTTCATTAGTATTTGTTATTTTTTAGGATTTTTGTTAAACATGAAACTTATGTAGAAACTAGATGATAGATTTTAGATTTAACTATTTTAGGACAAGAGAGAGAGAGAGAGACTAGACTAGAGAGAGAGAGAGAAAAAAAACTTAAAATAAATTACTCAGTAAAGTAGTGAGGTTGATCACGTGCACGGTGCACCACAGTCTAGCTCAAAATTTAAAACTCTAGTTGAGATTCTTGAAAAGCTAAGCCAAATGACGAAATCCCGAGTCCCGAGAGAGAAGAGCAAGATTTTTGAGAGAGGGAAAATGCGAGATTTGAGAGAATAAATATTTATGAAAAACATAAATGTTATAGAAAGGTGGGGAGGATTTTATAGATTAAAGAAAATAATTTTTTTAAAAAAAGTTGTTTTTTTTGTTTTTTTTATTTTTTTAATATTTTAGGGAGCGGAATCATGAGGGCCGTCGGATTCTGCCCCTAGCCGTTGGAGGAGAGATCCAACGGCTAAATTTTAAATTTTTGTTGCCCGTTCGAGGCGGAGGGAATTAGGTCGGGTCTGATTGGACCCGACCCGTGGTCTTTGTGTGCGGGAAGCTAAACCCGACTCACCGAATAACAAGAGGGTGAGCTGTGACTCGTGACTCGTGAGGGTGCAGGAAGCCAGGAGCCAAGGTCTACTGGTGCGAGTGTAGGACCGGGTGTGACCCCGAACCGTGCCGATGGGTCGTGCCACGAGCCACCGAACCGTGCTGGGCCAAGCAAGGCACAAGGCCCAGTTGGCCTCGGCATGGCACGACATGGGTCGTGTCTTACTAGGGCATGGCACGGGCATGTGCATGAGTAATTCTCGTGCGGGGCCGGCTCGTCCCGGTTGACACCTCTACATAGAAGTTATCTTCCTCATTTCCTAAATTTTGCAACTTCTAAGTGGCTCTTCCTTGTCATGTTCCCCATCCTTGTCACTTTTATAGCTCCAAAGTTGTTCTTCCAATTTAGCTCTTTCATCTTCATTTGGCTAGAGTCTTTGATAAAATCATTCCATCAAAAGTCCACTTTTTATTATATTATTATATGGAGGTGATTATCTACTCTCCAAAACTCTCTCATTATGATATGAACCCATAAGACTATATAACGATTAAATTTTACTTGTTCCTTGTCAACATGAAGAATTAATTTCTCTTTCTAGATATTAATTAGGGCTTATATAGTGTACAAAAATAGCTATCCCAAAATTAATGATACATAATAATCTTCTTTTATATCTAATACAAAGAAATCTACTTGAAAAATAAAAATATTAACCTAAACCAAAATATTTTCAATAATCTTTTCCAGGTGCTTAATAGTTTGGTAAATCATTTGGAGAGAGATGTAAAAGTGATATTTATGAGATTCAACCTTAATGCAATAGAAAATGATATCAAGTTGACACATATTCCTTTATTATTATAACTCATCAAATGGTTCCTAAAGTTTCTTGGAACTTGCCCAATATTGTACAACCCACTCTCATTGGTTTCATACAAAAAAAATTTATGATTTCTCACATTCAGATGATAATGTGTTGGAATATTTTTATTAGGTCAAAACATTTACCCTTTGCCTTACAATCCATTGCCTTCTTCCAGTTGATAAATGAGATTTAAGTTTACCATCTCGTATAGTTGTAGATTTGTGATTTCTCCTGATCATTTTTTTCTCTTATATTTCAAGCTTCATTGTAAAAATATATATTTTTACTTCTATTGTGGTAAACCGATCCAACTCCAATACTCCATCTTGTCTTTTCCTAAAGGATTTATTGGTTTGAGTCTGATAGTTATTCTTTGCTAACTTCTCAAACAAGTAAGGTGTCTCCTCTAGCAAGTTATTCATAGTCAACCCACCTGCGACCACATCAATAATTCAGCCCATTATAAAAAATTTAGGCTTGAAACCATAATGAAAACTCATGTTGAAAACACCTCCTCAATAATTCCTTAAAATAGTTCTAAGTATCATATAGAGTCTCATGTTCATTCTACAAAAACTAGTATATCTTACTTCATAACTGACAAGTCATTTGAGATGTCAAAAACTATATGGAAGACCCTCACAAGTTCGTCATGACTCTTAATAGAGTCACTAGATAAGTACTATAACTAACTTCATGTCTTATCCAATCTTCTTTATAATATCACATGACTCTAAAAATATCACATGTCTACTAGAATTCTTTAACATCCTTTAGGATACTGGTGCTGCTAATTAAACCATTACTATCAAACTCAACTTCAACTCAAATTAGTTTGCTTTCATTGATTTTATCCTAATAATTGAATAGATATTTATCATTATGGGCTTCCAATAATCTCTCAATGTGTGATGATGGATAGATTATTGGATAGCTTGCTCATCATTTTCTTGGGGCTCTATTACTACAAATTCTCTTCATATACTTTTTGTCAGCTCTCTATTTGAAAAGCACTCTTCTTGTTCTTTTAATCAATGGTTCTTGAGGGGTTAGCTCACTCTCATAGATTTTTCTCATAAAAGGTGGGTAAAAAAAGAAAAAGATAAGAAAAGGGATAAGCAAAATATGAAACATAATAATTTACTTTTCAAACAAGAAAATAAGACTAACGATTTGATCCAATAAATTTTATCAAACTTATTAGTATTTAAACTACTAAAAAAGAACTATTATTCTAAAAAATAATTATATCAACTCACATTGACTAACTAAAATAAATAATTATTTATAATGATGACAAAAACTTATTATGATTTTATTAAGCTACCTAATTTTCTTAGTTAGATAGTGTCCCAAAAAGTCATAGGAAATGTATCTTATCAATAAAAAGCTATAAGTATATACAAGTATTAAGAATAAATTTTGTCTAAATATTAATTTCACATGAATTATATCAGTAATGGAGATAAATATTAATAATTTTGATAATTAGTAGTAGTTTGGTGTATAAATATTAAGATAATATAATTTTAGTAATGGAGATAACTAGGAATTTTGATATAAATATTTGATCTTAGTGTTTATCTACTTAATTTATGTGATGCTTATTCAAATAATCAAAACTGTATTAGGTTTGGATAAAAAATGAAAGCTGGATTATTGTGTAATGAACTTTTACCTTTATGACATATAAGATAGTTATCACCATTGATTTTTCTCAATTATAGTCTCTTTATAGCTATCCACTTAGTATTTTACTTTTAAGACTTATAACATTGAATCATTCATATGCCTATACATTATAGGCAACTCATCTAATACCCTTGATAGGTTTTTCGTATTTACATTCTAATTATCTAGTCTTAAGTATCAGAAATACCAAAAATTGACAAGATTTATAAATATTTTTACTTTTAGCTTCTTAAGTGTCATACTAGAATAATTAATATATATTTTCTTCAAGTTTTATAGGAGTAATCATATCAATGAAAGTAACTCAAAGGTTTATTACCACCTTATGAATCATAATACACTCGTAATGTCCCATGAATTACTTATCATTATCCTCCATGAAAATGATGCAACTCATAAACTAAAAATAAAATTGTTAGGAGAATATTTTATAAAATATATGCCTCAATTGAGAATCAATTCTTTTTAATACATGTACAACATATTGGCACATAAAAGCATTCATGTTTTTAGCTTTTTGAGCATTATACTAAAAATGGTTAACATACCCAAATTTTGAGTTTTAATATAAATTGTATCATACATGTATGAATATGTCTCATAGTTTACCTATCACCATCTACAATGACAACTTGCATAAACCCACCAATAATCAAATCATAAATTTAAGTTTTATTTTATTTTCACATTCATCAATTTCTATTCGACAATATAAATTAAAATATTTAGCATGATATTAGAGAGATGTTCATAAGATATAAGAAAAGAGGTCTCATGAAACTCAAATTCTCAATAACAACCCTCTTGAGAATCTAAAAAATAAATCCTAATTATATGTTATTTTTTAATATTTTTTGAATCTATCCTATAGAGAGGGGTTTGAAAGTCATTCACTACAACTCTAGGATTTAGATTATATTTTTCATCTCTTGCTTGCTTGTGGATCCCCTAGGAAGTAAAAAAAGTACTTCTCAATTAATTAGAAAGCCATGACTTTTGAAACATATCATGACTTTGACTTTCATCTCTTGAACTCAGGGTCATAATTCTATAAAGCACCATTGACTTTGGAATGTGCCATAATATTTCTATAACACTAAATTGTGCTATTAGGAAGTGTTCATGACTTGAGCCTCTTACCTTTATGATGCAAAGTCATTGTACTATGAATGGTTATGAATTTGATATTAGCTCTCTCATTCATCATATAGCCACACTGTTAGGAATGACTATGACACTTTGAATGGCTTCTTATGTGCATAATATGGCCATGGTGTTGGGAAGACTCATGATATTGGGAATTCTCTCTCTTGTTCATTGAAAAATCCATGGTGCTAAAAATCACCATGATAGGGCTTAACCTTTCTTATATATCGCATGGTCATGATGTAGTAAAAGGCTAAGAATTAGTAATTGGCCTAAACATAAAAGTCATAGCTTTTCCTTCATTTGAGGATATGAGTTGTGGTCTTGGAGAATGACCATACTCTAGTAAATGCTATCTATTATATTTTATGTCCAACAGCCATTGTACTAAATAATTTATATGGCTTTATCCTATGTAGTTTTGCCTCTATAATTTTCTATAGCTTAAAAGTCATGACTTTGTAAAAAGATACAGCTCTGACTTGAGACTACAAAACCTTGTTAAAGATAAAATCATGATGCTAGGAAGTCACCATGAATTTTTGCACAAGTAAAATACTTAGTTACTATGACATAAAATTAATGTAAAATTTATTTAATTATTATGAGATAAGTATGATTATAACTCAATAATAATATCATAGCCATAAAGAATATATTACATAATTAAAAGATTATGTTAATGAGATGGTAGAGTTGGTGTACAGAGATTGCTATGACTAATTAAGTAAAGTTTTGGCCAAAAATGAATGCCAAAACTACTATAAAATCTATAAGTTATCAAGTAGCCAAAACCCTCCAAAACCCTAATGATTTGATGGCTATTCATGAAAATTCACCATAACTCCAATATCATAAAATTGATTTAATTATATCTCACTTTTACACTTAAACATCATCTAATAATACTAAAAGACTCAAAAAATATTTTGTAATTTGAACATGGAATAGGTTGCAACTTCAAGATAATGTCATGATCATAAAAAATATATTACATAGTAAAAATTATGATAACTAGGTGATAAAGTCATGACATGTAAAGATTGCAATGACTTATTTGTAGAGTATCAACCAAAAAAAAGGCTCCCATGACTTTTCATCAAGCACGTGCTAGTATAATCCAGTCATGAAATTGGAAATATTATGATATTTTTTTTGTTATTCTTCTCTCCAACTTTGATTTTCACCAAATCCACAAATCATATTTGATTTAGATCTGATTTTACTTTTATTCATCCAATTATATAAAAATCATAATTTAGTAAAATTATTTCATTTAAAGTCTAGATTTAGGACGATCATTTCATGAAAAACAATATAAAAGAAACCTAAGGGGTTAATACTTTGAGTTCCAAACACACTTCTCCAATAGGTGGAACTTCCTTGGAGTTAAAAGTTTTGATCCATTCATGTCATTTGCTTATTGTCAATTTTAATTTTCTTGTAACATCCTTGGAAATGAAGTTATTTGATGACCTAGTATCAATTAGAGTGAAGATCTTTTGGTTGACTATAATAACATCTAAGAACAATAGTCCCTTTTCACTTACCAACTTTCTTGGTATTATTGAAATTCAATATTATCAAGCCAAGTATTAGTGACCATCTTTATTATTCACATCTCACATAAACTCCAAACTCTAAACCTTAAATGCATCTTTCTTTGCATCCTTTATGTCATGGATAGTTACCAAGAATTTATCGCGACTTAGAAAAGCATGCATTAGATATGATATATTTTATAGAAAACATTGTAGTGACCCTCTTTATTATGCACTTTTCACACAAATTCAAAACTTTAAACTTCAAATGCAAATAAATCTATCTTTGTATGAAATAATTTTTTTATTGTTGCTTTGGACTTCTTTATCCCTCATACTTCTATTTTTATTTTCTAGAAAGTTCTAGTATTTCATGCTTCTTGAATTCTACCAATAACTCAACTATTGGCATGACCCGGGTGAGATCTTGAACATTTTTTGTATTTCTTATTTTTCTCATGAATTGAGACTTTTCATGAAAGAGAAAAGTGTCCACCTTTCTCCTAAATCAGAGATTTGGAGAATGTGTTCTAAGAATTTTCAAACATATTAGCATACTTTGCTCAATTGCATAAATCTTTATAATTTTTTCCATACCTCAGCCTCCACATATTATAGATAAAATCATTGATTGAACTCCCTTGAAAACTCCTCCATGTCTCGTATCATCATTTTTACATTACCATTACAACATTATTATATTAGCAAAATATATTGTTGTAGTGTTAACCTTGAAATGATCTACGGTGATATTTGCTTGAAAGTATTGTTCTATCCCAAGAGAAAGTTAACTGATTCCTCTGCTGGTCATGTACCCTTAAAATCCTTCGATCCAAGTACATCCAAACAAGGTGCTTGTGTTTCAAAAAACCCATTATTTTTTATTGTCTTTCTACAAGTTGGGAGCTTTCTTATCAACTATCCAATCTTTCACTGCATGAGAATTGTTCCTCTTAAACACATTTGGTTTGAGAACATCCAGACGAGATGTTATTGAGGTAACATTATGAAGTGATGTTGCGTCCTAGAATGGTGGGTGTTTTTTTCCAATTATGACTCAGCATGGACTTTGATATGTAAATAGGTCACAGTCACATAGAACAAATAATTATCGATAATTTTTTAGATAATTTTTGTTGAGGAATTGCATGAAAACGTGCAATAAATTTGGTGAGAGGAATTGTCATGGACTCATAATTATAGTGTCATTGACTCAGTAGAAACTAATCAAGATCTAGAGTCATTCTTCTTATGAGCTTAAGGTAGGATGAAACTAATTCAACCTAAAATTTATGTTTAGTATTGCACGAAAGTTAAACCCTTGTTGAAATGCTCATTATGTTTTGCATTTCCATGTCATTGCATTGAAACTCTAGGACCATAGCAAGTAGCATGAGAGATGATAAAAAGTATCAATGTGAAAGTCATGACTCTTCTTGAGATCGAGGTGGATGATATGTAATCTCTCTTGATAATAATACAAGTATGTAAGGATGTATGTGTGGTAGAGATTCAATTATGGGGTCACAATCTCATGGATTAACATTACAATCAAAGAACCTATGATTAATGATGAGATTTCTCAAGATTCAATGATATCATTTTCTATTCTAGTTGTGCAGAAAGGCATTGCAGACCAAGTATGGATGTTCTATGTGATAAAGCAGACTTTTAGCTATTAAGATAACATGATGAAATAATATCATGTCCTAGTTTGGCGGGCATCTCCTTTGCTCATCATCACTGAGCACAAACTTTGGCATGTTAATAATTCATTACAAGTAAATAATTATTGATGATTTCCTTTGAACAAGTTTTGTCGAAGAATTATACAAAGACATACAATAGATTGGGTAAGAGGAATTATCATGGACTTATAATTATATCTATGTGACTTGGTCTAAATTTTCTTCTAATGATTAATATGTTTTTAATTAAAAACATATTAAATATGAGAGAGCTATGAAAGGGCATGTTAGATTAAATAGCATAATTCTTTAAGAGTTCAAACATTATATCTTGTTGAATTTGAAAATATTGTTGTAAGTTAAAGACTTAATAATGAATAAAAATTTTGGCTCATACTAGTTAGAATGATTGACATATAGTACTATTATCCTTATGAACTAATGGTAGAGCTAAATTTATTTAATATGGGGCAAATATTTGACATTATAATTTATATGTTGATTGAATTCATGATGATATATTTAGGGGGATTTATATTTTGATCCACTTAACATTAAATAATTTAAAAAGAATATTTTTTAAAAATTTTAAAATATACTAAAACATAAAATAATTAGTTTAGGTGTACTAAAAATTGGAAATTCAATTTTACTCTCAAAGTGGCACATTGGCAAATTTAAAAAATAAAAAAAAATTAATAAAATTTTTCAAATTATAATAATTATTATGATTTAACAGCAATAGGGCACACCGTGGTTTGAACCCAAGACCTCAAGATTTTAAATTATACTCTCAGTTATCTGGTTATAGGTTTCAAATCAAATCATAAACGAATATGTGTGTGTGTGTGTGTGTTTATTTTGATTTGATACCTATAGACTATAGTTGGATGACTTAGGGTGTAATTTAAAGATTTAATGTCAAGGGTTCAAATTGTAGGGTAACCTTTTTTAGTTAAATCATAATTCTTATTGTAATTAAAATATTTTATTAATTTTTTTATTTTTAAATTTGTTGACTAATCATTTTGGAGATAAAATTAGGTTTTTGATTTTATGCTTAACTGTAATTATTGTATATTCTAATGTAATTTTTTTTTTAATTTCGAAAAGAAAGATATATTTTTAATTTATTTTATATTCGATCCACTAATACATAAATTACTAAAATATTGGTAGAATTTTGTTTTGGAACACTAATCAAAAAAAATTGAAAAAATTACCTAAGTAATTAAGCTATGATATAATAATTTATGTTAATACAAAATTGTCCTTTTCTAAAAACTAACTAATCTAACTTATTTGTGCAATGCTGTAATTCCAAATAAAAACAACCCCTTAGAAGCTCTTTATGAGGCTCCAGGGATATTTTTTTTTATTTGGAGGGCACACATATGTTAGATTAGTTTTTAAAATAAGAATAATTTTGTATTTACATGAATTAGTATACTATAATTTAATTATTTAAGAGTTTGGTGCAAATATTTTCAAATATTAAAACTTATGTTCTATTTTTCAAATTTTTTTTTGATTAGTGCAAAAACTAGAATTCTCACATATATTATTGTTATTGTTGACCTGATGTGATTAAGAATCTGATTTAAAATATATACTCGGGGAAGAGTTCATAGGAAACAGAGATGTCTGAGGATGAGGTTGAGGTAAGATATTCCAGTCCGAAAAAACGAGTGCCGCTGAGCCAGAGACCGGAGTGGTCAGATGTGGTGCCAGTCACTCAAAACGACGGTCCCAACCCCGTGGTACAGATCGCATACAAGCCGGAGTTCGTCGAGACAATGAATTATTTCCGGGCCATCTACAAAGTAGATGAACGGTCCCCTCGTGCGCTCTTGCTCACTCACGAAGCAATCCTCTTAAATCCCGGAAATTACACCGTGCGCTTCTAATGCCCATCTTTTTCTTTTCCGTGACTTTTGTATCATGTAAATCGTTATTTGTTTATATATTGCTGTCTATGATTTGGGCACTCTAGAGCATCTCCAACCACACTCAAAATAGGTACTCAAAATATATTTAAATATTAAATTTATTATTTTAGCTATCAATTTTTCAGAATACACTCTAACCACTCTTTCTATTTTACACTTTAACTTATAATTTTTTTAAAAAAATCAAATATGTATATAGAGAGAGATAGAGAGAAAAAAGGGAGATAAACAATTTAGATAGCTCAAATTGGCTCTCCACATTTGTTGAGTCATTTGAGTAAACTAGGAAATAGAGAGTAGAATAGAGAGTGGATTGAAGAGTAATTTTTTTGTGTTTGATTAGTTAAAATAGCTAAAAGTGAAAAATAGAGAGTGAGTTGGAGATGCCCTTAGTCATGAAAATTTAATTTGGTTCGATTTGGAATAATGCTCGTGGTCAACTTTGATGGGTTTCTGGTTGGGCTAGACCAAAAACTTGATATATCTAATTGTTTGATTATCATTATAAAGATTAGTAAATATATGATTGAAAATCCGATATCTTCACGTAGTTGTTTGATCTAAAAAATTTTATATGTAGTAGTGACCAAAGTTTTCATAGGCGTTTTCCAGGCGCGCCTTGAAGCGCGCCTCAGGGCGAGGCGTGAAGAAAATGCGTTGAGGCGTATGAAAAAAAGCGATCCTCATAAAAGGCGTACGCCTTCGTCAATGAAGCGTGTTTGAGGCGCGCTTTGGTCGCGCCTTTCACGCCTTGAAGATGGATGCGTACGCGTTTTGGGAGCTTACGTGTCCTTTAGAAAAGGAAAAAAAAAACCTAAAACAGCAACCGATTGAACTCTTTGGCAAATTAAATCGCAAGTTGTTTTGGGAGAAAAAGTCAAAGACTAAACCCGACGGCGACCACTGTTGAATAATTCTCTAGTTTCAATCTCATCTCGGGTTCATCTCCAGGTATGTCGCGCTCTCTCCTCTTCTTCATCTCTTCATCCAATCTCTCTTCAAGCTCTCCCCCTCTTTGTTTGCTTAGATGGGGAGTCAAGCAGGCAGACTTGACTCCCTCTTTAGCTGCGGCTGATGATGATCGTCTCCGCCAACGAGAAGAGGCGGCGATGGCTGCTACTCCTTGCCTAACTGATCATACCTGCAGTGGCGTCGTGAACTCAGAGCTCTAAGCATGGCTTTCACGGCAAAGGGAGATATATGGAAGGGGGTAGGTTTTAGAGCCTTGGGTGGGAAGAACACTTTAATGAACAAACATATTGTCATTTGAGATGTTCTTCATTTCTATAGGTTGTTTTAATTTTAATTTTTAAAACATAATTAAAATAATGGATAGTGACTTTTGAATTGAGACACACCCACTATGAATTGAGCCCACTATGTAGACTCAACCACCGTGAAGACTTTATTGGCATTTGAGGTGTTCTTCACTTCTATAGGTTGTTTTAATTTTAATTTTTAAAATATAATTAAAATAATGGATAGTTTTGTTTCACTTTTGAATTGAGACCCACCCACTATGAAGATTTTATTTAAAGATGACAACAACTATAATGATGGTTTTCTTTTCTTTATTTAAAGATATTGTAACTAATGGTTTTCTTTTACTTTTGAAATGAGACTCAACTATAAAAGATGACAGCAACCAATTGGTTACACCACCCTTGTTTAAGATCAAACGGTGTCTCAAAAAAATATTGATTTTTTTAATTTTTAAACAATTAAATTCTGAATTTTATTTTAAAATTTCTCTCAAAAAAAATATTAGTTTTTAAAATTTAAACCAATTAAAATCTGAATTTCATTTTTAAATTCTCTCAAAAAAATATAGGTTTTTTAAAATTTAAGCCAATTAAATACTGAATTTCATTTTTAAATTCCTCTTAAAAAATATTGTTTTTTTTAATTTAAACAAATTAAATTTTGAATTTATTTTTAAATTTCTATTTAAAAAAATTGAGTTTTTAAAATTTAAACCAATTAAATTCTGAATTTCATTTTTAAATTCCTTTCAATTATGTCTTGTTATTATTTTTTAGTTAATTATATTGTTATATAGAAATGTGAATATTATTATTGGTGTTTTTTTTAGAATGAGTTCCTCTGATTCGAAAAATTCAAGGAAAGATTTTGTGTGGAAATATGTTATTGAAGTTTCTGGGGAGCAATATTTCAGATGTAAATTTTGCAATCAAAGATGCACTGGAGGGGTGAATAGACTCAAGCATCACTTAGCCGGAACTCATCATGGTATGAAACCATGCACCAAAGTTAGTAAAGATGTTAGATTGGAATGCAAAGAGGCATTGGCCAATTTTAAGGATCAAAAGACGAAAATAAATGAATTGCTTCAAGAAATTGGTATGAGTCCAACTTCAATGCATGAGAGTGCCTTGTCCAAAACAATAGGTGCCTTGGGGAGTGGGGAACCTATTCCTAGGGGACCCATGGATAAATTTACCAATTCACAAACTCATCAAAGTACTTTGAATTCAAGGTGGAAACAAAAAGAAAGATAGGAAGTGCGTAGAAAAATTGGTAGGTTTATGTATTCAAAAGGTCTCCCATTCAACACTGTGAATGATCCTTATTGGATTCCTATAACGGATGCTGTTGTAAATTTTGGGTTCGGGTTTCAGCCTCCATCTATGCATGAATTGAGGACATAGATTCTTAAAGAAGAGATGAATGATCTAAGTATCATTATGGAAGATCACAAAAAAGCTTGGAAATAATATGGATGTTCAATTATGTCAGATGGTTGGACAAATGGAAAGAATAGGTGTATTATCAATTTTTTGGTGAATAGTCCTGCTGGCACTTAGTTTATGAAATCAATCGATGCTTCTGATATAATAAAAAATGGGGAATTGATGTTCAAATATCTTGATGATTTGGTTGAAGAAATTGGCGAGGAGAATGTTGTGCAAGTCATCACTGATAATGCCTCTAATTATGTAAATGCTAGAATTAAGCTTATGGAAAAAAGGAAAAGATTGTGGTGGACTCCTTGTGCTGCACATTGTATTGATTTGATGTTGGAAGATATTGGAAAGGTAAATGTTAATGCTACCACACTTGCTCGTGCTAGGCAAGTAGTGAAGTTCATATATGGGCATACTTGGGTTCTTAGCTTGATGAGAACATTTACCAAAAATCATGAACTTCTTCGTCCAGCAATTACACGGTTTGTTACTTTATTTCTTACTCTCCAGAGCCTTTATAAGCAAAAGCAAACTCTTATAGCAATGTTCTCCTCAGAAAAATGGTGTTCAAGCAAATGGGCTAAAAAGGTAGAAGGTGTGAAAGCTCGAAGTACAGTGTTGTTTGATCCAAATTTTTGGCCTCATGTTGCTTTTTGCATAAAGACCACTGTTCTATTAGTTAGTGTCTTGAGAGAGGTTGATTCAGAGGAAAGACCAGCCATGGGTTATATTTATGAGCTGATGGATTCTACTAAAGAGAAGATTGCATTTAATTGTGGGGGCGTGGAGAGAGAATATGGCCCAATTTGGAGAAAAATTGATGCAAGATGGACTCCGTAACTTCATCGACCTTTACATGCAGCAGGTTACTATCTTAATCCTCAATTACAGTATGGGGATAAGTTCTCTAATGTTGATGAGGTGAGGAAGGGATTATTTGAATGTATGAATAGGATGTTGGATTATCAAGAACGTTTAAAAGCTGACATTCAGTTGGACTCATTTGACCAAGTAATGGGTGAATTTGGGAGTCATATTGTAATTGATTCTCGAACATTAAGAAGTCATACAAGTTGGTGGATGCATTTTGGGGCTTCAACACCGGAGTTGCAAAAGTTTGCTATTCGAGTCCTTAGCCTTACTTATAGTGTTTCGGGATGTGAAAGAAATTGGAGCACATTTGAATCGATAATATTTTTATTTTTGTAAATTTTTATACATATATTTCTATTTCAATGTTAGAGAACATTATTTTATTTTAACACATAAATTTCTTTATTTTGTTATTTGTAGATCCATACAAAAAAAAGAAATAGACTTGAACATCAAAGGTTGAATACTCTAGTGTATGTAAGGTACAACACTAGATTGAGAGAACGAAGTCTACAAAGGAAACAAAATGTTGATCCGATTTTGGTAGAGGAGATTGATTCTGATGATGAATGGATTGCGGAGAAAGAAGATCTCCTCCTCCCCCTTGATATTTGTTGGCTTCAAGATGAAGAGTTATTCAATGTTGATGCTATTAGAATTGTGTCATCCAACTCCCAAGAGACTCAAGCATCATCGGATCACATGATTTCTTCACATTCCCACAAAAGGAAACATAATGAAGTACCAAGTAAGTACTCAAAAATAAAAGTCATAAATTTGATTAAATTTAATAAAAAAACTTATAATATTTACACCAAATTAATACTTTATACTAGGTACAAGTGGAGGCAAAGACAAAGAGAAGGAGTTCAATTTGACACTCATTGATGAAGATGAAGATTTAAATGAAATGGGGATACATGATAGTGAACATTTTCCTACTTTTGATACATTGGATGAGGATGATGATGACATTGGAGAGGAGAATTTAAATTGAAACAATTTACTCTAGTTCTTATTTCATGACTTGGCTATGACTTTTTGTTAAAGTTTGAAACTATTAGTATAGTTGAATCTATTTTCTATTTTATGACTTTGTTATGTTTTTTTGTGAAAGTAATGAACTAGTATGTTTTTTTTTATTAATTCTAATGAATTGTTTTTATGTGTTTATTTATTCTATTTTATTTTATTTTATTTTATTTTATTTTTTATATTTTAAAATATTAATTAATTATATAATGTGAGGCTTACGTCTCAATGACTCGAGGCTTACGCCTCGCCTCACGAACACAAAAACGCCTCGCCTAACGCTTTCGTCTTTTAAAACTTTGGTAGTGACCATCATCCTATACTTTACTTTTTTATTAGATCTTGAAATTATTGTCCTACTCATATTTTGTTTAGGAGATAAGATTATTTTTGAGAAAAACATAATGTTTTATAGTATATATCCTTCATGTGCATGTTGGTGTTAAATTAAAGTCTAAATATCTTGTTAGCTGATATTTAGACTAACAAGCTATATCAAAGTGTAATGCAATTTTAAAACATTTTTTCACATATTAAATTATCTAAAAAGTTATATCAAAGTGAATATGTCATGAAGAATCTATAAAATAACTAAGTAAACTTATTATATAAATTATATTTGATTTTGTTGAATAGAAGGTGGAACTGCAGAAGTCAGAAAAAAAAGGTTTTTTCTCTCTCTCTCTCTTTTTCAACATGGTATCAGAGCCACGGGAGAAAACCTAATTCTCTCCCGAAGCTTTCTGACCCGTCGATCCACTTCAGTGCCCACTCCGCCTTCTTCTTCACGCACGGGATCGTCTCCATCGCTCGGAACAGCCGCCTCTTCTCCCCCTTCTCAATGGCTCTAGCATTGTTACTGCCTGTGTCTCCATCAATGACACCAGAAGAAGTGTACTTTCTGTTCCATAAGTTTGCATAATCAACTAGTTTTCTTGCCACATCTTGCACCGACGACACAACTTGCTTTGCGTTTGCGACTAGCTCCATCGCATTTTTCCAGTCTCCTCTTTCAATCACACTTGTCCAATCAGTTTGAAGAATTTCATTTTTCAGCCTTGCTAGAGAAACTTATAATTTTTGGAATTCGTGGAAATCAGGACTTGGACAGTAGCTGGAGTAGGCATAGTTAATTGAGGAACAGGGTAATCTCCATAGGGCTCATAATTGAGGAACAGAAACATAGCGTTATGAAGTGCTTTTCCTCCGCCGTCAAGCCTTCCCAGCCCTGGATATCATAAGAGAGGTCTACCTCTTCTGCCGTCTAGAACGAAGCTTTCTGACTATTTTTTTTTCTCCACCCCAATCCCTACACATGCCGTTGGAAGTGTTCTTCTACTTTTTGGGTGCTGCTACGCCACAATCTGAAGCTGTACTAGGGCTCTTTTCAATCTGAAGTAGATATGACTGCTAAAACTTCTATTTTTTCTTCTATTATATCTGGATCTCCTATGATTACTTCGGAGAAATTGGTTGGCAGTGACAATTATCTTTCCTGGTCAGCTTCTGTTGAACTATGGTTTATGGGTTAATGATATGAGGATCACCTGGTTACACAGGAGACAGATATCCCTGAGGTTAACCGTGTACAGTGGGGGAAGATAGATGCCCAGTTATGTAGTATATCGTGGCAATCAGTTGATCCTAAGATTCTTCTTCATCTTCGAGGCCTACAAAAATTGTTTTAAAATTTGGACTCAAGCTAAAAGATTATACACGAATGATATCCAGGGTCTTTATAAGGTGGCTTCTGTTATTATCCATCTCAGCCAACAAGACTTGAATATATCTACTTATATTGGCCAGATTGCTTCTCTTAATGAAGAGTTCTTGACTGTGATACCTCTTACTTCTGATGTTGAGGCTCAACAAATAAAGCTTGATAAGTTCTTCATGGTCCTTACTCTTATTGGCCTTTATCCGGATCTTGAGCCTGTCCGCGATCAGATTCTTGGTAGTTCATCAGTTTCGTCCTTGGATGATGTGTTTGCTCGCCTCCTTCGTATCTCATCCACTCAGATTTTGCCATCTGATAGTACTTCAGATTCTTCTGTGTTAGTTTCTCACACTACCACTTAAGGAGGCCGCAGTGGTAACTGAGGTAGGGGCCAACATCCTCATTGCACCTATTGTAATAAACTTGGCCACCCTCGTGATCGTTGCTATCAGTTACATGGACGGCCTCCTCGCACTGCCCATGTGGTCCAGTCCTCTGATTCTCAGCTGCCTCAGCCTCCGAGCTCCTCCGCATCTAGAGGTGTCAACCGGACCGGGCCGGGCCGGCCCGACACGAGGCACGACACGGTTCGGCCGTGCCTGGGCCGGCCCGACACGTTTTTAAATCGGGCCCGTGCCGTGCCCGGGTTAGGCACGAGCCGTGTCGTGCGGCCCGGCACGGCTCGACCCTCTCGAATTAAATACCGCGGGTCGGGTCTGATTGGATCCCGACCCGCGGTCTCGACTCCCGACCCGGATGTTTTTAAACCGTGCCGGGCTGGGCACGGTAGCACGTTCGTGCCCTAAAAAAATGGGCCGGGCCGGGCCGGCCCGGCCCGTTTGACACCTCTATCCGCATCTCAGGCATATCAGGCTTCTGTTGCCTCTGTTGCCCAGCCTGGTAATGCCTCTGCCTGCCTTACCCCACACATCTTCTTTTGGACCCTGGATTCTAGATTATGGAGTTTCTGATCACATATCTGATAATAAGGATCTTTTCTCCTCTATTTCTACGACATCTGCTTTACCTACTGTTACCTTAGCTAATGGTTCTCAAACTGTGGCTAAATGTATTGGTTTGGCCCTTCCTCTATCTTCTCTACCTCTCACTTTTGTCCTTTATACTCCTAAATGTCCTTTTAATCTTGTTTCCATCAGCAAAATCACTCGTACTCTTAATTGCTCTATTACCTTTTTTGATAAATTTGTGACATTGCAGGACCGGAGTACGGGAAAGACGATTGGCATAGGACGTGAGTCTCAAGGCCTCTATCACTTCACCTCAGATTCATCTCTGCAATTTGCATATCCACTGATGCTCCTCTTCTCATTCACAGTCGTTTGGGCCACCCTAGTCTCTCCAAGTTCCAGAAGATGGTCCCTCATTTTTTCACTTTGTCGTCGCTTTCGTGTGAGTCATGTCAGCTTGGGAAATATACTCGTGTCTCGTTCCCAAAGTGTTTGGATAATCGGGCAAAGTCTCCTTTTGAGCTTGTCCACACTGATGTTTGGAGTCCTTGTCGGACTGCGTCTACTTTAGGATTTCAATATTCTGTTACTTTTATTGATGACTATTCTCGATGTACTTGGTTATTTTTAATGAAAAATCGAGCTGAGTTATTTTCTATTTTTCAGAAATTTTATGCCGAAATTCAGACTCAATTCAATATTTCAATTCGTGTGTTACGCAGTGACAATGCCAATGAATATTTTTCATCCCCCTTTACTTCATTTATGTCTCATCATGGGATTCTTCATCAGTCTTCTTGTGCTCATACTCCTCAACAAAATGGGGTAGCTGAACGCAAGAATCGACATCTTGTTGAGACAGCTCGTACTATCTTCCACAGTAATGTTTCTCTTCGTTTTTTGGGGGACGCTGTTCTTACCACTTGTTATTTGATTAATCGTATGCTCTCCTCTATTTTACATGATCAGATTCCTCATTCCCTTCTCTTCCCCGACTAACTACTTTATTTCCTTCCTCCTCGTGTCTTTGGTTGTACTTGCTTTGTTCATATTCTCATTCCTGGACAGGACAAGCTTTCAACCAAAGCCATGAAGTGTCTCTTCTTGGGATATTCCAGACTTCAGAAGGATTATCGTTGTTATTTTTTTGAGACTCATTGCTATTTTATCTCCGCTGATGTTACTTTCTTTGAGGACTCACCATTCTTTTCCACCACTTCTGAGTCTCTTCCTATTTCTGCAGTCTTGCCCATTCTCATTGTCTCTTCACCTGATGTTGTGCCTCCTCGACCACTTCAGGTTTATCATCGTCGCCCTCGTGTCGATGCTCCTCTGTCGTTTGCTGAGGCACCTGCTGACTTACTTCCTATCCCTTCGGCTTCTCCTGCCCCGGCTCCACCCTCTCTTGATGACTTACCCATTGCTACTCGGAAAGGTAATCGCTCTACTCGTAATCCTCATCCTATTTATAATTTTTTGAGTTATCATCGATTATCTTCACCCTATTCTGCTTTTGTCTCTGCTATATCCTCTGTTTCTCTTCCAAAGAGCACTCATGAAGCTCTTTTTCATCCAGGCTGGCGATAGGCAATGGTGGATGAAATGGCTGCTCTACACTCTAATGACACTTGGGATCTTGTTGTTTTATCCTCTGGTAAATCTACAGTTGGTTGTCGTTGGGTCTATGCAACTAAGGTTGGTCCTGATGGTCAGGTTGATCGCCTTAAGGCCAGCTTAGTTGCTAAATGTTATACTCAGATTTATGGTTCTGATTATGCTGACATATTCTTCCATGTTGCCAAGATTGCTTCTGTTCGTCTGCTTCTCTCCATGGCTGCTATGTGTTCTTGGCCTCTTTATCAGTTGGATATTAAAAATACCTTCCTTCATGGTGATCTTGCCAAGGAAGTTTATATGGAGCAACCTCCTGGTTTTGTTGCTCAGGGGGAGTCTGGTTTAGTGTGCAAGTTATGCCGTTCTCTATATGGCTTGAAACAATCTCCTCGTGCATGGTTTGATCATTTTAGTTCTGTTGTTCAAGAGTTTGGCATGCTTCGCAGTACAACAGACCATTCAGTTTTCTATCATCATAATTTTTTGTGGCAGTGTATTTATTTGGTTGTTTATGTGGATGACATTGTCATTACAGGCAGTGATCAGGATGATATTCAGAAACTAAAGCAATATCTTTTTACTCACTTTCAGACCAAAGATTTGGGGAAACTCAAGTATTTATTGGGAATTGAGATAGCTCAATCCAGTTTCGGTGTGGTCCTTTCCCAAAGGAAGTATGCTTTAGACTTCCTGAAAGATACCGGTATGTTAGATTGTAAACCGGTAGACACACCTATGGATCCAAATATCAAACTTGTACCAGGACAGGGGGAGCCTTTAGGAGACCCTGGGAGATGTCGATGACTCGTAGGTAAATTGAACTATCTCACAATTACTCGCCTAGACATTTCTTTTCTTGTGAGTGTTGTTAGTCAATTCCTATAGTCACCATGTGATAGCCATTGGGATGCCGTAATCCGCATTCTTCGATATATCAAAAGTACACCAGGCCAAAGTGTGTTGTACGAGAACAGAGGTCATACTCAAATTGTTTTTTACACAGATGCAGATTGGGCTGACTCACCCACAGATTGACGTTCCACTTCAGGGTACTGTATTTTTATTGGAAGTAATCTAATATCTTGGAAGAGTAAGAAACAAAATGTTGTGGCTAGATCTAGTGCTGAAGCCGAGTATCGAGCCATGACTTTGGCAACATGTGAACTCATATGGTTGAAATATTTTCTTCGAGAGTTGAGATTTGGAAAGGATGAAGAGATGAAACTCATTTGTGATAACCAAACTGCATTATATATTGTATCCAATCCAGTCTTTCATGAAAGGACCAAGCATATTGAAGTTGATTGTCACTTCATTAGAGAGAAGATCGTATCAGGATGTGTTGCTACAAGTTTTGTTAATTCAAATAATCAACTAGCAGATATCTTCACTAAATCTCTCAGTCGTCTTAGGATTAAATACATTTGTAACAAGCTTGGTGCATATGACGTATATGCTCCAGCTTGAGGGGGAGTGTTGAATATAAGGTGGAACTGCAGAAGTCAGAAAAAAAAAGGTTTTCTCTTTCTCTCTCTCTCTCTTTTTCAACAGGTTTGATAATATATATATCTATAATTTTTTTTATAATTCTTTTATTCATAATCAAATTAACTAGAGGATTAATATCATATAAAAGATAAGTTCATAGCTAAATAAGTGTTTTTACTAGATTTCAACATGAAATGCTAAAATCTAAAAGGGTATAAGGTACTTTTTTTGTGATAATATAATACTCCTATGATCATATGTCATCTTAATTAAATGAAAAAATTGAGTTTTTGATGGTTTATTTTCTAAAAGAGTGATGTAAGATACATATTAAATTGAGTAATTCTCAACTTATTATATATATAATTAAAATGCTATATATATGTGTGTGATTAATAAAATAAGTTGATTATTTAAATTTTTTAGATGTAATAAAAATTATTTTATAATAAATTATTGTAATATCATTTATTTATGATTAAAAATTAGGTAAAAAAGCTTTTGTAGATTATTTTAGGTTATATAAGGCCTACTACAATCTATAAATTGTGCTTGTGTACTCTTCAGATTTGAAAATAAAGTGACTGCTCCATATATACTTTTTACTCATGATTATTATAATAAAAAATATTTTTTATAACTAATAGAAATATTATTTATATATGATTAACTTTTAAAGAAATAAATATTTGGATAGAGGTCATCTTAGATTCTTAGTCATTAAAGAGAAGATATTATGATAATTAATTTTAAATGTTTAAGTGAACTATCTCTCTTAATATGACATGGTTTCAAATGATCTATCATATTTTCAAAACTGATTTTTATAATGAATAATGCCATAAAACTAATTTTTAGTTTTTTAAAAGAGAAAAATATTTATCCATTTTATCATGATGTGATGTTATTCTGGATGAAATGAGATACCTCATAGTTTGAATATTCCCATTAAAACATAAAAAGTAAAAAAAAATAATTTTAAAAAATTAAGTTGTAAATTGCAATATCCTTCTCAAGTTGATATGTTAAAGTCTAGAAATCAACCTTAGAAGAGAGAAAGGTAAATTGAGGCTCCTTTGAAGTATTTCAGAAGATATTCTTTTTTTTTTTTATTTGAATATATGATATAATAACGATTTTATCATAATTTTATTCTTAAAAAAAGGAATATATATTTCTATATGATTTGTCTGCTCATGAGATATAAGATTTAAGATTACTCGACATGATTTTGTTATATTCTTTGTCAAATAATAACAAGAGTGATTGTTTAAATATTAATATGTTGGATCTTATTAAAATTCTTAGATTAAAAGTGATTGAATGAGAATAATACTAAAATGAGTGATCACCTAGAAGTCATAGTATTGTATTGGAGGTTATATTTTAATGCAATAACAAGTATTTTTGTTAAAGCCTTTGCTTGAATAGAAATAAAAGAAGGTTATCTAATTGGCAGTATGTATTGGGTGAGATTTATCAAATATAAAAGTAATTTTCTTACACTCCAAACTAAGTATGAGCCTTGACATTGGATACAATTTGTATTTTCGGATGACTTTTCAGCATTCCATAATTAGGTTATACGTGACATAAAGTTTTCTACTATATTAGAGTTATATTATCAAATTATTTAATTTATACCAAGTAGATTGAGAGATATTAGAGGGATTTTTCTTTTTATACATGTTGGTAATCAAGAGAGTACTATTTATAACAAAAGTAGAGATAAGAGTCTCAATTCATTGAATATACTATAAGTGGATGAATTATATTAAAGATAAAAGTTAGTTATTATTTCTTGAGAGGAGACTAATAGTATTTTAAACAATTGAGGGTGTCATGCTGATTATTGGATTCATTGAGGGTGTCATGCTGATTATTGGATTCATTGAGGGATCCTTGTAGCGTGATTCTAGTATAATTGCTATTAAAGAGGGATTTTTGGGTTTTTCCTAGTAGGGGAATAACAAATTCTTTTGCATGTACTACATCTTTCACAATTTTACTTTTTTCTTCACTTTTAGATTGTTGACTTAAGAGTTAACACACATGTTATATATAATATTTTATTATTTATCATATTCTTTTCTTGCTCACATGTGTTTTTGTATTTAATGAAAAATTTAAGTAATTTATTGGATATAATAATATTTAGTTTGGTCTTTTATTTTTTTCACTTGTTTTATTTATCATTGATTATTTTGTTAGTTTTTTTTGAATTGTTTATTTGAATAATTTAATTTTAATTTATTTTTTTTGTGATATTTATTTGTATACTTTGAAGATTATAGATTATTTTTGGGATTGATTAGGGTGAATTATATCTATGATATGACTCTTTTTAGGTAATTAAGTGTTTTAGATCATTTGTTTATATATTTTCAACTTCATTATTATTTGTTGGTCTAGTTAAGAATTCATATCAAAGTCTAAAGGATATTTTTATCTTATAGTGTGATGCTCGTTGGCTTGAAAATTATATCAGGACTTATTTGATCTGATACACTCAGATATAAAGTATTTTTTTATTTTCATTGATGATTATTTTTGTTTTACTTGAAATTTTTTTTTGCTCTAGATCATATACTATTACTTGATTTTAAATATTTTATCAATGGTAAAAATTAAATATGATAAAATATTAAAAAAATAAGTGATAATATATTATAATATATGTTAGATAATTTTAATATTTTTATATAAATCATGAAATTATATATCAGATTTTTTTTTGTTAACATATTCTCTAGAATGAAATTATAAAAATGAAGAATAACTACATGATTGAGACATCGTTTTAGAACAAATGTTTTAAAGTATTTTAGTGATATATGATTTTAATTAAAAATTATTTTATTAATTAGATTTTTTTTGTTATTTTCAGCATGTTCAATTTTAGATTATGTATCATGAGCAGATGTTGTTTAGTATTTTTCATAAGTTCTTTGGGAGTTATTGATTTGTATATGATTTCTTCTCATGGAGGGATAAGATGATATCTAAGTCTATGAGATGTATATTTTTTGTATATTAAAGTATATAAAAAAGATATAAATATTTTTCACCTGAGTCTAATTGAGTGTTCATGAGTGATACAACTTTTTTGAGCAAGACTTGTTTTTTAGTTAATCTAGGAAGCATATAAAAGTCAACATAAAACATGGAGAGAAATACATGTTTATACCTTTTCTTAGCCTCCATCAATATGTTCGATGACTGCATCAATACTATGTAAATAACAAGGCCATATAAGTAAGAAACTCATCAACTAAATAATAATAACATACATGAGAAATCCATGAAATATGATGTTGAATATAATTTTTTTATATATTTTAGAGAACAATTAAAATGTCAAATTTAAAAAAAAATTGATTGTAATATCATCTAGCTTTTTAGAAAACTTTTTTTTTTTTATTTTGAGCAGACTAAATATGTTTATATGCTCAAATTTCCAAGACTAAATTAAGTCACATATATTCAAGTCTTCATACTTTCAACTTATTTGGTGTCGGGAGTAGAATAGGCTTTAAAGCTGCCAACTTATCTAGACTAGAGATGAATTTTATTTTAAGAAAAATTAAATTACTTCAAAATGAATGTCATATATTTTTGGTACATATGATTAGTCAAAATGAGTCATAATAATGTGAACTAACAAGTTTAAAGTAGTTAAGAGGTGATACTCTTTTTGGACTAGAGGCTTAAATGGAACTCTAAAGGAGTAAAGAATAGTAAAAGATTTTATTTTCTCTTTTGAATCAATATCTTGGCTAGACTCGTTAATGAATATATATGTTCAAAACGATAAAATTAGTTCTAATCAATTTTTAGTGAATATTGCATTTAGTTTTATGAGTACTAGAATAATCAAGGAATGCATATTGTATTGCCTGAAGTATTATTTTATCATGTCGCGAGGAGAGATTTTTAACAAAAAAAAGTCTTTCTAAAAATTGGAAGAGATAAATTGAATTATCTTGTTTTAGGATACAACAATTGAAAAGTATATAATAAAAAAAAGTTATAAAAATATATTTGGTTGATTAGATATTTTGTAGTTAATTGTTTGTCTCTTAAAACATTTTAAAACACTTGTATTTTATAGAAATATTATAGTTATTTTGATTAAATATTTTTTTTTATTTTGTAATCTTATATAATGAATGTGTATTGATATATGAAGATTGACATATGATTTTTTGATCAGTATAGTAAAATATTGAAATTATTAGATATATATTTTAATATAATAATCACTCATAATGATTTTAGTAGTTTTATAAATTAATATGTTGGGTAGAATAAGAATGTTTGAATAACAAAGTAAGATATATCTAATCATCAAATATTCATCATAATTTAGCATAGAGATATCTTTAATATTGAAATCCAAAATTTTCAACTTATCCAAAGTGAATGACAACTCGAGAATAAACAATTGGTTAATTAACAATACTTAGATACCTAATAGGACACAAACATAAAAAATATGATATCTAATTCAAATGTTTGGTACTAAAATAAGTGTTCTTGATATCTTTTAATCCTATACAAAAATTATTAATAAAAGAAAATATTATATTAGAAATGAGTTTATAGTAAAATAACTGATAGAAAAAAAATTATTCAGATATTTAAAAATAAATAAAATATGCCAAATAAATAAGACAGTTTAATATTTTTATAATCAAATATTTTAAATAATTTGCTATTGTTTATAATAATATTAAATAAATAAAAAGAAAAAAATAGTACACAACAAACAATAACCTATTACCTACTTATGATTATTGTTGAACTTTAACTAATAATTCAGGAATTATGAGTGAAAATACTAGTTGTGAGAGTTGTTATACCTAGAGAGTGAAATATTTATTATTATACTACTTGCGAGAAATTATATATATATATATTTTTGGTAAGGGTTCTAATAGAGAAATTCTGTGAATACCTGTGAATGAGATTAGTAGCTGATTTATCTCTCTCAATAGTCTATAAAGTTCTTAGTTTTCTTTCTAAAAATAACTCTAATATCTCTCTTTGGAATGATCATTCCTCTGCAATATGGATATTGTATTGTGGATCCCTTAATTTTGATTTTATTATGACTGATTTTGCCCTTGTTTCCAAAGACAAGGGTAATTACATATATCAACTGATTATTGTTTAATTTTCCTAGAGAGATATTAAATTGTTTGATGATAAATCTCTAATCTGGAAATAAAAAAATAATAACTCAGAATATGATAACAAAATCCTGCAGAAATAATAGATATTGAATACAAGAATACTATGCTAAGAAGTTATTCCTTCAGTCTCATTTACACAATTACATCTATCTCTATTGGGAATATCTTCAGGATTTGCATGATTAGCTATGTGAAATAAATCAAATGAATTTTGATATGTTTCAGCTTTCTAAACTTCTTTAGTCTCCACTCATCAATTGACACTATATCTTGAATGTCATATTAGATGTGAAAATTGAGGATAATCTGATTTCAATGAATTGTTGCAAGGTAATCAATAGTCAGAAATCAATCAACAACCTACCCTCATTTTTCTTGTCACCGGGAGTCTCTTTTGTTAGCTGGTCAAATTTCTCAAAACTAAAAATCATCAGCATCTCATTCCATATTTTTTCTGTTTGAGCTTTTTTATGATAATAATTGAGATTTTGTTAGGTGTTCAAATTTCACCACACTACAGTTTCAGCATACTATTTGCAAACACCACATCTTTTATTTTTATTCAATTTTTTTTTGGGAACACATTTTTACTCATTGTTGTTGCACTAAGTTTTTTTTAGCATACACCACACATTAGTGATGCCATAGTAAGTTGGCATCACTATTCTCATGTCATAGAGTCACTGTTGGTGTCCACACACCACTGATAAAAAACACAAGTAATGTGGATGCTAACATTGGGTTGAAGTCCTACCCACAATGTTTTTGCTCCATTTCCATCAACGTCTAAGTCATATTATCTCACCCACTCTTTTGATGCTAATAGTAAGTTGACATCACATTACATATTGCATAGACACAATGGTTAGTTATGTCAATGTAGTGGTGGCACACATTTTTTTTCACTCTATTATTTTAGGATTTATTTACATTTTAACTCTGACACTAAGTAGAGACTAATTAAATATGTTAAATATCAAAAAAATTATAATAGAATAACTCGCGCACACACACGCACACATATAGAAAATATATAAATAACTTATATTTTGGGTGTTCTTATAAAAAAAATATGGTTGAGAAAATCATATTGGACCTGCCGATAGATTAGTTTAGTTGTCAATCAGTTAGCAGACCAATCTAGTTTGAAGTTTGATTAATTGGTCCAGTATCACATCAAATTGGCATAATTGGCAGTTGGACTGGTGAACCAGCTGAATTGGCTTATTTGAGGGAACTGGCCCAGCCTGTGACTGAACATGCCATGTGCGTCCAACTTCAAAAACAGTTTTGAGTTTTGACATGGGAATTGAACCTTTGACCCTTGCCTTTTGAGGGTTAAAATTTCCTATTACCACCTAGACTATTCAACCATTATATATAATGTTTGTATATTAGATTATTAAATTATATCCATATTAAGATAATGTTAAAATAAATTAAATAAATTTTATTTTAACAATACTTCAAAATAGTTTAATCTATATTTTATTTATTTTTATTATTATTTGAAGTTTTTCTAAGTATTTTATGGAGTCTTGAATAATTTTTATGTTTTTGTTCATATTTTATTGATATTTCTTATTTATCCATAAAATTTAATATTATATATTCTTATGTATTGATTTTTTAATCTCTCTTTCTCTCTCTCTCCATATATATATATATATATATATATATATGTATGTATGTATATATATATAGTATCATCAATCAGGACTTATTCAATATATATATATATATATATATATATAATTTTTTAAATTATTTTAAATTTTATAACATGTAAAATATATTTATGACTTTACCTGATTGATAGTGGTTAGATTATCTCTATGACTTGTAAATCGTGAAGTTTTTCTGTTCAATCACCAATCTAATTATAAATATATTACAGAAACATAACATAAGCCATGACAATTATATTATGTTGTATTTATTTTTAGTCATAACTCATGGATATAAAAAATAACTGAACATTTTTTTTATGGTACTTGAATTTTCACAATTATTTTTAATTTTTTAACATGTAAAATACATTTATGACTTTACCGGATTGATAGTGGTTAGATTGTCTCTCCGACTAGTAAATCATAAAGTTTTCCAGTTCGATCACCAATCTAATTTTTTTAACATTGAAAAAAAAAACAGAAAATATATGACAGAACATGACATAAACCGTGACAATTATTATGTTGTATTTATTTTTGGTCCTAACTCATGGATATAAAAAATAACTGAACATTTTTTTTATGGTATTTGAACTTTCACAATTAGAGTGAGATTGCATTCCTACCTAGAGGTGTCAAACGGGCCGGCCCAGCACGGCACGGCCCGTTTTTCACGTGCCCGGCCGTGCTACCGTGCCGTGCCGGGCCCGGCACGGCACGGTGTGTTAAAGTCGGGCACGGCTTGGCTTGGCCAGGCGGCACGGGCGCACGGCAGGGGCAGGGCAGGCGGGGCGGGGTGGGTCGGGTCTGTTTGGACCCGACCCGCGGTCTTTTTACCGGGGGCGGGGCCCGGTTGGGTCACGACTCAGTGAGTCGTGACCGTGAGTCGCGACTCACGACTCACGCCACGGCACACGTGGCACGCCGCCAGTGCCACGCGTGCCTGCGTGAACCTGCACGGGATGGACCCGTGCCGGCGTGCCGTGCCAAGGCACGGCACGGGATTTAATTCACCCGGGCACGGTTTTTGAACGTGCCGGGCCGGGCCGGCCCGGCACGTTTGACACCTCTATTCCTACCATTTGGAATTAGTTCCATTGTGCATCTAGAACATTGCACATTTTTTTAACTCAGTTTAAATTATAATTATTTTGTAATGGAACTGCATAGGGTACATTCTCTATTGCTAACCTTTGGATCTTTCACCACTTTAATACTGTGTTTCTGCCATAAAAAATATGAACAATTCTACCTCATGTAGCCTAGCATAGTTCCATTCACATAGTTGTGAATGGGATACCTAAGATGCCTAGGCGTGGACGCAAGGGAAGCCCATGCTTGATGCTTTCATTGGTTCCAAATGATGAGCTTGTACATTGGCGAGCCATTCATAGGCCTATGGCTAGGCAAGATTTCTCCAGCATGCTTTGTTCTCTTTATGAAAAATGCAGTCCCAAATCTTTTAAATTATTTTTTTAAAATTTAAGAAATAACTTTTATGAAAATTATTATTCTTTTTGAAAATTATTCTAAAATTTAAGAAAATTTTAGAATAATTTATTAGTGTTTTTTTATTACTTTTTTTTTAATTTAAAGGAGAATAATGTTACTTCCATAAGCATTGTTTCCATTATATATCAAATTAATTGTGCAGAAAAGGAGGAAGGAAAAAAATTACAAGCACATAATATTATTTGAGGTGGTTTGATCACTTGTAACATAGATATTCTAGTGCATTAATTATGATGTTTGATTCTATTTGATAGGAGAGAACAAAAAGATTTAGATGTACATATAGGAAGAATTATGTAGAAATTATATATAAAGTTTTAATAACAAAAAAAATTGTAAGTAGATATAATTTTTAATAAAATTAATTAGAAAAACAAAATCATACAACCAATCTCAAATAGTTGGGATGTGGTTTGATTGATAATGATGATAATATATATTCTCTCAAAGATGAATTATGACATAAAAGGAAGGATCTATGTTAGAAACTCAATCAAAATAATATACATTATATATATATATATTACGATAAAATCACTAAAAAAATCATATATGGTATACATAATATTTGATTGAGAAATTTAAAAATGCTAGACAATTTTTTAAGATATTCAAAGTATTCAAAATATATTAGGGAAGAGATGATAACATATATGACAAAAAATCAAAATGAAAAATACATGTTAAGAGAAAAGATATCAAATAGGATAATTTTGATTTCGAAGATGAAACTTTGATGATAAAATTAAAATTAAAATGTGTCATTAATATGATAAATATAAATATAATTGATGATGTAAAAATAACATGATATAATATGAAAAGAAACCAATACAAACAAAATTTTGATTTATTTTTCTTTATTTTTTATCAAGAATTAATAATTTAAACTAAAATCAAAATAAATTTTGATTAATAATATGTATTCTTTTCGCTAGATATATATTAATGTAGGGTTCATTAATAGATGTCAATTAATTATATGTATCAAATGAGAGGCGAGCTATTTCACAAGAGAAATTATATATAAGTGGACCCAATCTATGTAGAGTTCACACATGAGGGTTGTGGGGCTAGCCTTAGCAAGCTAGGGGCCATACAACTAACCGTAGCTTGTGCTTGGCTAGCCACTAGCACTAGGGGTTATGTTAGGCTCTAGTGGGAAATAGTTGTGTTGTTGAGTCATTGCCCACAATGATAGTGTTGTAAAACCACTATCTTGTCAATTGTGCTGCACAACCACATTGGTTGTGAGCCTGTGTGTCGTGGATGTGTTGTACACTTATATTGTATTTTACAATAGTACAACTATGCAATTTGAATTGTATACAACATAAAATAAAAAATAAAAAAAATTAAATAATAAATTAAAAAGATTCTTCTCAACTTTAAAAGCTATGCAATATAATAATAATATAATATACATTCAATTATTATGTAAATATTTAAAAAACTAAAATTATATCTATCATGATCAATAAATATGAAATAAAAAAATGCAAGACAATTTAATTTTCAAAATTTTATATTATTGTTAGGTGATCATTGTTCACAATTATCATTTGTTTAGTTTTGATCTTAACTATTTAAAGTCTTGGTTTCTTCATGGAATTCATTTACTATGATTTTAAGAGCCATGCATATATGTTCTCGATTTTTGAAGCATATCAAAATTATTATAATATCTAATATAAAGTTTATCTTCATATTTGTAGTTTCATTCAAAATAAAAAAAAAGTCATTTTTAATATCATTTGGGATATGTGAATTCGTAATATTTTTTATTATCTCAATATAATAAATTTTTTTATATTAATCAGAGATAATTATAAATAATAATTGATATCTAAGTGTTTTGATAGCTCACATATATGTGGCGCATCACCTTATTATTTTTCATTAGCTATTTAAATAAAAAATTTATCTTTTCTAAATATGATTTTATTTATATTGTTTAGAGATTTATTATTATCATATTTATTTTTATAATATTTATATAAATTTTGTATTTGTTCATAAATTTTATCTTCTAATTTTTGTAGATGCTTTATATAATTACATATAAATTTTATAATAGTTTTGATATTTTTGACCTTAACTATAGAATTCACATAGATTGCTAAATAATGAATTGTGAAATAGCTAACTATTATTTTAAATATTTTATACTAATTTTAATAGTCACGTTACTAAAATATAAATGTTTTTTATTTTGTGTAAATGCATTATTAATATTGTATATATAATTAAATTAATTGTAAGATGTGAGAATATACATACAAACTCAAGTTCATGTTATCATAATTTTTTTTACAAAAATAAAAATTTTGCATTCTAAATTTCTAATGATATTAATTTTTTATGATTTTATCAATTTATTAGTTCCAAAATCAGCTATAATATATTAATAATTAATATATTAATTTAATATTATGTATGTTGAATTCTATTCATGTTTATTAGCAAGTTAAAAATTTTTCTCAGGCCGATTGAGTTATAAATTATTAAATTCTAGTGTATTGTTTGATGTGTTAATAAATTGTATTGAATTTTAATTATATTTTAATGAGTAATAAGCTTATTTTAAACCTGCTTATATTGTGTCTAATGAATGAGTCCCGAATTCAAAATCTATTGTCATTGTTGATATTGTGTTCCTGCATTGATATTAAGTGAAGCTCTCACTTAATGATTTTTTGTTCTACCTGTGCCAATTGCTACTGGTTTTTTGTGCAGGTATGGCATTTCAGGCGTTTAATTCTAAAAGCACTAAACATTGATCTGTATTCAGAACTAGATTATGTTGAATGGGTTGCATTAAAAAATACCAAAAATTATCAGATATGGTAATGGTTTCTTCTTGTCGCATAATTTACCGCAAATATCAGTTAAGCAAGCGCAATGCAAGTCTTGATAGGATAGATTGTATTCATAATTGCTTGCTGTAATGCCAGAATTTTCACAGGCATCACAGGCGGTGGGTTGCTGGGAGATTGGGAAATGAATTTGCTGCTGACAAAGAACTGGAATTTACCCAAAAGATACTTACACTGGATCGCAAAAATTATCATGCCTGGTCTCACAGACAGGTGTTTGATTCTTCTTCATAAGCACCCATTCCTCCTTTTAATAACAGAGTACTTTTTTTATTTTGTTTTTGTTTTTACTATTCTTTAGTGGGCGCTCCAAACATTAGGAGGATGGGAGGAGGAACTCAATTATTGTGAACAGCTTCTGAAAGCGGATATCTTCAACAATTCTGCGTGGAACCAGGAATGTTTAATTGTCCTTATTATTCATTATTATCATAGTTAGATTATAATAAAATCCATTTTTGAAACAGAGATATTTCGTGGTGACTAGATCTCCTTTGTTGGGAGGGCTAGAGGCCATGAGAGATTCTGAGGTGAGGTTCACAGTGGATGCCATTTTGGATAAACCCAAGAATGAGAGTCCATGGAGGTACCTTAGAGGTCTTTACAAAGATGACATGATGCTCTTTATTACTGATCTTCAAGTGGCTTCTGTGTGCTTAAAGGTTATTCAATCTAAAGATGATCATGTTTTTGCTTTGAGTTTTCTTCTCCATCTCCTTTGTCATGGATTTGAGCCATCTGAAGAGCTCATAAGTGTAGTTAATGGTTTGGGAAGCTCGCCTGCAGATTCTTTACATACCAACTTGAAAGAAACTGTATGCTCTCTCTTGGAGCATTCAGATCCTATTCGAGCTAACCATTGGAGATGGCGCAAGAATCATCTGCTTTCTGCCCCTTACAGCACAAATTAATTTTTTTTTTTTTGTTTTTTGTTTTGCATTGAGCAAGGAAACTATCTAAACAAACAATTTAAACGAGTTATTCACCATGGAGTAACCACAATAATCAGCAAAGATGCTCTATTAATCTGATTTCTTATTGTCTTCTTGTCTGTCTGCAGCAATCTTTGGGTTAATTTCATCTCTCTCACAGAAATATCTTTCAAAAGCTTTCGGTAGAAACTGAGGTATTAAGAACCCAAAAAGGTTAATGGAGAAATATATAATGTTGGCCACTGCGAGGACTCTCCCAAACCAATGCCATGCTGTGTCCTGCACTACCACAAAAAAAAAAACATTGGTATTATGCAGTGCAGTTAATGCAACTAAGTTTTAACTGCTGTACCTGGAAAGAGGCATTGACAGGCAGCACCTTGCTGAGCCACACAATGTGCAGCCAATTGGAAATAATGAAAATCCTTCTCACCGTGTAAAGCAATGGCACCATCGATCTCACAGGAGAGGAGAACAAGGAGAACCCACTTATTATGTTCTCTGTGAGTATTTGGCATGAGAGCAAGAATAAATGGGGCGTTGCTGATCTCACTGCATGATCATCGCCCCTTGCAAACCCCCCGAGCACGTACGCCAATGGCAGGAACAGCCCAATTGTAGTTCCCACGACAACATATAGCCTGAACAGCTTGCTTCCATGAATAATCTCTTGCGAGC
Source organism: Sapria himalayana (assembly GCA_029783825.1). Lineage (NCBI taxonomy): Eukaryota > Viridiplantae > Streptophyta > Magnoliopsida > Malpighiales > Rafflesiaceae > Sapria > Sapria himalayana. The sequence goes on from JAREIK010000345.1 coordinate 386,214, forward strand.
CCAATCTTCCTCCGCTAATTGACGGAAACGCGAATCGGGATAGAGCTAGAAGATAAACCGTGGCGAAAGCGGGGAAGACAAGATCATGAAGCGGAACCAAGCCACTAGCGGAGAAAACCATGATAAATGCTACAAGCTGCAGTTCTATCACTCGCAAAGACCCCATCATGCCTCCCATCATTGATTGCTGCTGGCGCTGGGGGTTTGTTGCCTTCGGCGCTGATTCACCTGATTCGCTTCTAGGTGCTACTGCAAGAGAGATGCCTGACATGGTTGCTTCAAAGATGTGTTGTCTTTCTAATTCTATCAATTTAACATCAAAACAAATATCAATGCAACATAACAATTCCAAACACCTGAACATAACAAAACAACTTAAGAGTTGTTATTCTAATTATAACAAAACAATTACAAACTTCTTTTAACTGGCTCATTCATGTTAATCCATGAACGACAATAAAAGCTATATTTTTTTTTGTGTCCCACCAAGGGGCATTTGAAAAATCATATTCATAATCGAACGTGAAGTGTTCCTCAAACCAGTTCGAATCACACGTTATTTTATGTTGATGCTGCTGCATTCTTCGATTACGTCTCTCGTAAGTCAACGAAGACCGTATGAACATGTAAAATCATACAGTCATAATCAAAAATAACCAGGCACATGAAATATCAACAAGTAGAAGAACAAAGAGAAAACGCCAAGTTACCCTCCAGATCAACTCCTACAACAAAACTGTCTTTGATATCGGAAGAAGAAGACTCGGTGAAGCACGCGCACAGTATTATGCTATCAGAAAAGGGACGCACGGTGGTTTCGCAATGAAGTGCGCGTGTTTGCATCTGACACGTGCGTCGTTATGCGTGGGAAACTAGCTGAAGAACACGTGTCCAATGTTTTCGTGTTAAAAAAAAAATCGATTCTATTCGCTAACTTGTCCACTGATAGGATAGGTGTGGTATGGTAAAGCAAATGTATAAATGTTAAAGAAAAAGGGACCAAAAATAGAAATCCGTTTTTGTCTCAACGTGGCACGTCAGCACACGGGGATACAACGTTGGCATTCGACAACAAGTAACATTAGCTTTGGGTGTTAGGACTAAGGCAACATTAGTTTTACACGGGCACGGGCAAAGACACGGACACACAAATTTGTATTTATATATGCATATATATATATATATGAGTATATATGATTTTATATATGTTTGTATATATGCATATATATGTGTGTGTGTGTGCGCGCGCGCGCGCGCGTTCGTGTGTGTATTTATATATGTTTATATAAATGTATAAACATGTATAAATATATACATATAAATATAAATAAATAAATAAATAAATAAATATATATATATATAAATATGACTGTGGTTTAGAATAATTTTCATTACTTTTTTATTTTTTTATTTTTTAGGGCCCTCACACTTGATGATGGGACAATTGAATTTTTAATTTTTAGTGCGCGAAAACATAACTATTTTACGTTTTGATGAACTTTTTTTTTTATTTTAAAAAATCTATTTTTTTAATTTTGGGTGTGTATTTGGTCTACCAAAACACATTTCTCTCATGGAAAATAATCTAGTTACAAAATAAAAATATTTATATTTTAGTCTCCATTTCAAAAAATATTAATAAAAAATATTTTATGTTTTGAGACTAAAAAAATTGTTAATAGGCATAAACACTTTTATTTCCATGCCATTCATATAAATTCATTAAATAAAACATTATATTTTTTTATGTGAAAACTAATAAATGCATAACATCCTAAATTTGTGTTATGCATCAACTCGTTTGTACATAATGTTATGAATTCGTTATGCATACACAATAATTCATGTTAGGCATACAATATTCATAAACATGTTATGTTTTGCATAACATATTTATGGATAACGTGTACGTTTTTATGGATAATGTAATGTGTTTATGAATAATGTTATGTATAACATGAGTTAATGTGTATGCATAAAGAGTTCATAACATTATGCATAAATTAATTTATGCATAACACGAGTTTATGCATAACATGAGCTTATGCAGAATATGAATTCATAATGTTATACATAAACTCATTATGCATAAGTTGGTTTATGCTTAATGAAAATATTTTATTTTATTTAAAGAATTTATATGAATGACATAGATAGATAAAAGGTATATGCTTAATAATATTTTTTGCTAGCCCCAAAATATAGATATTTTATGTTTTGAGTATTTTTTTTTATTAATAATTTTTGAAATGGGGACCAACACATACTTTTTATTTGTGTTGGACTCCCTAAACATAAATTTTCTAAATGTTAAATTAAATGTAATAATTTCTAATCAAAGCACATGATTTGAAAAGGAAAACATTTTATTTTTTTTATTATTCTTTTATTATTTTATTCTTTTGTACATGTATTAAATGCATACATAAATAGTATTGTGTGTACAACTATTTTGATAATTCATTTTTCATAATGATATGAACTTCAATTTTTCTCTTTCGCTTTCATGCACTCTTCCTCTCAAAGTGGAATAACTCATGCAAATTATCTCTTATTTTTTTAATATTTGGTATCATAGTTTAAATTCCACAGTTAGATCTTATCTCTTCTCATCTTCTAATTCTTTCCATCTTCTCTTCATCTTCTTGATTCCTATGGAAGAGTGAAAGCCTTCCTCCATTTATGTGATATTTGATCAAATTGATTTGAGAAATAAACACATGTATCTAATAGATCTTAATGTCAATCTACAAAATCTACAAGATTCATGTTAAATCTCAAACATATATAAGTCACAAACTTATTCATGACCTAGATCTCCATAATTTTCAAAATCTAGTTACAAATCTAGTGACTTAATGTCTTCTATAAATACCTTCACTTTCAGTCCAGTCTTCCCCTCAATTCAATATTTTAAGGTGATAACTATGATTTCAAGAGTGTACAAATGAGGATGCTATTCATGTAACAAGATGTATGAGAATTGATTAAAGAATGGTTTACAAAACCAAAATATCTTTCAACTCTAGAAGAAAAAGAAAAATTATTATGAGAGAAATAAAGAAACTAGAAGCTAATGCTTTATTATTCATTTAGCAAGAGGTAAACAATAGTATTTTTCCCAGAATAACGAGATTAAATAAAAACAAGGAGGCATGATATCTATTACAAAAGGAGTTCTAGACTTCTAGTGTAATAAGAAAGATCTATGAATTAAGCTCCAATCACTCAATAAAGACATTGAGAATCCGAGGATGAAAGAAAAATAATCACTGAATAAATTCTCTACAAATTTTTTTGAAGTTTGTCATCAACTCAAGTTACATGGAGAAGAAATCCCAAAAAAAGACTGGTTGAGAATTTGCTTTTCAAAATTTAAATGAGAATTATGATTTGATAGTATCTATGGTTGAGGAGACAAAAGAACTTGCTCAACTCATCCTTTAGTAACTTTTAAGCACATCAATGATCAAGATTCATAAAGATATGAAACAAAACATACTACAAAGAATTTTAATTAAGGGAGATTAAAAGGCATAGATGAGAAAGAAACAATGAAAACAGAAATATAACCATCTTTTAGAATTATCTTTCATACACTTGCAACATATGGAAAAAGAATAATGACTCTAAAGGCTGTTTGTATAAGTGAAATTCACTATGTTATAATTGTAAAAAATTGGTCACTTACCTAAAAATCACAAATAGAAAAGCCTTCAACAAGAAAGTTGTGTTGAAGAGAAATCAATAGAGGAAAATCTATTCTACATCTCAATTTTCTCTATAAATCAACCATCATGTATCTAATTTTTGAATAGTGGATGCTCAAATCACATGTCTTGTAATATATGATTATATATGAAGTTACAAACATCTATAAGTTTACAAGTAAAGATGGTGAATGAGGTTCTTATAGATGTAAATATTAAAGACTAAGTCAAAGTACCCACACTAAATAGCAAGAAGTTTATTAATGATGTACTATTGGTTCCAAATCCAGATCAAAATCTATTAAGTGTTGGAAAATTAATGCAGAAAAGGTATAAGATGTTTTTTGATAAAAGTCAATGTATCATATTCGAAAAATAGCCCAGAAGCATTATCTGGAAGGTGGAGATGTCTACAAGTAGAAATTTTCTTCTAAACCTTGGTTATAAAATTCACTCTGCTTTGAAAATGTAAATAATACAACTATTAGGCCTCGAACATAGATGATTGAGGAACTTGAACTATAAAAGCTTAAAGTTCTTTAACTAGATGAAAATGACAAATGGACTACCTTCTAAAATACAAATACTCATATCTATCTATGACAAATGTGTAATGGGAAACCAGTCCAAATAACCTTTTCTAAGAGGAGTTGCGTGGAGATCATCCCTAGCACTTGACTTGGTCCATACTAAAATTTGTGGATCAATGCCAGTTCCATTTCTTTCAAGAAATAATTATTTTATGTGGTTTGTAAATGATCATTCAAAGATTATTTGTCTATACTTTATATAATTCAAATAAAAATCTTTTAGAGTATTTCTAAAGTTCCAGAACATGATTGAGAGAAAATCTCTAAATGATATAAAAACTATCACAAGTGATTAATGATTAGATTTCATTTCAAAGACAACTATCAATCCCTTAAACACCACAACAAAATGATGTAGTTGAAAGAAAAATAGAGAAGAGGGGGAAATCACTAGAGTAATGCTAATAGAGAAGAATATGCGGAAATACTTTTCGGTAGAGGTAGTAAACACTACTGTTTACCTCCTTAATCAAAGTCCAACCTAACTCTGAAGTCCCTCACACTTATACAAGTTTGGAGTGGAAGGAGACCATCTATTCATCTTGAGTGTTTTTGATAGTCTATGATACTCTTAAGTACCCAAATAAAAGAGGAATAGCTAGATAATACTTGCCAGAAATGTTTCTTAGATGATATAGTCTTAACTAAAAAGTTTATAGAATATATACCTTGGATGATAATACTTTTCAAATAGGAAGAATGTACTATTTAATTAACATGTAATCTAGAGTAAGGAAATAGAATTATCCAAATCTCTACCTTGATTTATAGAGGAAATTGATATACTCATCAAGCAAGTTAAGTTAGTTTTTAAACATTTGCTTAATTAGGCCTAACACAAATGGCATGAGAAAGGCACAAAGAGAGAGAGAGAGAGAGAGGAAGAACGAGTGGGGGGAGGGGGGGGAGCAAGTAAGAGCTGCCAACTTTTTCTAATTCATTTATATAAAAATTACAACAGAGAGAGAGAGAGAGAGAAAAAGAGTGAGGGAGCGAGGAAAAGAGAGGGGGTGAAAAAGAAAGATTGCAACTTTTTCTAATATGTTTAGAGAAAGCCAACAACATTCGAGAGTGATAAATCGAGAGGGAAGAAGAGCTTCCAACTTTATCTAATATGTTTAGAGGTTGTAGTGTTCAAAAGAAGAGAGAGGGGGAGGCAAAGAGAAGGGAAGAGGGAGGCCAACTTTATCTACTATGTTTAAAGGTTGCACTGTTCAAAATGAGAGTGAGGGGGTGGCAAAGAGAGAGTGTGACAGGAAAAGGGGAAGGTAGATCGAGGTAGCAAGGGGGAGGCAGAGAGAGAGAGAGAGAGAGGGAGGGAGAAGGAGAGAGGAAAAAGTGGATCGAGGGAAGGAGGGAGTGAGAGACTTAGAGAAAGGAAGTGAAAGAGGGAGGGAAGAAGAGAGGGTGAGAAAAAAAAGGGGAGGGGGGGGGGGGGGGGGGGTGGGCATTAATCAAAATTATTGTTGAAAAATTCTTTCTATATCTATTTTTTAACTCTCAAAGTATATCTATATATAGAGCTTATATTTTCTTTAATTAAAAGAAGATCTTTCCTTTTCAAAAAAAAAAAAATCATTCCATTCATTTAAGAGAAAGTCTATCTCTTTAATTTAAAATAGAGTCATTATTTCTTTTTAAAAGAAAGTATTTTTTTTTTCAAAGAAAGTCACTACCTCCCTCCTGTGATTTAAATGAATTTAAATTAAAGTTCATTAACTATTAATGGACTTAACTCAGGATAGCTAATGTGTTATAGAGAGAGCTTTTATAACATCTCATTATAACTCATTCTTGTTTGTGACCCAATATATCCACTTACTGTTGGCAGCATTGCCTACATAATATTTTAAGATCTCAAGTTATAATTGGTCTCTAGCAAGATATTATAACTACCAAAATTAAGTGAATATAATGACTCAAAAAAAACTTTTCATAGTATGATATCAGTCATTTGTCACATGAGATCTTGATTAAACATAGAGTGTGAAACATGTCATCTTTATACAACTTAATCATTCATTGATTCTCAAGAAGACTAGCTAAACAAATAATATTAACCACCTTTATCAATCTCATTTGAGAATGACCATGTATTTCTTAATCTTACTTATTGAGAGTCTAAAAGACATCTCACTCAATTAAAAGCAGGACAAATTCATTCAGCATCACTCATATTTCTATACATAACTTACTATTCATCTAGTCTATATTACCATCCTATAATCTATACTTACCATCCTATAATCTATATTACCATCCTATAATCTATATTACCATCCTATAATCTAGATGACTTTGGGCCATGTCAAGATATGAAGCTTTTCGTCTAGGAATCCATGGAGAATTCATGTTGGACTCAAATTTCACTATGATAATGAGAATTACTGGTGACACAACCCATGTAGTGTTTCTCATAATAGGTCTATCCACTATCATACTAGTAACATGTATCTATGTTCTGAGTAACATTCTATATTCATAATTAGCAAAAAAAAATCATGAGCAGGTCTTGGAAACCATAAAAATCTTACTTTATTATTATTCTCATAAAAATGATTGACTATGGAATATTTAGAATAGTATTTTTATGCGTTAAAATTTTACTATTATGTTACATACTTGATGACATAAGACAAAATTGACTATTCATTGATCTCATTTATCAAGCTAAAATACAATGCAATGATAATGTATATGCTATTGGGGTTGGGTATACCACAAATAATCTTCCACTTTCATGTTACATACTTGATGACATAAGACAAAAGTGACTATTCAAGGGTCTCATTTATCAAGCTAAAATATAATTTAAATAGCAAAATAACATAATAAATGCCTCATATATTAAATATTATTGTGAAATGATAATGCATTTGCTATTAGATAAGAACATACCACCAATAATCTTCCACATTCCTAAGCTTAATCAAGTATAACTCAAATGCCTATTGATCTAATATGACTATCATGCTTTGACTCTAGAAGAAGCTTAGTCAAAGGATCAATAACTTTATCATCAATATGAACTTTGCATATCTCGACATATACTCTTTTAATGATCTCATGGATAAGGTAGAAATGCCTGAGTATTTGCTTGAATAATTGATGTGATTTGGGCTCCTTGGATTGAGAAATAGCCCCAATTCAACCACAACAGAGGACCGAGTTCGTAATGCTAGAAACAATACTGAGTCCATCAATAAACTTTATGATCCAAACTACCTTTTTAACTACATTTGAATCATTTATATACTCAACCTCTATAGTAGAATTGGCTATGATATCTTTCTTGGAACTTCTCCAGCTCATAGCACATCCATTCAAACAAAACACAAAATCAAATTGCAATCTAGATCTATCCAAGTTAGACTGAAAGATAACATCGGCATATCTACTTATAACTCGCTCATTTTCTTGTCCACCATAGATCTAGAAAATATCCTTAGTTCTTTTTAAGTACTTAGTATATTCTTTATTATTATCTATTGATATTCACCTAGATATGACTAAAATCTACTTGTCATACTTAAGGCATAAGAGACATCATGTCGAGTGCAAAGCATGACATACATGATAGAGCCAACATCCAAAAAAGGTTAGATTTTATCCCTATGCTCTCTCTCATCCTTCATGGAAGGACAGTAAGACTTACTAAGCTTAATGTCTTGAGATAGTGGCAACAAACCTCTCTTAGAATATTGCATACTAAACCACTTTAGCACTTTGTTTATATACCCACTATGACTTTGGATGAGTATCATTGATATCTATCTCTATAAATATTTATACCTAGAATACATGTGGATTTTCCAATTTCTTTTCATTGAAAAACATTTCTAATGAGTAAGATGTCATCCTCATAAAGCATTAAAAAAATAATTGTACTCCCACTTACTTTCTTGTATACCCTAGGCTCATCTTCATTTTTGACAAAACTAAATTTTACCTCTTCAAAATGAAGATTCTAGCTTCATGAAGATGTTTTAATGTATAAATGGATCTTTGAAGCTTACATACTTTACTAGGATACTTAGAAGCGACAAAACCCTCGGCTTGTTTCATGTACACATCCCTGAGTAAGTTTCCATTAAGGAACACTATCTTCGCATCCATTTGAAAAATCTCATACTCATAGTATATAGTGATGAAAAATATAATCCTAATATATTAAAGCATATTAACAAGTAAAAATGTATCATCATAGTCTATACCATGAGTTTTTTTGAAACCTTTTGAAATAAGTCAAGACTTGAAGGTCATAATATATTGATCTTATGAACCTATCTACAATCAATAAGCTTAGCACCCTCAGGTGGATCATCTAAAATCCAAACTTGGTTATCATACATTAATTATATCTCAAGCTTCATGGCTTGTAGCCATTTTCCAAAGTCTAGCTTCATCACTACTTTATGATAGTTTTTGAGCTCATTTAGGTCCACAAGTTCCATAGTTTTATCATAAGTGATGAGAAATCCATATCTCTCAACTCTTGATGAATCCTACTAGACCTTCATGAGTATTGTGTAGAAAATGTTGACTCAACAACTAGTTGAGTCTAGTAGAATCTCTATAGGAAGACTCAGTGAGAACTTATATTTCTTGATTTTTTTCAAGAGTTATTTTACTTTCACTGACTCATTTGGACATGATTTTTTTTTCCAAAAAAATTTCAATTATGAGCAATAAACACTTTGTTTTAAGATGATATGTAAAAGTAGTACTCTTTTGTTGCCTTTAGATACCCCACAAATAAAAACTTTTTAGATATGGGTACTTGCTTATCAGAAGTCTGATGTTTTAAATAAGCTTCACAATCTTAAATTTTAAGAAAAGACAAACCAAGATGCTTTCCTATCCGCATCTCACGTTGTGTATTATTAATGGCTTTTGATGGAATTCTATTTAATAAGAATGTAGTAGTCTCTAAAGCATAACCCCAAAATGATATTATAAAATATATTTGAGTCATCACATTTCGAATCATATCTAATAAGGTTCGATTTTTCCTTTTAGATATATCATTCCATTGTGGTGTTCTAGGTGGAGTAATTTTGTGAGACTATCCTACAATCCTTAAAATGATCAATAAACTCTTAGGTTAAATATTCATTACCTCAATTGGATTAAAGTACCTTGATATTCTTTCCAAGCTGATTTTGTAGTTCATTCTTGAATAACTTGAATTTTTCAAATGATTCAGACTTCTGCCTTATTAAATAGATGTAATCATATCTACTAAAATCACTGACCATCTCATTACCTCAGTAAAGATAATGAAGCACTAATAACCTTTTCTAGAAATTGAACTTATTGGTCAACAAACACCTATATGTATCAGGTTTAATAAGTAACTGACCCTCTCATTCTATCTAGTAAAAGGAGCTTTGGTCATTTTTCCTAGTAAACAAAATTCACATATTTCAAATGATTCTAAGTCGAATGAATGGAGAAGCCTATCATGATGGAGCCTTTATATGCATTTCACATTTATATGGCATAAACAACAATGCCAAACGTAAGTTGGATTCAAGTCACCAGACTTGAACCTTTAGGTATTGATGTTATAGATGAGCTTGAGTTGTTCTATGTTTAGAACGTAGAGACTATTTGATAATGAGTATTCCAATAAAATATGTCTTCAAGATAGATGGAGAAAATATTATTCTTATTAATAAAGTGAAATCCAACATTTCTAAATAAGAAACTTAAATGATATATCTGCTCACAATAGGCACATAAAAATAATTCTTAAATTATAAAAGAAGTCAACTAGGCAAAGTTAAATCATAAACTAACATAGCTAATGCAACAAGAATTGCTCCATTCCCCACTAGTAGATTGACTATGCCTTTAACCAATGATCTACTGCTTCATTTACCCTTCACATTTACACAAATATGAGATCCATATCTTGTATCAAATGCGCATGAATAGTAGTATATAGATTGATATTTATAACATAAATACTTGAAGTGGTAGTCTCAAAATTTTATTTCTTTCTCAAATCTTCCAATTAGAGCATAAAATTGATCTTCCAATGAACTTTATGATTATAGAAGAAGCAACCTCTCTCTTTGGATGACTTGAGATTTTTGAACTTGGACTTGGAATGAACATAGAAATCTTGACCTTATTTCCTTTGCCATCTCCTTTTCTTTTTATGTCTTCTTTATTCTAAACCATGAGAATTGCATATATGTTTTTAAATATTATCTTAAACATTCTTTAACATTCCATTCAACTCATCAATAGATTTTTTCATACTATCCATATTAGTAGCCAACTCATGACTAATAAGACTACCAAGTTTATCAAGATGATCAATAAAACCTTTCATATTTAGTACATGTGCACTTATTAAAGTGCTAGGAGTCATCTTTCATGTATACAATGCCTTGGTTATTTCAAATATCTTTTTTCGTGATTACTCTGGTAACATTTTCTTGAGATGCACTATCATGTCAAATACTTCCAATTCATTAAATTTCTTCTAATGATTAAAGTTCAAAGCCATTCAAATGCTTAGAGTTCTTTAGGAATTTTATTAATACGGACACTTCGCTTCCTTTCTTGTTTGAGGACAATTTTCAAACTTTGAGACTAAACATGATAGTTTGTCCCATTGAGTTTTTATTTTTGAAGGATAGATCAAAAAAAAATATTGGTGTGTTGTTTGATGTCATTAGTATACGTACAAAACATGTAAAATATTTAATAAATGAGGTCAATAAAACCCCCCACTAAAATTAATAACTTCTTTAATTGACACAGATATAATCGTATAGTTTCCTAGTGGGCTGTGATTCATGTTTGACTTAATAATTTAGTTTATCCTTGGCATAACACTTGCATTTAGGATAACTAGGTAGGGATCTCTTTCTAATTATATCACATATAGTTCTTGTTGTTTTATAGGATTTGACATCACATGCCTTGGTAGGTTAAATCTTATCTCTCATGCCTTGGTAGGTAAAATCCTATCTTTCATGCCTCGGTAGGTTAAATCCTATCTCTCATGCCTTGGTAGGTTAAATCCTATCTCTCTTGCCTTAGGCTCAAAACTATTTTGCTAGCCTAGTTAAGTCAAACCATATTTAATTTTTAAATATCACAATTATTTATCTTGTCTTCCTAAGATGGGCCAATACACTCTTCTTTAAAATAAATTAAATTATGACAATCCAAGTAATGACAAGTATTAAATAATGGAAGGTATTTTATGGCATAATATATTATGTGATTAAAATTTCAAGTTATTAGGCATACTTATCAACCCATACATGTATCACATACAAATACATTTTCAAGTATAAGAATAAATGGGACATGACATGACCCATTTCTTATGGTGATCTCCAATAACCATTATGGTTATTTATGATTTTTTTTAAGCACAATTTAATAGCAAACACACAAAGTTTCACTAATATAGCTAAGGTATGCCGATTTGAGTAGATCCACTGAATCCTATGCACCATTTGCTTCTATGTGCAAAATACACACAAAACCATAACAAAAGATGTGCCAGAAGTTATATGGCTAAAATAAGAAATTAAAAACATAAACATAAGTAAAAATAACACTGGTGAGCCACTTTCCACATATTCTCCTTTGCGTCACTTATATGCAGCCATCCTTCTAGCCGTCCTCAACCTATCTCATACCTGCAATACAAAAATAGAACAAAAACCCAAAACAAAATATGAAGAGGATAACTTGAGTTCTTGTCCCTTCTCCATCTCATGACTCTCACTTAATCATCTAAAGATATTGCTGACCTGTAATTAACACTCAAAAGAACTATTAGAAAAACAACAACAATAAGAAATAATGACACAGAGCTGCCTTTTCTTACTATTTAATGATTACCCCTTAACCATTCCTTATCTTCACAGGCTTGTCTATACGAATGATGACCTTCTTTCTTAAGCATTCTTAATGGGTTTGTCTCCAAGAACAAACAAGCTTTCATTCTTCTTCTTCTTCATTACAAGTAATACTATACTATCCTATGCTAAAATAATAAATAAGAAAAAAAAGAGACCCATATTGTGTTAATAAAAATTTCCTTCATGGAGGTCATATTTAAATATTACAAACCAATAAATAATACATGCTAACCACATAAAATTAAGAGCCATGTCTTATGCTATTCAAATTGGATTTAAACACATTAAGCACAGAATCAAACTATGAATATATTTAATATTAGTGTTTATTGCATAAAGAAATTTTAAGGCATTATGTAGAGTATCCAATGGTCCCGCTCTTTAATCACATTATTAACAATGCTTATTTCACCAACAATGATTATTAAACAATTTTACTAACGATCCTAATAATATTAGAATGGAATAAATATTATTAGTAAATGATTGTTATTATCCACAATAACAATTATAATCCACATTAAAACATAACACATTATATCATATATAGTAAATTAGATTCAAGAGATTGCATGAGCTTTGATACTACTATTAGTAAATTGTTAGATTTCATAATCTATGAATGCATCAAAAATAAAAATTTTAAATGATGAAATTCATCATGATCAAATAAATTTGATGAAAGTAATTATTAAGGAAATTTAGATATTACCTTTTGTAAATCAAAGCTAAGAGATTACAAGATGCAAATGTCCTTTAATAGTATCCAAATGAATAATTAGTAAATAGGGTGGGTGAGCTAGTACCAAAATCTTTGTTCCACAAAAATGATTAGATCTATCCACATGATTTGGATTGAGCTTTTTTTTAGATTTATATGAAAGCTCACAAAATATTATTAAAAAAGTTTATCAATATCTATTTTTTAACTCTTGAAGTATATCTATATGTAGAGCACATATTTTCATTGTTTAAAGAAAATAATTTCCTTTTTAAAAGAAATCCAAGCAATCCATTTAATAGAAAATCAATATTTCTTTAATTGAAAAAAAAAATTATTAGGGAGAATTATGTTTTGGGGTGCTCTCTCAGAAAAAAATTAAGAATTTAAAACTTATCTTTTTAAATTTGAAAAAATGTCACAAAAATTTTAAAAAATTGAAATTTGGGGTACTCTATTACGTTTATCCTAAAATTCCCTCAATAAATCCATAATCTAAAATTTAGTAGGACTAATAAATTTTTTTTAAGACATTCCCCCTGGCCCATAGGCCCTTGCCCTCTCCCATTGGCATTCGCCCTTGGCCCTTTCCCATTGGCATTCGCCCTTGGCCCTTTCCCATTGGCATTCGCCCTTGGCCCTTTCCCATTGACATTCGCCCTCTCCCATCACCTAGAGCCCCTCACTCTCTCCCATCTTTTGGAGCCCCTCTCCCTCTCCTATCGACCAGGAGACTCTCGCCATTTACCACATCACCCCCCACTTTTCTTTCCTCTTTCGTTTAACTATTTCTATCTCCTTATAATTAGGCCTTCGCCCCTCACCCCTTGCGCCTCTTTCCTCATTCCTATAACTTGGCTCTCTCCCTTCGTCCCTCACCCCTCGTCCATATCTTCTTGCTAGTCGGCCCTCACTCAAACATCATCGATGCCCGCACAATTTTATTGGGAATTTTGGAAAACCATAATCTTCTTCCTCCGAAGATACTAGAATCCAACAAAATGGTGCTTGCATATATAAACACATTTTCTTTCGTTCTTCCTTGCACCTTGTTCATTTCATTTAGTCGCAAGGTATGTATACAAACATATACATCTTAATTTTCCCACTAAAAACTCATTCATATACGCAGTATGGATGCATATATATATATATATATATATATATATATATATATATATATATATATAAACACATCTTCATCCTTAAGAATCCAACTTTTCAAGAAAGTATATCTAAATTTTCATACACACATTCTATACATTTGTAATTTCATTTATATATTCACCTTGTTCATTTCATACACACATTCTACATTTGTAATCTAATTTATATATTCACATATGTATCTAAATTTCTAAAAAGTGTGTCACTATATTTAGTGTGTCACTATATCTAAATTTAGCTTCTATCTAGGGCTAGATCCAAGGCGCATGAATAAGAATTATGAGAAATAATTCTGAAACACTATTGTGGACTTTCATTGAGAACTAAAGGTTCCATGAGATATATTTTGAATTATCTCATGTGAATTCTTTTCCAATGTCAAGCTAAATTGAGCTATAGGGTTGTTTATATTTTATTTCATGTGATGGATACATTATTTATGGATTATATGTTTAGATTATGTTGTGGGTTTGCTACTAATAAACCTTGTATTTATTTATAACTAAAATTTGAGTTTTACTATTAGTAGGTTTGTGTGTGTTATCATAGCGAATGATGATGGATAAGCTATGAAGTATGCTCGAGTATTATGGTATCAAGGAAGTAACAATACTTCTGATTATGATACATGAGATAAATATATATGTCAAAGCTCAATATTGAGCTAAGTTTAATCATGTGAGTATGATGCTTATGAAGCTGAAAGTATGTATACTTTTATAAGTGAATCTATTGTGTATATCTAAAATGAACTTGCCCTCAATTGATGTTAAAGTTTTATAGAATATTATCCTAAGGGTTTCACCTTTAGAGTCATGTATCATCTTGGTAGATTGTGATAAGTAATCAATGAGATGTGCATTGGTGGAGATGACTCATAAGATGATGATAATTCTATGAGTTACTTTCTATCATATGACTCCAATTAATAAAATTTGAGGAAAAGTATATGTTAATTATATGATTATGAAACTTACAAAGTCAAAAGTGCAAATACTTTTAATACTATATTAGTTCATATTTAATAATACATGAAGCTAGAGAATAAGAAAACTTATATGATGCAACTATAAAGGATAATTGATGAGTTATCTAAAAGTTATGGACTTATGAATGAACATAAAGTAGTGATGATTTTTTGTTTAGGTGGTAAAGTGAAAAAAGAATAACTATGACGGGACCAACATTAGTGAGGAACCAATAGGTGACAACCACCTTTTATGCTAGTAAGATACTATGGCATTTTCACAGTAATCCAACATTTGCTCTATAACTAAGTACAATAACAAATAGGAAATTTAGATAGACCTTCATGTGTAATAAAATGAAGGAATCCTAGAATCTAAGATTCTAACCAAAAACCTAGTTTTATCCTTTTGACTAGAGCATCAATTAATTCTTTGTTGGTTAATCAAACTACCTACATAATTCTTTTGGGATTGATACCTAAATAAAAATATACTTTGCTACTTGTATGACCCATATATTTGTGGGACTAGTTAGATAAGTGACCCTTGCTTAATAAGCATTTGAGACTTTACTCGACCTTAAAATGTAGGAATCATAACAAAGTCCTAATAAGTTTCTGGTACCATTTCCAATTATTGTTTAATTTAGTTCATCCACATTTGTTGACATAATAATACTTTAAAAAAATAGTTCTATTTTTAGTAGTTTGGATAATATATCTTATTTTTGTATCTTGATTTGTATTATTTGTCTTGTGTTAGTTTTATGTATCTTTTGGTTTAGTATTTTATTTTTTTTTATTTTTTAGCTACAAATCAATCAAGTGAAACTTAGGAATTGAGTTAATATCTTGAAACTTAGAAAGTGAGAAAATCAAAAAAGAAGAACTTTGGTAATCAAAGATAAACATGCACAACCCAATTTATCAATATGAAGAAACCTATGTTCTACCAAGTGGTAATTTCTATCTCTGACCTAATACTAACTTGAATCAATTCTATTATTAACATGTAGTAAGTTATAGAGATATCAGATATGTGAACCATTAAGGTATTATATTCCATTATCATTATCCAACCTCTAAATCTTCATTCGAAGATAAAAGAAAAATAGGTAAGATAATTTGAAATGAGATTTGAAAGTATGATATAGCACTTTCTTTAAGCATGCCTGGGTGAGTATTTTCAAATCTCATTTCAAATTATCTTACCTACTTTTATTTTATCTTCGAATGAAGATTTAAAGGTTGGATAAGGATAATGAAGTACAATACCTTAATGGCTCACATATCTGATATCTCTATAACTTACTACATGTTAATAATAGAATTGATTCAAGTTGGTATTAGGTAAGAGATAGAAATTACCACTTGGTAGAACATAGGTTTCATCATATTGATAAACTAGGCTGTGCATGTTTATCTTCAATTACCAAAGTTCTTCTTTTTTGATTTTCTCACTTTCTAAGTTTCAAGATATTAGCTCAATTCCTAAGTTTCACTCTATTGATTTGTGGCTAAAAAATAAATAAAATACTAAACCAAAAGATACATAAAAGTAACACAAGACAAATAATACAAATCAAAATACAAAAATCAGATATATTATCCAAACTACTAAAAATAGAACTATTTTTTTCAAGTATTATTATGTCAACAAATGTGGACTAACTAAATTAAACAATAATTGGAAATGGTACCAGAAACTTATTAGGACTTTGTTATGATTCCTACATTTTAAGGTCGAGTAAAGTCTCAAATTCTTATTAAGCAAGGGTCGCTTATCTAACTAGTCCCACAAATATATTGATCATACAAGTAACAAAGTAGATTTTTATTTAGGTATCAATCCCACAAAAATTATGTAGGTAGTTTGATCAACCAACAAAGAATTAACTGATGCTCTAGTCAAAAGGATAAAACTAGGTTTTTGGTTAGAATCTTAGATTCTAGGACTCCTCCATTTTATTACACATGAATGTCTATCTAAATTTCCTATTTGTATTGTACTTAGTTATAGAGCAAATGTTGGATTACTGTGAAAATGCCATAATATCTTACTAGCATAAAAGGTGGTTTTCACCTATTGTTCCCTCACTAATGTTGGTCACATCATAGTTATTCTTTTGGCACTTTACCACCCAAACAAAAAATCATCACTACTCTATAGTTATTAATAAGTCCATAACTTTTAGATAACTCATCAATTATCCTTTATAGTTGTATCATATAAGTTTTCTTATTCTCCAACTTCATGTATTATTAAATATGAACTAATATAGTATTAAAAGTATTTGCACTTTTGACTTTGTAAGTTTCATACTCATATAATTAACATATATTTTTCCTCAAATCTTATTAATTGGAGTCATATGATAAAATTACTCATCAATCTTATTAATCAGACTGGTTAGACGTGTCTAACCAGTCTGAGTCTTTCACCCAAAAATCTAGTCATTATTACTATTATCCACACACATATTTGTTTATGCTATGCAATGCCATATGGCTCCATTGCTCACTATCTGATAGTACCAAGTCTACCCATCAGTCAGTAAGTATGATGATTGACCATGATGATACACTAACACCCATTTAAATGTGATGTTTCAATGCATATGCAATGTAATACACCAATCCACATCAAAGCCATGCCATATATGATAAAATTCATAAGCCCAAGTGCATCATGCACCTTATTATGCACCTTGATAACTATGCCACAAAATGTGATTTCAAATCATATTCAATCTCAACAAATATCAAAAACCAATCCATATGACAATAATCATTTCATGTATATAGAGATATTCATATTGCATAATCATTATGTTATAATGCTTGGAGTATACTTGTACATAACAAATTATTTCCAATGAATCGGGAAGCCCCCAAATCCTATTTCAATTATTAAATTTGCCTTATAATTGAGATTTTTAGAAGATAGTTTTTTCTATGAAATTATTATCCCCTAATTTTATTTTAATTAGGGATTTGAATCACCTCATTTGGGTAATTGTAACTCATCTATTGATGAAACAATATAAATAGTTTCTGTAGTGGGAACAAAACTCTCACCATGAATTGTACCAGAAATTAAGGCTCATTCAAAACAATTAGGTTCCCAGTATCCTTTTGACATTTTTATAGAATTTCATTATATTTTATATCCAATTGGAATCATCCAATTTGAAAATCTATATGGCAAGTTATGGCCAAAATCAAATGCACTTGTTAGTGAAATTTCTATAGAATTTCTCTAATAACAATCACACATCATTTTTACCTAATTATTATTTATAACATTTAAAATTTCTCAAAATATCAACAAAACACATAGAAAACATACAAGGATGAAGAAAAAAAAATAATTTCAACCAAATACTATTTTTAGGCTAGAATTAAACCAAATATGAGGAAACACTACCTTATGAGCCTAAGAGGATATCATGAACCTTCTCTATTAACCCCAAAATCTCATTTTCCCCAAATATGTTTTTTTTAGAATTTGGTGGAATCCTTTGATTTTGATATCAACACATAAATCTTGTTAAATTGATGAACTTTAATTCTTGGATCAACTAAATCCAATAAACAAACCTTCATAAATCCAAGAGGGAAGTTTTTGGAAAAATTTCAACTCTTTTATTATTCTCCTCTCCCCTAGAGTAATCTTATGCTTTTTGGAATTGGACTTTCATTATTTTCTTTTTATGCCCACTTTCCTCTTACCATCTCACTATTTTTAATAACCCCAACTTTATTAAGTTTGGCACCATAGCTTTAAGAATGTCGCGATATTAGGAAGACTTGAATTTTAAATGAAAAGTTGTGACTTAAGAAAAAGCCACCAAAACTATGAAGGAAAGTTGCAACCATGGAAATAGTCATTGAATCTTGGAGAAGAAAATAATCACAGCCTTGAAAACAAATCCAAAGCCTTTGGAGAAAGTCATGGTCTTGGATAAAGTCATAATAATTGAAAGGAAAGTTGTGGCTTTGGAAAAAAATTACAACATTTGAACAAAGTTACAACTTGCAATATATGTTATTATATTCTTGAGTCCTAACCCAAAAAGTGATATTATGGCCTCAACCATTACTTTATCATGTATCAACCCTAAGTTTGTGCCACTTGTAGCATTTATCTATAACTATTTCAAATTAGTTTCTTCCTCCAAATATCTAGAAAACATTTTCATTAAATTCAATTTTGTTTGGAGTTTTATACTCTATGACCTAATTAACACATTTATTTGATAGTGTAACATATTCTTTTTTTCTTATGAAACTTTGCTAGAGTTATAGCTACACTAGCACATAATATTTTGTATGGTTGTAATATTAATTTTATAAAATAGCAACTAAGTATTCCATTAGTTCTAAAATCCATGAGATCAACTTAGGTCGTGAATTTCTTGTTACAAAGACAAAAATACTAAGACAAAAGCTACAAATTAATCTAGCACAATGAATTTTGTCTATAGAAAGTCATATTAATCATTTATAAAGCCACAACTAAAGTCCTAGCTATTCCTAGGAAAGCCGTAGCCATAGAAATTGTCATGGAATCTTGGAGAAGAAAATAATCACAACCTTGAAAAAAATCCAAAGCCTTGGAGAAATCACAGTATTGCAGAAAGTTGTAGCCTTGAAGAAAGTCATAATAATTGAAAGGAAAGTTGTGACTTTGGGAAAAAGTCTCAACATTTGAACAAAGTTACAACTTGCAATATATGTTATGATATTTTTGACAAGTCCTAACCCAAGGAAGTAATATTATGGTCTCAAACATTACTACATCATGTATCAACCCTAATTTTGAGCTACTTCTAACATATATCTATACCTATTTTGGATCAATTTCTTCCTCCAAAAATTTATAAAACATTTTTGTTAAATTCAATTTTTTTTGGATTTTTATACTCTATGACCTAGTTGACATAATCATTTGACAGTGTAGCATATTTTTTTTTGTTTATGAAACTTTGCTAGAGTTATAGTCATACTAGCTCATAATATTTTTTATGGTTACAATATTAATTTTATGTCACAACAACTAAGTATCCCATTAGTTCTAAAATCTATGACATTTTCTAGCATTGTGATTTTCTTGTTACAAAGCTATAAATAAAAATACAAAAGCTACAAAGTTTATTTAGCACCATGAATTTTGGCTATAGAGAGACATATAGAGCATTTATAAAGCCACAACTAAAGTCCTAGCTATTCCTAGTACCAAGACTTTATATTATAGAGAGGAAATGTATGAGCTATTGTCATTCTCAATGAATGATCCTCGGTCATTCTCAATACCATGCCTTTATATTACAGAGATAAAATATATGAGCTATAATTATTCTTAGTACTGTGACTTCATGTTATAGAGATGAAATAGATAAACCATAGCTATTCCTAGTATTGTGATAATCTAATATAAAAAAGAGACAAAAAACATGGCTCATTCCTAGTTATGCCACTTTGTGTTATAGAGAAGCAAAGTCAAAGCCATGAACATTGCTAAGTATAATGACTTCCCACTTAAAAATCACACCCAACCATTTGAGTATAAAAAATGAAATTATGTGGAAAAAATAGAGAGTTAAGACATGAAACTTGACACGAGTAATGCTAGGGTACAAACCAAAAATTCACTAAATCTTAGGAGAGATCCATAAGAACAAAGGTGATGCAAGAAGCAATTATAAACCCTAAGAGGGAAAGAAATTTTGACTCTAACCTAGGGGAAATTTTGAAGTCGACAAATGAGAATTATATGTTTAGGGTTTGGTTCCTAGATAGTCTTGATAGTTGTCATTAGGAACCTAAAATTCTATAAGATATATTTCGAATCATTTTGTGTGAATTTTTCCCCAATGTCAAGCTAAAATAGGGTTTAGGATTAATACATTTTATTTCATTTGATGGATGCATACTTAATGTTGTTTATTTTTAGATTTCATTGTGGTTTGCTTACTAATTGATGTTGTATTTATTAAGAATTGAAATTAAGATTTTACTATTTGTAGATTTATGTATGTTATTGTGGTAGATGGTTAAAAATAAGTCATGAAGTATAATCATTCATAATTGTTTTAAGTAAGTGATAAACCTATTGATTTTGATGCATGGGAAAAACCTATACATCAAAACCTAATGTTAAGTTTAGTTTAATCATGTGAGTATGACACTTATGAAATCAAAAGTATGAACACTTTTATAAACTTTTCATTATGCACATCTTAAATGAATTGACACTCAATTAATCTGAGAGTTTTATAGATATTATCTTAACGGTTTCATTTTTAATCAAGGATTAAAATATTGGTTTATATGGATATATAAGTACTTGGATTTTACGGATATATCAGATATATCTAAGATATATCAGTGTGCATTTGTAAATGAGCATCAATTAAAGATAGATATATCGGTCTTGATGGATATATTGATACTTATAATTTAGGGATATTTCAAAGATATATTGGTGGATATTTCAGAAACCCTTATCACTGCTTATAGTATGAGAGTCACATGTCATCATGGTGGCCAATGATAGGTACTTCATGAGACATCCATGAATGGAGGGACTCATTAGGTGCTGATCTTTTTGCAAATTACTTTCTATTGTATGAATTCTACTAGTGATATTTGAGAAAAAAAATATATTAATTATGCAAATATGATACTTATGAAGCTGAAAGTACAAATAGTTTTAATACCAGATCAATTTACATCTTTATGAGAAATTAGATAGGAGAATAATAATGCATATATGAAGCAATCGTAAAAGATAGTTGATGAATTGCCTAAATGGTATAGACTTGTGAATAACTTTCGAGCTTGAATGATTTATCATTTTGATTATAAAATACCAATGAGACAACTATGAGAAGACCATAAATGGGGAGGGCCTAATTAGTGACAATCACCTTGTATGCTAGTAAAGCACTAAGGTATTTTCATATTAATCCAATATTCATTATGTAACCAAGCACAATAATAACCAGACAATTTAGAAAGACCATCATGCATAATAAAACAAGTCAACCTTAAAATATAAAAGTTTACCAAAAATCTAGTTTTATCCTTTTAACTAGAGCTACAATTGAGTTATCATTAGTTGATCAAAATGCCTACACAATCTCCATTGGATTGATATTTGGACGAAATTCTATTTTACTACTTATATGACCTATATACTTGTAGGACTGGTTAGATAAGATAACCTCATCCAATGTCAATTTATGAAAAAATAAGAAATAGAAAAAAAAATATCTAGCTAATTAATGATGGATTTTTTAACATTTTTTAATTCCATCACTAATTATGATGTGCTATCATGGGCGGATAAGCTTGAATGATATTTAGCGACTGAAATTTATGTTTCTATGATTTTCTTAGAAATGAAATCCTTATCTATTTCTATATTTAGTGACATAAATTATTATTATCGCTAAATGTGAAATATTTTGTCATTTCGTCACTAGTTAATTTTAAAAAATTCAATGATAAAATAATATTCCATCGCTAATTTAGAAACATAAACAAATTATGTTACTAAATTATGATAATTAATTTATCGAAAAATACTTTGAAATGTTGAAAAAGTTAGGGTTTGAGGGTTTTTAATTTCGATTCCGAGTTCATTTTATCTTGTTTTTGAAATTGTTTTATTCCAAGTAGTGTTCATTGTGCTAATCATCCATAATTGAGGTATCCAATTCAGTATTTCAAATTTTCTCATATGTGTTGTATTTGAGAATTACAATTTTTGTGCATTTTGTTATTACTTATAGTTTTTTTTTCATGTTTACCATCCTCACGGGGTTCCCTCTTCTTGTTTTCTTGAATTTATATCATTCTAATTATTAAATTAAATATTTTGCATTTTTTTTTGCATATACTTGGATTTGTTAAAATTTTAGGTTACCTAAGTGAGGTATGAATTTTTCATGTATTTTATTTTTACCTATAGTTTCAATCATACTAATTAATGTGGAGTTTGTTTTCTTACTAGGATTTTTTGAAAAGTAACAATTTATAAATGAACAACTTATACTAAGGGTGTAATTTTAACAATAAATAATTTATAAATATTTTAAGAGATAGTAAAAGTTAAAATGTAATAAGAATGAATAATATAAAAAACTTTGAAGGTATGAAATTCAAAGGTTGAAACATAACAATAAATGAACAACTAAAAAAACTAGAACCTCATTTCAAAATTTATAGAGTTGATTAATTTACACTTTACTAAAGGTGAAATCTAATAAATAACACTTTCAATAATTTTTATATTTTAAAAAAATGCAAATTATATCTCAACATTGGTAAATGACTATTTATACTACATGCTTCATATGAATTAGTAAATATCCTTTTAAATTTATTAATATTTTTCATTGTTAGTTGACATTTTTTGTCATTTTTTCATTGATATATTTAAATGCATTGGTATTATGATTTTTTAGGATTTATATTACATAAAATGCCTTTGTTTGATTAGTTAGTACATATTATTAATTTTAAAATCATGAATTATCACTTTGGAATTTTTTTTACTTAATTAATATAATTTCATCCAATATAGATAAATATCAAATATTTAGTTTTATATTTATGATAAATTTACAACTTATGGCTTTTGATAAATGTTGTATATAGTTTGTTTTGATAAACTATTTTGAACAACCAAAAATATTTTCTATTTTAATATTTTGTTAGTGCAGGAAATAAATTATTAAAAGGTTGAAAATACAGTAATAGCACAATAATGGGGGTCCTGCTGCCCAGTCAGTGGGTTGAAGAAAACTTTGGAGTACAACCTGGTCCATCCAAGTAATCTGACCCGCTCTGTTATTGATATCGAGAAACTATTTTATATAAATTGATTTTTATTTATGCTTTTCGATGTTGCCAATTTACTATGGAATTATTCACTTTCATCTTCTCCTCTCTATGTGATTTTTCTTCATGATTGCTGCATCTATAAGACTTTGTTTTTGGTTATACCCTGTAAACACATAAGCATTTTTCTGGTGGATATAGCTAGTCTTGCTGAACGACTAGTGAACCACATTATTTTTTATGTTTCTATTGTGGATTGATTTTTGGTAGTGTTCTTGGATTGTGTTTGATATACTATGGTTGTGGATATTTTTATTTGTTGTTTTATTCTTTTTATTAATCTATAAAATTACAAATGTTGGAAGCGGAATTACCCAATAATTGGTATCAAAGTGGGTTGCAGAAGCTTTGAACAATTTTGCCATCGGAATTTTGTGATTTTCTATAAAATAATATCTTGTTAAAAATGGCTGGAACCTTGAATATCACGATTGAGAAATTTAATCGTAGAAATGGTTTTAGTATGTCGCAAATTAAAATGAGGGCTCACTTGAAGAATTTCAATATCTAGAGTCCTCATGTTCAAGGTTTTAGTCCTAATATTGCTACAGCTCTTGGAATAACAGAGACATAGGCATGGAAACGTGAAGAAAAAGCTCACTCAACCATTCATCTAAGCATGTCCGATGAAGTGATTGCCGAGGTAGCAGATGAAGAGTTTACTACAGGACTGTTGCACAAGCTTGAGTCACTATACATGACAAAATTACTTACAAACAAGCTTTTGTTGAAGAGGAGGCTGTTCACATTAAGGATGTAAGAGAGAACTTCTTTAAAGAAGCATCTAGATGATTTAAACAATATTCTCATGGACCTAAAACAAGTGGATGCTAAGGTAGAAGATGAGGATGCTGCACTTCTACTCTTAGTGTCACTTCCTACTTCTTGTGAGAATTTCGTGGAATCACTTATAGTGGGGAAGGAGGAGATCACTCTGAAAGATCTTCGGTCTGCCCTACACTCCAGAGAGATGAGGCAGAAAGATGTGGTTAAACGAATTAAACAATATCCTATTAGATTGGTGGTGACAAATAGGAGGCCACAACCTGTTTCATTCAAGAAAAGGGAGAACAAGCTCCAAAAGAGGTCCAATGAGGGTGACACTTGTCACTATTACAAACAAAAAGGGCATTGGAAAACTAATTGCCTAAAGAAGAAACAAGGCTAGAAAAATAGGGTCAGCCTAATTCTCCACCTGCTGCTGCCATGGCTTATGATGACTTGGATGATGGAGACGATCTTGTGTTGGTAACCTCTACAATGGTTGCAAGATCAGATACTTAGATACTAGATACTGGTGCTTCCTTCCATATCAGTATATACTTGGAGTGATTCAGCAAATATGACATGAAAGAAGATGGCCATGCTATGGTAGGAAATAGCCAACCAAGTAAAGTGGTTAGAATCAGCACAGTCAGACCGAGAACATACGATGGCCAAATTGTCTCACTATCCAATGTAAGGTATGTTCCTAAAATGATAATGAATCTAATCTCTTTTAGTGTTCTGGATGATCATGGATGTTCATTCAGTAGTGGTGAGGGAGTACTGAATATTCATTGAGGAGATGATATCATACAAAAGGGGCAGAAGAGTGAAACCCTATACATACTGTTAGGTTCCATAGTGATAGAGGTTGTTGCTGCCACATCTAGTTAGCCAGCATTTGAAAATGAAGTTGATCTTACCAAATTGTAGCATATGTGGCTCGCACATATGGGATAGAAAGGTATGAAAATTCTTTCTGATTATAACCTTCTAGTTGGTCATAAAATTAGTAAACTTAATTCATGTGATCATTATGTTTTTGGTAAGAAACATAAAACTAAGTTTGGTAAGGCTATACACTGTACAAATAATATTTTAGATTATATCCATGCTGACTTTTAGGACCCTTCTAGAGTCAGATCTCTTGGGGGTGCTCAATTTTATTTATGTTTAGTTGATGATTCTCCAGGATGTCTTGGGTATTCATGATGAAACAAAAATCTGAAACTTTTTTAAGTTTAAACAATGGTTTAGCTTAGTAGAAAACCAAACAAAACTATTACAAACAGATATTGATCTAAAATTTTGTTCATTAGAATTTGAGGAATTCTGTAAGGACAAAGGTATAGCTAGAAATAAAACTATTAAGGACACTCCTCAGTAGAATAACATTACTAAAAGAATAAACCAAAATCTTCTGGAGAGAACTAGATGTATGCTCTCTCAATCAGGATTAAGCAAGGAGTTTTGGGTTGAAGCTGTTAATACAACAGGCCATCTGATAAACAAATCACCGCATAGTAGAATTAATTTTAAAATTCCATTTGAGGTGTGGACTAGTAAACCTACAAATTACTCCAATCTAAAAGTGTTCGGGTGTGTTGCCTAGTATCATGTAAATGATGGTAAGCTTGAACCACGAGCAAGAAAAGGAATATTTGTAGGATATGGTGATGGAGTCAAGGGATTCCATATCTGGTCACCATCTAAAAATAGAGTGATTCTCTCAAGGAGTGTCACCTTTGATGAAAGTGTTATCTTAAGACAAGTACCCTATCATATCTAGTTACTTGATGTTCCTCAAGCTGAACTTAAGGTGCAGCTCAAGGAAGGATGTTTGTTGTCTCTAGACAAATAATAGCTAATCATGAAAATGATGCTAAGTCCATTACTAAACCTGATCCTGAACCTGCACATGAAGAGTCTATTCTCTGCCGCATTGCAAGGGATAGACCAAGGGGGGTGAATGTAGGTACTCCTTAGAGATTTGACTTTTATTAATTTATAGGGTTTGCCCTACAAGTTACCGAAGAGATTGACATTCCTAAACTATCATTCTTTAGGAATGCTGTTAGATGTCCTGAATTTGAGTCATGATTATTTGCCATGAATGAAGAGATTGAATCTCTTCATAAGAATGGTACTTGGCTTAATGTACCTAAACCTAAAGGGAGAAAGATAATTTCTTGCAAATGAGTTTTCAAGAAGAAAAATGATGCTTCTATAGCTGGTGGTGTAAAGTTAAAGACATGTCTAGTTGCAAGAGGGTTCAGTCAGGAAGAGAGTGTCGATTACAATGAGATATTCTCTTTTGTAGTTAGGCATACTTCAATTATGGTACTTCTACCATTAGTGATACATTAGGACATCGAACTTGAGCAACAAAATGTTAAAACAATTTTCTTCATAGAGATTTGGATGAAAAAATTTACAAGAGTCAGCTTGAGAAACTCATGTATGTAAGCTTCTGAAATTCCTTTATGGACTTAAGCAGTCTCCAAGTCAGTGGTACAAGATATTTGACTATTTCATGACTAGTCATAGATATAGTAGGCGTGACCATGAATACTATGTTTATTTCAGAAGGCACAAGGATAAGTCATATATCTACTTGCTATTGTATGTAGATAATATGCTTATTACTACCAGAAATAAATCTAACATTCAGGAACCGAAAAATCTTCTTAGTTCTAAATTTGATATGAAAGATCTTGGAGGAGCAAAGCAAATTTTGGGTATGGAAATATTCAGAGATAGAATTAAAAGAAAGTTGTATCTTTCATAGAAATAATATATTTAGAAAATTCTATCTAGATTTGGAATGACTTCTTGTAAGTATCTGTCCACACCATTTGCTTCTAAGCTCCATTTAATATTCAAATTCTGCCCAAAATATGAATCTGATAAAGCATGTTGATATTGCTCTGTGATAAGTGTAGTGAGTAGGTTTATGATAAACCTTGGTCAAGAGAACTAGAAAGTAGTTAAAAGGATACTTAATTTCCTCAAGGGGACTTCTGATGTTGGTCTAATATTTGGTAATGAATCTGAACTCATGCTGGCAGGATAATCTGATTTTGAATATGCAAAAGATGTTAATAGTAGATGGTCTATGACTATTTATGTCTTTACTGTATGTGGTTCTGTAGTTAGCTAGAAAGCCACACTGCAATCTTCTGTTACTTTATCTTCTACTAAAGCAGAGTAAATGGCTCTTACTGAAACTGTGAAAGATGAGATATGGTTGAAAGGTTTTCTCAAGGACCTTGGTCTTTATGAAGAGGTTGCAATAGTTTTCTATTACAACCTTAGTGCTATTTGTTTAGCAAAAGACTAAGTGCACAATGTAAGGACAAAACACATTGATATGCGATATCATTTCTTTCGATTTGAGAAAAGGGTACAAGTAAAAAAGATTGGAACTTCTAATAATCCAGCTGACATGTTTACCAAACTTGTTACTCTAAATAAATTAAGACACTGTCTTAACTTACTGAACATATCAAATTAGATGTAGTCTTATTTGGACTAACTATTTATAAAGTGTGTCTCTCTATCTGTATGCAAAAAAAATTAAGGTGGAGATTATTGTATATATTTTGTTTTGATAAATTATTTTGTATAATCAAAAATATTTTCTATTTCAATATTTTGTTAGTGCAGGAAATAAAATATTGAAAGGTTGGAAATGTAGTAATAGCACAATAACAGGGGTCCCACAGCCTAGTTAGTGGGCTGAAGAATATTTTGGAGCATAACCTAGTCCATCCAAGTAATTCGACTTGCTCTAGTATTGATATCAAGAAACTGTTTAATATAAATTGATTTTTATTTCTATTTTTCGTTGCTGCTAATTTACTATGGAACTGTTCATTTTCATCTTCTCCTCGTTGCTGCTAATTTGTTGCTAATTTTTCGTTGTTGCTCTATTAATATAAATTGACTTAATTCGACTTGCATGATTTTTTTTCATGATTGCTACATCTGTAAGACTTTATTTTTGGTTATAATATATAAATGCATAAGTATTTTTCTAGTGGATGTAGCTAGTCATGCTGAATGAATAGTAAACTATGTTATTTTCTATGTTTTTGCTGTGGCTTGATTTTCTGTCATGTTCTTAGATTGTGTTTGATATACTGTGGTTGTGGATATTTCTGTTTGTTGTTTTCTTCTTCTTATTAATCTATAAAATTACAAATGTTTGAAGTATAATTACCCATCAATAAATATCTAAGAGATTGATGTAACCCAGCTTATCTCATTTTAATCTAAAATTATTTAATATTGATGTGACCACGACTTTTTTATTAGATTTATCTAATGTCCTAAATATGTTACTACAACTTTATTACAAATAAGTCTATATATACATCATTATAATTCAAAATATGTTTATATTATATTTATAGGAATAGAAAATATTATATAACTTGATCATCAAATGAAGAATATAAAACTAAAAAATTAGTTTTTGACTAATTAGTTTGTAAATGGGGGGTGGAGGATTTTATTAGTTTTGTAGAAAATAGCCTAAATTTATAGATGAAATAAAAATAAAATTCTATGTAATGACTATAGATATAAAAATTAGAGTTTCCAAAATGTGTATATAGTGTAATATCATCTTACAAAAAATAACTTTGTTAGATACTATTATGTTTGATTTAAACATGGTAAAATAGTTGTGGAACAAACAAAAAAGTATTATGAGCAAAGAAGTGTTGATTCAAATGTTACAATGGAATATGTCAATCTCAATGATGCATGTGAAGCAATGTTGAAGAATGTTATTGGTCATTCATTCAATTTAGATGTCACGAATGATATTCCAATATTTTCAGCAAAATAATTTTATGAAATACTAAAAGCATTAGAAGAAAGGTTTGACTAGGTAATCCATATGGGCATTCAAATTTATCTATGGGTTGTGATAGTTAGACTATTGAATTTGAAGGTAAAATATCATTTTTAGAAAGGTATTTTGATGTAATATATCAATTATTATCTGAATTGTTACCAAAAAATAATGCCAGGATAGAAAGCTTTTACAATACAAAGAAGATTATGTGAGGTTTAGGGTTTCCTATGAAAAAAATACATTGCTACATTAATGCATGCATGATATTAGGGAAAAGATAGTGAAGTAATTGCATGTAATTTCTATAACTATCCTGAATACAAAATAAATACTTCATGTAAAAGGAAAATAATAAATACTCCTCATAAGAAGATGTATTATTTCTCATTTACTTCTTGTTTGCAAAGATTATTTATATCTGAAACTACTGCTAATGATATGAGTTGATACAAAGAGCATATTATTGAAGATGACATAATGTGACATTGCTTAGATCCTCCTTCTTGAAAATATTTTGATGATTATCATCTTTCTTTTACAGATGAAAGTTAAAATATTAGATTAGGACTGTGCATAGAGGAATTTCAGCCATTTGGATAAACATGGTAGCTATACTCTTCATGATCGATTATTGTTACACCTTATAATTTACCAGCATAGATGTTCATGATAGATAGTACATATTTTTGTGTGTTATCGTGCCAGGTCTGAGAAACCAAAAGACAAGTTGAATATTTTCTTACAACCCTTGATTGTGGAGCTCAAAAATTGTGGGAGGATGGTGTCAAAACTTAGGATATATCTAGGAAGTAGAACTTCAAAATATGAGTAGCACTTATGTATGCTATTAGTGACTTTTTTGCTTATTCAATATTGTCAAGATTGAGTACCGTAAGAAAATTTGCTCATCCTTATTGCATGGAGGACTCTTATGCATTTTTTCTGTGCAAAGGAGAAAAGACTTACTGATTTGATAACCACCAAAAGTTATTACATGTGAGATATTCATTTCAGATGAATTTTGATGCATTTAGGAAAGACTATAAAGTTGTAAACGGTGCACCACCTTTGAGGTCATGTGTCAAAATATTAGATGTAATTGAAAATATGGGTTCAAAAATATTATAGATATTGATGTAGATTACATAAACACACAAATTTCAAAACATTATTACTTCGATTAGAAGAAACTAAGTATCTTTGGGATTTGCCTATTTGGAATATCAACTAATTAGGCACAACTTAGATATGATACACATTGAGAAGAACTTTTTTTGATAATATTTATAATACTATCATGAATGTAGAATGAAAAAATAAAAGATAATATCAAATCAAGAGAGGATTTGAAATAGTTTTGTTCATGTCTACAGTTACATAGGGATGAATTAATAAATAAAATTTACAAGGCTAGTTATAGTATTAACAAGGATGCAAAGAAAGCTTTGGTCAAATGGCTGATGAAGCTCAAGTTCCATGATGGATATGTATTTAACATGAAAAGATATGTTGATATGAAGAAACATAACTTATTTGAGATGAAAAGTCATGACTTCTAGGTATTAATGCAAAGGCTAATACCCATAGCATTTTGTGAATTAGTTCCAGAAAATATTTGGGAAGCAATGATTGAAATAAGCATCATTTAAGAATCTCACTTGTAATGTTATTACAAAGTAAGAAATGAAGTAATTTCAAAATGATATCCCCCTAATTATATGTAGATTTGAGTGTATTTTTCCTGGTAGCTTCTTCGACTCCATGAAACATCATCTAATCCACTTGCCATATGAATCCATGATAGTAGGCCCTTGTAATATAGTTGGATGTATTCATTTGAGAGGTTATAATTTTCATTTATTAATCTAAAAATTTAGATGTATCCAGTGAATATTTTCTTTTCTAATAAAGATGTTTTTCAGATATCTTAGAAAATTGAAAAATAATATTTGAAATAAAGCCAAGTGGAAGTTTTGATATGTAATGCCTACTTGGTTGAAGAGACTTTCATATTTTCTACACATTACTTTAGGCCACAATTGTATAATTCATATAATATCAGTCTTTCTATTTGTTTGTCTAGCAGTCTATTTATCTGATTTTCTATATGTCTATCTTGCTGTTAACATGTCTGTCTATCTTTCTGTCTATATGTCTGTCTATCTTACTATCTATATGTCAGTCTATCTTTCTGTCTATCTATCTTTCAATCTATTTGTCTCTATGTCTTTCGGTTTGTCTGTCTATTTATTTATCTATTTATATGTCTTTCTCTCTATATGTCAATTTGTTTGCCTATAAGTATGTCTTTCTATCTGATTATCTATCGGTCTATCTATTTGTCTATCTATTTGTCGATTTGTCTATCTATGTGTATGTGTCTGTCTATCTATCTATCTAACTGTCTATTTATCTGTCTATCTATCTGTTTGTCTGTTTGTCTATATATCTATTAATCTATCTATCTTTCTATTTGTTATTCTATATATATATATATATATATATATATATATATATATATATATATATATCTGTCTATCTATCTATCTATTTGTATGGCTATCTATTTGACTATTTATCTATATATCTATCTATCTATGTGTCTATCTTTATGTCTATTTGTCTGTCTGTATATCTATTTAATTATCTATCTATCTATTTATCTGTCTGTCTACCTATCTATCTATTTGTCTGTCTATCAGTCTATTTATCTATCTATCTGTTTATCTATTGATGAATAGATCTATCTATCTATCTATCTATCTATATATCTATCAGTCTGTATATTTTTCTATCTACCTATATATCTATTAGTCTGTATATCTAGTTGTCTATATATCTATCTATTTTTCTATCTATCTTTCTGTCTTTATGTCTGTCAATCTATCTGTCCATCTATCTATCTATCTTTTTTTCTATCTATCTAACTATTTATCTATTTGTCTATCTATCTGTATATCTAGCTGTCTATTTAACTATATGTCTGTCTATTTATCTCTCTGTCTATCTTTCAATCAATCTAACTATCTGTCTATCTATATGTATGTTAATCTGATTTTAAAAATTTCTGTCACTCTATCTATTTGTCTATCAGTCATATTGTCTAACTGTCTATCTGTCTATCTGTCTATCTATCTATCTGTCCGTTTATGTATCTATCAATCTGTCTATCAATTTGTCTATCTATCTCTGTATCTATATGTCTATCTATCTGTTTGTCTATTTATATATTAATCTTTTAGTCTATTTATCTATCAATTTGTCTAGCTATCTATTTATCAATCTATTTGTCTGTCTATCTATTTGACTATCTATATGTCTATTTGTATATATATGTCTATCTATTTATAAGTCTATCTGTCTATCTATCTTTCTATATATCTGTCAATCTATCTATCTGTTTATCTTTCTGTCTATATGACTGTCTGTTTATATGTCTATCTATCTTTATGTCTATCTATCTATATATTTGTGTATATTTCTGTCTATTTATCTATCTATCTGTCTATTTATTTGTCTGTCTAGCTTTCAATCAATCTATCTACATGACTAACTATCTTTTTATCTGTCTGTACATTTGTTTCTCTAACTATTTGTCTATCTGTCTCTTTATTTAACTGTCTATCTATGTGCTATCTATCTGTCTATCTATCTGTTATCTGTCTGTCTGTCTGCCGATCTATCTGTCTGTCATTTTATCTATCTGTCTATGTGTCTATCAATCAGTCTATCTTTGTATTTTTCTATGTATCTGTTTGTCTATCTATCTGTTTGTCTATCTGTCTATTTGTTTATCTATCTATCTGTCTGTCTATCTATCTATCTGTCTGTCTATCTATCTATCTATCTGTCTGTCAATATGTCTTTCAATCCATCTATCTATCTGCATGTCTATCTTTCTGTCTATCTATTTATCAATCTGTCTATCTATCTATTTATTTGTTTATCTATCTATTTATTTATCTATCTATTTGTCTATCTATTTGTCTATCTATTTGTCTATCTATTTATCAATCTGTTTATCTATCTGTTTGTGTATCTATATGTCTGTATATCTGAATGTTTATTTGACTATCTATCTTTCGGTATAAATTTTTGCCTGTGTCTATTTATAAGTATGTATTTATGTCTATATATTTATCAATAAATCTGTATATCTATGTATCTATCTATATATCTATCTGCCTATCTATCAATCTATCAATCTATTTATATATCTATCTATCTGTATATCTATCTGTCGATCGATCTGTCTGTCTATCTGTCAGTATATATGTTTGTCTAACATTCTGTCTATGTTTCTATCTATATGTCTATCTATTTATCTATATTTCTATCTATACGTCTTTCTGACTATTTGTCTAACTATCTATCTATCTATCTATGTATCTATCTCTCTATCTATCTGTTTATTTGTTTATCTATCTGCCTATCAATCTATTTATCTATCTTTCTATCTATCTAATTAAATGTATGTCTATCTATCTGTCTATCTATTTCTATATCTAGTTGTCTATATTTCTATATATCTATCTATCAGTCTATCTGTCCGTCATCTATCTGTCTGTCTATCTGTCTATCTTTCTGTAAGTCTATCAGTCTATCTTTCTGTCTATTAGTCTATCAATCTATCTATCGGTCTATTTTTCTGTCTGTATATCTATCTGTCAATCAGTTTGTCTATCTGTCTATCTATCTATCTATCTATTTATGTGTCTGTCTATCTCTAAATCTGTCTTTCTATCAATCTATCTATCTCTCTGTCTGTTTGTCTAGCCGTCTATCTATCTATTTATCTATCTATTTGTCTATCTATATTTCTGTATATCTGTATGTGAAATTGTGTATCTATATGTCTGTCTATCTGATTGTCTATCTTTCTGTATAACTTTTTGCCTATGTCTGTCTATATGTTTGTATTTATGTCCATATATTTATCAATAAATCTGTATATCTATGTATGTATCTATCTATCTATCTATCTTTTTATCTATCTATTTATCTGTCTATCTATCTATCTATTTATATGTCTATCCATCTTTCTGTATATCTATCAATCTATCTTTCTATTTATCTGTCTGTCTATCAATCTGTTTATTTATGCGTATATCAATCTATCTATAATTATGTCTATCTTTTTATATGTCTATCTTTCTATCTATTTCTTTGTCAATCAATCTATCTTTCTATCTATCTCTCTATCTGTCTGTCTGTTTGTCTATATGTCTGTCAAATTACCGTTTTATCAATCTTTCTATTTGTTTGTCTAAATATCTGGATATCTTTCTATATGTCTGTCTATCTATTTGTCTGTCTATCTATCTATTTGTCCACCTTTTTGTCTATCTATCTATCTATCTATCTATGTGTTTGTCTATCTTTCTATCTATTTACCTATCTGTCTATAAGTTTGTCTATTTTTCTGTCTATCAATTTGTCTATGTGTTTGTATATCTATCTGTCAATCTATGTGCTTGTCTATCTATCTATTTATATGTGTATATTTCAATCAACATGTCTATCTATTTGTCTATTTATGCGTCTATATATCTGTCTATCTGTCTATCTATCTATCTATCTATCTATTTGTCTATATGACTATCTATCTATTTGTCAATTATCTATCTATCTATCTGTCTGTCTATCTGTTTATCTATTTGTCTATCTATCTATTTGTCTATCTATTTGTCAATTTATTTATCTGTTAGTCTATCTATCTATTTATCTGTATATCTATTTATCTATCTATCTACATGTCTATCTATCTATCTATCTATCTCACTTTTTGTTTGACTATCTGTCTATATGTCTATCTAACTATTTGTTTATCTATCCATTTGTCTTTCTTTCTGGTTGTCTATCTGTCGATCTATTTATCTTTCTATTTATCTATCTATATGTTTGTCTACCTATCTGTCTATCTATTGGTATATCTAAGTGTCTAAATATCTATCTATTTGTCTATATATTTGTCTGTCAATCTGTCAATCTATTTGTCTATCTATCTGTATTTCTATCTATCTATTTATCTATCTGTATATCTGTCTATTTATCTATCTGTATATCTATCTGTTTATCTATCTGTATATCTTTCTGTTTATCTATTTGTCTGTCTCTCTATCTGTTAGAATATATGTAACACCCCAAAAATACCCTAGAATTTTTTTTTATATAATAGTTTTTATTATATATATTTCAGGTATGAAGTGAGTCAAACTTGGGTTTTTCCGGGAAAACCGATAAATTGTGAAATGTGAAATAAATATGTAAGCGTATGATTAAATGTTATATGTTAAAATGAGAAATTGATTGAACCCGAAAATTAATCCAAGTGTAAAGGACAAAGTTAGAATTTGTAAAATGAGAACCTAAGAGAAAATAATAATAATAATAATAATAATAAATAAAATAAAAATGATTTATTAAGTTAGGGACAAACAAGTCATTAGGAGAGGCTTAACTTAAAGACCAAAAAAAAAAAAAAATTGGTCTTAGAACACCACAAATTGCCAAAGTCGTATCTGAGAGAAGGAGAGAGAGCAAAAGAAGAGAAAACCTAGGGCAAGGGGAGAAGATCAAACTTTTGGGTGATTTCTCACTTTTGTTCAAGATTTTTCAAGAATGAAGATGGAAGAAGCTAGAGAAAGTGTATCCAAGTGAAAAGAGGTAAGAACACAAACCCTAGAATTTTATTTTTATGATTTTTGAGTTGGGAAAAACCCTAATCATCCATAGGATTTGCTTGTGATTGGTTGAGGATGAAATTAGGATGTTATTAGGAGTGATTGACATGATTTATTTTAAGTTTTGAGGTGTTTTGGAAGAAAATCACGAAGAGGGAAATTATGGTGTTTCAAAGGAGATGCTGTCAAATTTTTTTCAAACCTATGTTTTTGTTTTAGCCATAACTTGGTCATTTCTTATCCGAATTGGGTGATTCAAATTTCCGGGTAAACGAGACTTCTAGGAGAATAATTTACTTGAAGGAATAGTAGACAATTCATCACCCAAAAGTGTCCATATATCCTTAAAAAGCGGAGCTATGTGCAAGAAAGAAAAAAAAAATCTGCTTCTATTTTGAAAATTAGAGTAGTCTGAATATAAAATTCCATAACTTGAGTTTTTGGGATCCAAATTGGATGATTCCAATTGGATGGGAAACCTTAGAACCATATATTCAAATTAGTATAAGGGAACATTACCAATTTATGGAGTTAAGATTTCTGAAATTGAGAAAAACAGTAGGTAACCGAGTGAATTGGGCATACCGACCAGTTTGGCATAAAAATGCCATAACTTATGTTTGGGTGATCCAAATGAGATGATTCAAATTCCTACTAAAAATAGACTCATAGAGATATAATTTTTGTGAAGGATGTATGATCAAAATATGATTCAATTGTCCCCATAAAATTTGGCAAGTGAGGTGTATTGGGTAGACATCAACCCTAACCAAAAATCCTAGAATGCAAAAGTGATTTTTTTTTTGGTTATTCTTTGATTGTGAAATATGTGTGATGGATTAGGAGTTAACGAGGAGGAAAGCCCGAGTTGAGTTCGAGATTCCAAGGACAGGAATTAAAGCACGACAATCTTTTTGGTTTGTTCTATTGACTTCTATTCCTAGTTTCAAGTTTTTGAATGTTTGTTCTACCTTTTCTTATTCTCGTTTCAATATTTGAAATACTTGTTCTAAATGAATAAGAAAGGCATATTGAATGGTTTTAAATGATTTGAAGAAATTGATTGTAAAATGATTGCATATGAAAATGGAATAACTATTGAAAGTGAACTATTTTACAAATGTATATATATATATTGTGCTGTACATTGCAATAAAGGATTTGAACGCCCTTAATAGAATGTTAACCATTTAGTTCGTATTAAGGATAGATTGGTATACCAATAGGGTCAAATAGCAGTACTGCGAACCATTGTATTGAGGTGTCACTCCGATCAGCAGCCCAGCGGGACCGTATCGGTAGTGTTCACTAATTGAGTGTTTATAACCAGTCAGCAGCCCAGCAGGACCGTACTGGTTATAAAACCGTTTGATACCGGCCTGCAGCCCAGCGGGACCGTGCCGGTGACTCTGATATCCTGTATATCGAAGACATAGGTTAAATTCTTTAAGGGCATAATTGAATTGATTGTCATAATTGAATTGATTATCATAATTGAATTGAATTGAATTGAATTGAATTGCAAAATTGAATTGAATTGCATAACTGAATTGATTTGAGATTGTGAATTATTGGAATTGAAAGATATGCATGATTTGATTAATGCATGATTTATTGAATATGAAAGTGTATTTTTTTTTATGATCAATGAACCAGAAATGATTGTATTTAAAACAAGTATATGTATTGTAATTACATTGATCATCCACAAAGATTTAAAAGTTTTAATTGTTCAATTGCATGATTGGATTTAAACTGAAACTGAGGAATGGGTTTGTATAGAACCACTAAGCATGAAAATGCTTAGTGTATTGTTTTACCAATGCACAGGTACCGAGTGATAGATAGGGATCGAAAACAGACCCAAGATCGAGGAGCGTCGAGTCATAAAGAAGGAAATTTGGAGTATGCTCCAACTTGTTCATTCATGTCATGTTTCTTTTTGAACATTGATATTTTGTAAAAACATTTTGAACTCTAGATATCTATTTTGGAAATCATTTTGAAAAGGCATAGAAGGCCTTCATTATAAAGGTATTATGTTAAATGTAAGTGTTTATGGGCTTGCCCAAAATTTGAAAACGCTTCCGCAAGGATATGATTTTGATTGAGTGATTGAGTGATTTTAGTGGCATCCCGGACTCGGTTCGGATCCGCCAAATGGGTCGGGCCGGGAACGGGGTGTCACATTTGAGTGGTATCAGAGGATGAGTTTCATGGGGATTTGATCGAATTATCCTTTAAGGAGTTTGATGTGATTTTAGGGATGGATTGGTTGTCTCGACTCCAAGTGATGGTGGATTGTAGAATGAAAAGAGTGACCTTGAGAACGCTGAATGAAGATGAAGTAACTTTCATCGGTGAGAGGTCAAACCACCTCTCTAATATGATATCCGCAGCCACTGCTAGAAAAATGGTGCGAAAAGGATGTGAAGCCTACTTGGCTTATATGATTGATACGGTAAATGCAAGGCCTTGTGTATCCGATATCCCTACCGTTAGTGACTTTCCGAACGTGTTTCCGGAAGAGTTGCCAGGATTGCCTCCACAAAGGGAAATTGAGGTTGCTATCGACATTGTACCAGGTGCCACACCGGCATCCATTACACCGTACCGAATGGCTCCAATGGAGTTAAAGGAATTGAAACTCCAGTTGCAAGAACTAATAGAAAAAGGGTTTATTCGACCAAGTGTATCACCGTGGGGAGCTCCTGTGCTTTTGGTGAAGAAGAAAGATGGTACACTTAGGCTATGTATTGATTATAGACAACTAAACAAATTGACCGTAAAGAATAAGTACCCATTACCCAGAATTGATGATTTGTTCGACCAATTGAAAGGTGCAAGTATCTTTTCTAAGATTGACTTGCGATCTGGGTATCATCAGTTGAGAATTAAAGATGTGGATGTGCATAAAACGGCGTTTAGAACGCGATATGGACATTATGAGTTCCTTGTAATGCCGTTTGGTTTGACAAATGCTCCAGCGGCTTTCATGGACCTAATGAATCGTGTTTTCCGACCGTATGTGGATCAGTTTGTCGTAGTATTCATAGACGACATTCTTGTGTATTCGAAAAATCGGGAAAATCATGACACACACCTTCGGGTAGTGTTAGAGACTTTGAGAAAGGAGCAGTTGTATGCGAAATTGAGTAAGTGTGAGTTTTGGTTGAATGAAGTGTCATTTCTTGGGCACATTGTATCGAAAGAAGGAATCCGAGTGGATCCCAAGAAAATAAAAGTAGTTGTCGAATGGAAGCCACCAAGAAATGTTACAGAAGTGCGTAGTTTTCTGGGACTGGCAGGTTACTACAGAAGATTTGTTGAAGGGTTTTCGATGATCGCAGCTCCAATGACGAGACTGCTCCAGAAAAATGTGAAATTTAAATGGGGTAAAGAAACCGAGTTCTCAATGAATGATAAGGGATTCTTGTATTATAAGGATCGGGTTTGTGTACCCAATGATGACGAGCTAAAGAAAACTATTCTGGAAGAGGCACACTGTGGATCTTTTGCTATCCATCCCGGTAGCACAAAGATGTATAAGGATTTGAAAATGTCATTCTGGTGGTCCGGAATGAAAAGAGATGTATCAGAGTTTGTAACAAAGTGTTTGGTTTGCCAAAGAGTAAAGGCAGAGCATCAAGTTCCTTCGGGATTATTGCAGCCTATCAGAATACCAGAGTGGAAATGGGACCGAATTACCATGGATTTTGTAGTTGGATTACCATTGACAGGTAAAAAGAATGACTCAGTTTGGGTTGTAGTAGACCAATTGACCAAGTCAGCTCACTTCCTACCAGTGAGAACTGACTATTCACTTGACAAGTTAGCAGAGTTGTATATCAAGGAAATAGTTCGGTTACATGGGATTCCTATATCCATAATTTCAGACCGAGATCCGAGGTTTACTTCGAGATTTTGGGAAAAATTGCAAGAGGCCTTGGGCACTCGACTGAATTTCAGTATAGCGTTTCACCCGCAGACGGATGGACAGTCAGAGAGAGTGATCCAGATCCTAGAAGATATGCTAAGGAGTTGTGTAATCGACTACGAGGGTAGTTGGGACAGACACATTCCTTTAGTTGAATTTGTGTACAACAATAGTTTTCAATCAAGCATTGGAATGGCGCCTTACAAGGCATTATATGGAAGAAAATGCAGAACACCAGTGTGTTGGACTGAGCTGAGTGAAAAGAAAGTAATTGGTCCCGACTTGATTCAGGAGACCGAAGAGAAAGTGAAAATGATCAGAGAAAGGCTAAAGGTAGCCATGGATAGACAAAAGTCATACGCCGACTTGAAAAGAAAAGACATTCGATTCGAGATCGGCGACAAAGTATTTTTGAAAGTATCGCCTTGGAAGAAGGTGATGAGATTTGGGAAAAAGGGCAAGTTGAGCCCTAGATTTATTGGACCGTATGAAGTGATTGAAAAAGTGGGTCCATTAGCGTACAGATTGACATTACCTCCGGAGTTGGAAAAGATCCATAACGTATTCCATGTTTCGATGTTGAGGAGGTACCGATCAGACCCATCACATGTAGTCTCGTCCGAGACAATTGAGCTTAGACCAGATTTGACCTATGACGAAGAGTCAGTGGAGATCTTGGCTCGTGAAGTGAAAGAATTGCGGAACAAGAAGATTCCGCTAGTCAAAGTGTTGTGGAGAAACCATAAGACCGAGGAAGCCACTTGTGAAAGTGAAGAAACGATGCGGCAACAATATCCGCAACTGTTCATCTAAGGTAATTTCGAGGACGAAATTTCTTAAGTGGGGAAGAGTTGTAACACCCCAAAAATACCATAGAATTTTTTTTTATATAATAGTTTTTATTATATATATTTCAGGTATGAAGTGAGTCAAACTTGGGTTTTTCCGGGAAAACCGATAAATTGTGAAATGTGAAATAAATATGTAAGCGTATGATTAAATGTTATATGTTAAAATGAGAAATTGATTGAACCCGAAAATTAATCCAAGTGTAAAGGACAAAGTTAGAATTTGTAAAATGAGAACCTAAGGGAAAATAATAATAATAATAATAATAAATAAAATAAAAATGATTTATTAAGTTAGGGACAAACAAGTCATTAGGAGAGGCTTAACTTAAAGACCAAAAAAAAAAAAAATTGGTCTTAGAACACCACAAATTGCCAAAGTCGTATCTGAGAGAAGGAGAGAGAGCAAAAGAAGAGAAAACCTAGGGCAAGGGGAGAAGATCAAACTTTTGGGTGATTTCTCACTTTTGTTCAAGATTTTTCAAGAATGAAGATGGAAGAAGCTAGAGAAAGTGTATCCAAGTGAAAAGAGGTAAGAACACAAACCCTAGAATTTTATTTTTATGATTTTTGAGTTGGGAAAAACCCTAATCATCCATAGGATTTGCTTGTGATTGGTTGAGGATGAAATTAGGATGTTATTAGGAGTGATTGACATGATTTATTTTAAGTTTTGAGGTGTTTTGGAAGAAAATCACGAAGAGGGAAATTATGGTGTTTCAAAGGAGATGCTGTCAAATTTTTTTCAAACCTATGTTTTTGTTTTAGCCATAACTTGGTCATTTCTTATCCGAATTGGGTGATTCAAATTTCCGGGTAAACGAGACTTCTAGGAGAATAATTTACTTGAAGGAATAGTAGACAATTTATCACCCAAAAGTGTCCATATATCCTTAAAAAGCGGAGCTATGTGCAAGAAAGAAAAAAAAAATCTGCTTCTATTTTGAAAATTAGAGTAGTCTGAATATAAAATTCCATAACTTGAATTTTTGGGATCCAAATTGGATGATTCCAATTGGATGGGAAACCTTAGAACCATATATTCAAATTAGTATAAGGGAACATTACCAATTTATGGAGTTAAGATTTCTGAAATTGAGAAAAACAGTAGGTAACCGAGTGAATTGGGCATACCGACCAGTTTGGCATAAAAATGCCATAACTTATGTTTGGGTGATCCAAATGAGATGATTCAAATTCCTACTAAAAATAGACTCATAGAGATATAATTTTTGTGAAGGATGTATGATCAAAATATGACTCAATTGTCCCCATAAAATTTGGCAAGTGAGGTGTATTGGGTAGACATCAACCCTAACCAAAAATCCTAGAATGCAAAAGTGATTTTTTTTTTTGGTTATTCTTTGATTGTGAAATATGTGTGATGGATTAGGAGTTAACGAGGAGGAAAGCCCGAGTTGAGTTCGAGATTCTAAGGACAGGAATTAAAGCACGACAATCTTTTTGGTTTGTTCTATTGACTTCTATTCCTAGTTTCAAGTTTTTGAATGTTTGTTCTACCTTTTCTTATTCTCGTTTCAATATTTGAAATACTTGTTCTAAATGAATAAGAAAGGCATATTGAATGGTTTTAAATGATTTGAAGAAATTGATTGTAAAATGATTGCATATGAAAATGGAATAACTATTGAAAGTGAACTATTTTACAAATGTATATATATATTGTGCTGTACATTGCAATAAAGGATTTGAACGCCCTTAATAGAATGTTAACCATTTAGTTCGTATTAAGGATAGATTGGTATACCAATAGGGTCAAATAGCAGTACTGCGAACCATTGTATTGAGGTGTCACTCCGATCAGCAGCCCAGCGGGACCGTATCGGTAGTGTTCACTAATTGAGTGTTTATAACCAGTTAGCAGCCCAGCGGGACCGTACTGGTTATAAAACCGTTTGATACCGGCCTGCAGCCCAGCGGGACCGTGCCGGTGACTCTGATATCCTGTATATCGAAGACATAGGTTAAATTCTTTAAGGGCATAATTGAATTGATTGTCATAATTGAATTGATTATCATAATTGAATTGAATTGAATTGAATTGAATTGCAAAATTGAATTGAATTGCATAACTGAATTGATTTGAGATTGTGAATTATTGGAATTGAAAGATATGCATGATTTGATTAATGCATGATTTATTGAATATGAAAGTGTATTTTTTTTTATGATCAATGAACCAGAAATGATTGTATTTAAAACAAGTATATGTATTGTAATTACATTGATCATCCACAAAGATTTAAAAGTTTTAATTGTTCAATTGCATGATTGGATTTAAACTGAAACTGAGGAATGGGTTTGTATAGAACCACTAAGCATGAAAATGCTTAGCGTATTGTTTTACCAATGCGCAGGTACCGAGTGATAGATAGGGATCGAAAACAGACCCAAGATCGAGGAGCGTCGAGTCATAAAGAAGGAAATTTGGAGTATGCTCCAACTTGTTCATTCATGTCATGTTTCTTTTTGAACATTGATATTTTGTAAAAACATTTTGAACTCTGGATATCTATTTTGGAAATCATTTTGAAAAGGCATAGAAGGTCTTCATTATAAAGGTATTATGTTAAATGTAAGTGTTTATGGGCTTGCCCAAAATTTGAAAACGCTTCCGCAAGGATATGATTTTGATTGAGTGATTGAGTGATTTTAGTGGCATCCCGGACTCGGTTCGGATCCGCCAAATGGGTCGGGCCAGGAATGGGGTGTCACAATATATGTCTGTCTATCTTTCCATCTCTTTGGCTGGCTGTCTGTCTATCTTTATTTCTATCTATCTATATGTCTATGTTTCTGTCTATCTATCTGTTTATCTATCTGTCTATCTATCTATCTTTTTGTCTGTCTATCTGTCTATCTATCTATCTATGTATCTAACTGTCTAACTATTTGCCTATATGTCTGTCTATCTACCTATCTATCTATCTATCAATCTATTTATTTGTTTGTCAATCTATTTGTTATATGTATGTAAATTTGGTTGTCTATATATCTATCTATCTATCTATTTGTATGTCTGGCTATCTATATGCCAACCTATATA
Organism: Sapria himalayana; assembly: GCA_029783825.1. NCBI lineage: Eukaryota > Viridiplantae > Streptophyta > Magnoliopsida > Malpighiales > Rafflesiaceae > Sapria > Sapria himalayana. Next base: position 430,338 of record JAREIK010000345.1, read on the forward strand.
TCTATATGTTTGTCTATTTATATATCTATCTATCTTTTTATATATATATGTCTATTTGTCTGTCTATCTATCTATTTATCTGTCTACTATCTATTTATTTTTCTGTCTATCTATGTATCTGTCTATTTGCTGTCAATATGTCTATTTGTTTGTCTGTGTATCTGTCTCTGTGTTTATTTGTCTGTCAATCTGTCTATCTATTTGTCTATATATCAATCTAGCTTTCTATTTGTCTATCTGTCTATCTATCTATCTATTTATCTATCTGTCTGTCTGTCTGTCTATCTATGTGTCTATCTATATGTATTTCTTGCTAACTATCAATCTATTTATCTGTCTATATGTCGGTTCATCTCTTTATTTATCTATTTGTCTATCTGCCTGTCTATCTATCTATTTCTATATATTTATCAATCTATCAGTTTGTTTATGTGTCTGTATATCTATTTTTCTATCTATCTATCTATTCGTATATCTATCTGTATATATATTTGGTTGTCTATCTATTTATCTATCTGTCTATATTTCTATATGTTTGTCAGTTTTTTGGTCTATCTGTTTGTCTATATGTCTGTCATTTTTTCTATCAGTCTATCTATCTATTTGTCTAAATGTCTATCAATCTGCCTATCCATCTATCAATCTATATATCTCTCAATTTGTCTATCTAAATGTATGTTTATTAGTATTTATCTATTTCTCTATCTATCTAATTATCTGTGTAAATGACTGTCTATCTGTCTGTCTTTCTATCTATCTATATGTTTGTAAATCTATCTATCTATCTATCTATCTATCTATCTCTCTATCTATCTGTTTTTCTATCTGTCTATCTATATGTCAAGCTGTCTATCTATCTATTTGTCTGTCTATCTTTCTATCTGTCTGTCTATTGGTCTCTTTATATGTCTGTCTACTAATCTATTTGTCTATCTATCATTCTATCTATCTGGCTGTCAATCTATTTGTCAATCTATCTATCTATCAATCAATCTATCTGTCTATGTATCTATCTATTTGTCTATCTATCAGTCAGTCTGTCTATTTGTTTGTCTATTTGTCTATATAACAATCTGTTTATTTATGATTCTATATATCTATCTGTCTATTTGATGTGATAGCATTCGAGACTACTAATCAATCCTTAAGTCATGAGCAGATTCCTTTGACAAAACATCCACTATCAGTACGTATTCATATCAAGACAAACTTCGGTTACAATTTGCTACGATGGGTTAAGGAAAGATGATCCCAATATTAAAATTCATTGCAGATCGATGCTATCTCAAAAGGGAGTTATTCAGAATAATTTTTGGTGTAATTTAATGTTCTTTGGAAGTGGATATTTCTGGGTATTGTTGTGGATGAATTTTGAAGGCTGAAGAGAAGACTCCTATTTTCAATTTTTTTTTATTTTTTTTATTTTTTAAAATTTTTTTTATTCTGAGCCTAATCTTTATATAAGGAGACATTCTCATTTGTAAGGGTGATTGTTTTTGAATGAATAAAAGTTCCTCTTTGTGAGTTTAATTATTATCTTGATTCTTTATCCAACATCATTGGTGGTGAATCAAATAGTTATTTATCATTGGTACTTGGAATTTACTTTAAACCTAGGTGGTGAACTAAATTTATCCCGTATTACAAACATCCCTAGAAACACAATGTCTCATCCAATTCCACCCAGAATCACGCACTCCATAGAGCTTATTTGGGGATATTGTAAATGCGAAAGTTGTAGATCTACAAGTCCATGATCTGTTGCTTTTTGAATCGGGTCAATCTGACATGTATTGAGGTAGTTACACCCATTTACTTTGAAATCATGCAATTCCTGGAATTTTAAATTTTTGCTCGGAATCACTCACCTACTCACACATAAAGTTGGTATCAGAGCTCAAGGTTGAACTTATCTTGAGTGATTCCTTTGTGTTGTGATTTTTTACTTATCATGGATGATGGACATGTTCCACGAGGCTTGAATTTGGAGCAAGTGCACAACATAAAGCAATATCGTGCTATAGAAATTCTCCAAAGGCAGATGGAGCTAATTCTCAATCTCCTAGAGAACCCGGCGAGACATGAGCAACCAGTAAGGCATCACTATGTTCAATGACACATGATGATTCAAATTGGCATCACAATTCCAAAGATGATTCTGATTTCACTGGAGGCATCTTTCATGCCTCTGAGCACCGAGTTCGAAGAAGAAAAAGGCACCATGATAATGACTATGAGATTAAAATAGATTTACCTGAATTCGAGGAAAATCTCAATCCTAACAACTTTGTCGATTGGCTCCATGCCATTGAACAAGTTTTTGACTTCAAGTCCTACTCGAATGAGAAGAGGTGCTAAATCATTGTTCTGAAACTTTCTAAATATGCTTCTCTATGGTGGAAAAATTTAAAGATACAGCGGGCTAGAAAAGGGAAAAGCCAAATCAACTCTTGGGATAGATTCAAGAAACTCATGAAAAAGAGGTTCTTGCCCGATACCTATAAGCATTATCTATTTTTCTAGTTGAATTCCCTGAGATAACAAGTGATGAGTATAGAAGAATATATTCGTGAGTTCGAACAACACATAATAAGATGCGAAGTTCCAGAAATTCCCGAGCAAACCATTGATTGATTCCTCGATGGCATGAAATGGGAAATTGCTGATTTGGTTGAACTTCATTCCTAATGGTCTTTCAAAGATGTTTGCAAGCTAGCAATGAAGTTTGAGAAATAAATAAAGAGAAGCAAAAGGTTTTCTTTCAAAACTTCCTCGAAGGGGACATTCTATTTTAGGGATATTTTCTCAAGAAAATATGAAAGTGTTTTGTCGAAAACTAAGGGTAAAAAGAAGTTGGTGGAATCCATCAAAGAGACCAGCAAGAAAGTTGATGGTGACACAAGGAAGTGTTTTAAGTGCGATGGCTATGGGCATTTACAAGCTAATTGTCCAAATCTAAGAGTTATGAATCTTCAAGAAATTGAGAAGATCAATTTGGAACTTCAAGAGGCCAGCGAAGAACATGACCAGAATGATTCTGAAGCCGAAGAATCCGAGAATATCATTGAAAAGGCTGATGATGGCGAGTTGTTGGTGATACGAAGAGCATTACAAGCTGAGATATCTCCTGAAGATAAAGAGTAGAGGGAGAACATCTTCCACACCCATTGTACTATTAACCGAATGGAGTGTACGATGATTATCGATGGAAGAAGCTGCACCAATGTCGCCTCGACAACCATGATTGAAAAACTAAAGCTACCAATATATAAAACATTCTCAACCTTACAAGCTTTTGGGGCATAGCAAAGGAAGTGATGTAAAGGTAACCAAACAAGCATTTATATCATTTTCCACTGTGAAGAATTATCGAGGTGAAGTTTTGTGTGATGTTATTCCGATGGATGCTTGTCATTTGATGTTAGGCAGACCTTGGTAATATGAAAAAAAGGTTGTACATGATGGGCATAAAAACACATACACTTTTCATAAGCAACAAAAATACATTACACTTGAATCTTTGAGACTGAGCGTGATACATCGAAATCAACCTGGGGAGAGAAACACTAGTAAGGAAAATCTTTTCTTGAGTAAAATAAAGGTTGAGAGAGACATTACCAAACAGAAAAAATGTATTTGCTTTGCTTATGATAGAGAAAATGGGTGATAAAGAGATACCTATACATCCGAAAATACATTCCTTATTAAAAGACTTTCCAGATGCGTTCCTCGAAGAATTGCCATCTAGATTACCTCCAATAAGAGGTATTGAGCACCAAATTGACTTGCTGCCCGGTGCCTCTCTACCGAACAAAGCAGCATATAGATGCAACCTGGAGGAAACAAATGAGTTGGAAAGACAAGTCAATGAACTTATCAACAAGGGATATGTTCGAGAAAGTAATAGCCTATGTTCTGTTCTGGCTATACTCATACTAAAGAAATATGGAACATTCAGAATGTATGTCGATAGCCGAGCCATCAACAACATCACTATTAATTATAGGTATTCTATACCTATACTTGATGATATGCTTAATGAATTATATGGTTCTACTATATTTTCAAAGATAAATTTGTGAAGTGGCTATCACCTAATCCGAATGCAGGAAAGATATTAGTGGAAACTAGCCTTCAAGACTAAGGCAAGTTTATATGAATGGGTGGTTATGCCATTAAGACATTCTAATGCTCCAAATACTTTTATGAGGCTTATGAACGAGGTTATTCATTCCTTTGTTGATCATTTTGTTGTTGTATACTTTGACGATATCCTTGTTTATAGTCGAAGTGAGGAGGAACATATTTATCATTTGAAATAGGTTTTTAAAGCCTTGAGAGAATAAAAGCTTTATGCCAGAATGGAAAAGTCTGTGTTCTTCTCTTCCAGCATTATATTTCTTGGATATGTATTTTCGAAAGATGGAATTTCCATTGATCAATTGAAGGTAGATGCAATGAAAAACTGCTGGTTCCGAAACCATCTCCGATGTAAGAAGTTTTCATGGCCTTGCTTCTTTCTATCATCGTTTTGTGAAGAATTTCAGTACAATCATGACCCTTATCACTGAATGCATGAAGAAGGGTTCTTTTGAATGGACAAGAACTGCTCATGATGCTTTTGAACTCATCAAATAAAAGGTATGTGAGTCCACCTTTCTTTCCCTTCCTAATTTTGATTAAGCATTTGAAGCTGAATGTGATGCAAGTGGAGTTGGCATTGGAGCTGTTCTAGTTCAGGAACAAAGGCCATTGGCATATTTCAGTGAAAAGTTAACTAATGCGAAGAAGAATTACTCAACTTATGATAAGGAGTTCTATGACATTGTGAGAGCTCTTAATCATTGTAGTCATTATTGGAGGCCTAAATAGTTTGTACTTCAATCTGATCATGAGGCTTTGAAGTTTATTAGTGGCCGACGCAAGCTCAACTAAAGGCATGCCAAATGGGTAGACTTTCTTCAATACTTTTCTTTCATTTCGAAGTATAAACTTGGCCATATTAATGTTGTTGCGAATGCTTTATCAAAAAGATACTCTATGCTTGCTGTGCTTGATTCTAGAATTCTTGGTTTTCAATCCATGAAAAACTATATTCTGAAGACCCGGAGTTCTCTACTATTATCAATAGTTGCAAATATGGAATTCAAGGTACATATTCTATCCAAAATGGTTTTCTTTTCATGGGAAACCAATTATGTGTGACTAAGAGTTCATTTAGAGAATTGTTGATTCGAGAAGCACATGGTGGAGGTTTGGCTGGTCACTTCGACTTGAACAAAACTCTTGAAATCTTTCAAGAGCACTTTTATTGGCAAAAGATGAGTGGAGACGTACGTGCTATCATCTTGAGGTGTGCAACTTGTCAAAGAGCAAAGAGTCTGTTCCATCAAAGACTGTATACTCCCCTTCTAGTACCATTATAGCCTTGGGAAGACGTGAGCATGGATTTTATTGTGGCTCTTCCAAGAACTCAGAGGGGAAAAGATGGCATAATGGTGGTCATTGATCGATTTTCTAAAATAGCTCATTTTATTCCATGTCACAAGACCAACGATACATCTCATGAGGCCGATCTTTATTTCAAGGAGATCATTCGCCTTCATGGAGTACCGCCGACCATTGTATATTATCATGATTCTAAGTTTTTAAGATATTTCTAGAAGACCTTATGGAGAATGCTTGGGACCATACTTCTATCCAGCACCACTTATCATCCTCAAACCGATGGCTAAATGAAGGTAACAAATCACACTCTCACTAAGTTGCTTCAAGGAATGGTTAGTAAATCTCTAAAAAATTGGGATTTGAAGCTTGCACTAGCTGAGGTCGTTTATAATCGATCACCAAGTTATACTACTGGTCGATCACCTTTTGAAGCAATGTAAGGAATCAATACACTCTCATCGATTTATTTAATTCATATTCCATCAAATTCACAAGTGAACTTTGATGGCAAAGTGTGAGCTGAATCAATAAAAAAACTCCATGAACATATCCGAAGCAAGATCGAGAAGGCTAACAAATTTTATAAAAGAAAGCTAATAAACATCGAAGGAATGCTCATTTCCAGCCAGGTGATCTTGTGTGGTTACACTTAAGTAATGAAAGATTTCCTTTTTAGCATAAGAACAAGCTTATGCCTTGAGCTGCCAGTCAATTTCAAGTTCTCGAGAGAATTAGTAAAAATGCTTACAAGATTGAGCTTCCTAGGAAATATGGAGTTTTGACAACTTTTAATATTGATGATCTTTCTCCTTACTTGGAGGATTAACACTTACCAGATTTGAGGACAAATCTCAAGCAACATGGGGAGAATGATGCGGGAGCATTCGAGTATACTAATCAATCCTTAAGTCATGAGTAGATTCAATCGGCAAAATATCCAATATCAGTACTTATTCATGTCAAGACTAGCTTCGGTTTATAATTTGCTGTGATGGGTTAAGGAAAGATGATCCCAATATTAAAATTTGTTGCTGATCGATGCTATATCAAAAGGGAGTTATTCAGGATAGATTCTATAGTGATTTAATGGTCGTTGGAAGTGGATATTTGCAGGTTATTATTTGTAGAAGAATTTCAAAGGGTGAAGTGAAGACTCCTATTTCCCATTTTTTTAATTTTATTATTTATTTTTTATTTTTTTATTCTGTGTCTAATCTCAATATAAGGAGACATTCTCATTTGTAAGGGTTATTTTTTTTGAATGGATGAAAGTTACTCTTTATGAGTTGAATTATTATCTTGATTCTTTATCCAACATCATTGGTGGTGAATCAAATAGTTCTTTATCCTTGGCAGGTGAAATTTTCTTTAAACCTAGGTGTATATCTATATATCTATTTATTTCTCTATCTATCAATCAATCAATCAATCAATCAATCAATCTACCTATCTATCTATCTGCTTATCTATCTTCATGTCTATTTAGCTATCTACTTATATGTCTATCTGTATATTAGTCTATGTGTCTATCTTTATATATGTTTATCTGCATATCAATCTATATATTTATTTATCTATTTGTGAATCAATCATTCTATCTATATATCTATCTGACTATATATATATATATATATATATATATATATATATATATCTATCTATTTATATGTATATTTGTTTATCTATCTATCTATCTTTCTACCAGTCTATCTATTTATCTTTCTATTTTTATTTTTATCTATATATTTGTCTATCTATTAATCTGTATCTGTTTATCTATCTATCTGTCTATCTTTCTATGTGTCTATCTCTTTATTTGTTTATTTTTTTTATCTTCTATCTTTCTTTATATATGTCTATTTGTTTATCATCTATCTATCTATTTATCTATGTGTTTATCTCTCTATCTGTCTATATATCTATCTGTCTGTAAATCTATCTATATATCTAGCTATATATATATATGTGTGTGTCTTCTATTTATCTATCTATCTTATGTCTTTCTATATATCTATCTTCTATCTATCTATTTATTTGTCTGTCTATTTATCTAACTATCTATATTTTATCTATCTAACTAAATATCTATCTATCTGACAACCTATCTATCTATCTATCTATCTGTGTATTTATCTATTTGTCTATCTATCTTCTATCAAATGGTCTATTTGTCTATATGTCTATCTATCTATTTGTTCATCTATCTAGCTATCTATTTGTTTATCTGTCAATTTATCTATCTTTCTATCTTTTTATCTATCTTTCTATCTATCTATCTGCCTATCTGTATAACTTTCTATTTCTATATCTGGCTATCTACCTATCTGACATTCTGTTTATAATTCTATATGTCTATCTGTCTATTAATATATATATCAATATGTATATCTTTCAATCTATCAATCTATCTATCTGACTATCTGACTATCTATAGATCTATCTATTAGTCTTCTATATATCCATCTATTAGTTTCTCCGTTTATCTATCTATCTATAAATCTTTGTATATATCTATCTATCATTATATCTATTTGTCTATCTTTATTTATATCTATTTGTTTATCTATCTGTCTAACTGTCTAACTGTCTATCTGATTATATGTCTGTCTATCTATCTATCTATAATTTTATCAATCTATCTGTCTATCTGTCAATGAGTCTATCTATCTATCTATCTGTCTATCTATAAATCAGTCTATATATATATATTTATATATTTGTCTATTTGTCTATATGTCTATATATCTATTTGTTTATATGTCTATCTTTTTATATTTTAATATTTCGATCTATCTATCTATCTATCTATCTATTTATCTATTTATCAATCTATTAATTTGTCTATATATCTATATATTTATCTATATATCTCTCTGTCTACCAATTTATCTTTCAATCTAACTAACAATCTATTTGTTTGCATGTCTATCTATCTATCTATATATCTATCTATATTTCTATATGACTATCTGCCTATCTGTCTATCTATCTATCTATCTATATATCTTTCTATCTTTCACTACATCTGCTTATCTATCTATCTGCTAACTATCTATATATCATTTTGTCTATCTAATTTTTTGTATCTATCTATATATCTACCTATATGATCTATTTTTCTATCTGTCTATATGGTCTATCTATCTATTTATATGGCTATCTGCTATCTCACTATCTGTCTATCTATCTCTCTATCTATCCGTCTATCAAACTATCTAGCTATATAACAATCTATCTATCTATCTTTTATCAATCTATCTATTAGTCGATCTGTCTATCTATAAATCTATGTATCTGTCTATCTATAACTTTATCTATTTATGTATCTATCTAATTGACTATCTATCTATTTATCTGTCAATTATCTTTCTATATATCTATCTATCTATTTATATATCTTTTCAGTCTATCTATCTATCTATCTATCTATTTGTCTATCTATTGATCAGTCAATTTGTCTTTCTGTTTATCTATCTATCTATCTGTCCGTCTATCTGTCAATTTATCTATCTGTCTATGTGTGTATTTGTCTATCTTTCAATTAGTCAATCTGTCAATCTGTCTATCTATAGATGGTTTTTTTGTGTACCTGTTTATTAGTTTAAATCTTTATTTATCTACTTGTCTATTTATCTATCTATATGTATATATATCTATCTATATATTTGTCTATTTGTCTATCTATTTATCTGTCAAAATGTGGATCTCTCTGTGTCTATCATTTATCTACCTACTTATTTATCCATATATCTATCTATTTGTCTCTCTATCTTTTTGTTTATTTGTCTATCTATCTATCTAACGATATGTCTATCTATTTGTCTATCTATCTGTCTATTTGTCTCACTGATATATCTGTCTATCTGTCTGTATATCTATATATCTATCTATCTATCTGTCTATCTGTCTGTCTAGCTATTTTTTATTCTGTCTATCATTTGTCTGTCTATCTATCTATGAGTCTACCTGTCTATTTATCTATCACTCTATATGTTTTTCTATCTATCTATCTATTATCTATCTATCTATCTATCTATCTATCAGTCTCTCTGTCTATCTGTATATCTAACTTTCTTTTTGTGTGTCTATCAATCTATATATATCTATTGGCTATTTGTGTTAATATGTCTTTGTTTAACTGTCTGTCTATTTTTTATCTATCTATTTGTTTGTCTATTTGTCTATCTATGTATTTATTTATTTATCTATCTATCTATTTATATATTGATCTGTCTGTCTATCTGTCTGGTTGTCTGGCTATTTGTCTATCTTTTTGTCTACCAATATGTCAGTCTATATGTCTTTCTATCATCTGTCTATCTGTCTGTCTATCTATATATCTATGTCTCGGTCTATCTATCTATCTATCTATCTATTAATTTGTCTGTCTATCTATCTATCTATTAATTTGTCTGTCTATCTATCTATCTATCTGTTTATCTATTTGTCTATATATCTATATAACTATTTGTTTATTTATATGTCTATCTATCTGTCTACATTTCTATCTATGTATCTATCTATGTATCTATTTGTCTATCTATCTATCTATCTTTCTATTTATCTATCTTTCTATCTATTTTGTTGAATTTTCATTTGTCTATCTCTCTATCTATGTCTCTATTTTTCTGTCTGTCTATCTATATATATATATATATACATACATACATACATACATACATACATACATATATATATATATCTGTCTGTCTAACTATTTGTATATCTCTCTGTCTGTCTGTCTATTTATCTATTTGTCTTTCTATCTTTTTATCTATCTATCTGTCTTTCTGTTTGTCTGTCTATCTATTTATCTATCTATCTGTCTATCTATCAGTTTGTCTATATGTATATCTAATTGTCAGCCTATCTATTTATCTATCTGTCTATCTATCTGTCTGTCTATATGTCTATATATTTATCTGTCTATTTATATTTTTGTCTATCTATCTATTTGTCTATCATTCTATTTGTCTATCTGTCTGCATTTCTATCTATGTATTTATTTGTCTATCTATCTATCTTTCTATTTATCTATCTTTCTATCTATTTTGTTGAATTTCTATTTGTCTATCTCTCTATCTATGTCTCTATTTTTCTGTATGTATATATATATATATATATATATATATATATATCTGTCTGTCTAACTATTTGTATATCTCTCTGTCTGTCTATCTATTTATCTATTTGTCTTTCTATCTTTTTATCTATCTATCTATCTGTCTATCTGTCTATCTATCTATTTATCTATCTATTTGTCTATCTATCAGTTTGTCTATATCTATATCTAATTGTCAGCCAATCTATTTATCTATCTGTCTGTCTATCTGTCTGTCTGTCTGTCTATATGTCTATATATTTATCTATCTATTTATATTTTTGTCTATCTATCTATTTGTCTATCATTCTATTTGTCTATCTGTCTGTCTGCCTATCCTTCTGTCTATCTATATGTCTATCTATCTATATATCTGTCTATTTTTTTATATCTGTCTGTCTATTTGTCTATCTTTATATCTATCTGTCTATCTTTATATCTATCTATCGCTTTGTCTCTATCTTTTTATCATTTTGTCTCTAAGTCTCAATTTTTCTATCTCTATCTCTAAGGGTGTCTATCCTTCTATATCTATCTCTATGTCTATCTCTCCCTATCCTTTTGTCTTTGTGTCACATTGTCTCTCATTATCCTTCCCTCTCTCTATCTCGCTATCTATTTGTCTCTGTCATTTATCTCATTGTCTCTCTATCTCTCAGTCTCTAAGTAGATCAGTCTCTCCATCACTTTATATCTCTGTATATTTGTCTCTAGCTCTATAGCTTTATGTCTTTATTTCTACCTCTCTCTCTCTCTCTATTTGTATCTCCATTTGTCTCTATGCCTCTCTAACTCTCTATCTCTCTCTCTCTCTCAATCTCTCTGTCTCTCTATCTCTACGTCTCTCTATCTAATTATCTCTCATTTTGTATGTCTCTTTATCTATATATATATATATATATATATATATATATATCTCTCTCTCTCTCTCTTTCCTTCAGTGTCTATCTCTCTATCTTTCTATATCTCTTTCTATATATATATATATATATATATATATATATATATATATATATATATATATATATATATATATTTCTCTACCGATCAATATATCTATCTTTCTCTCTCTATATATGTACATCTTTGTATCTCTACCTTTATATCTAGTTGCCTCTCTGCATATATATCTATCACTTTATCTTTCTATCTCTCTTCCTCTTTGTCTCTCTTTCTTTAAGTCTCTCTATCTCTGTCTCTTAATCTCTCTGTATATCTATCTATCTATCTATCTTTTTGTATCTCCCTATCTCTTTGACTCTTTATATCTGTCTTTTTGTCTCTCTCCTCTCTCTCTCTTTCCGTATGTCCCTTTGTCTCTCTACCTCTCTGGTTCTCTCTCTCTCTTTCCGTATGTCCCTTTGTCTCTCTACCTCTCTGGCTCTCTCTCTCTCTTAGTCTTTCTGTCTCTCTATATCTATGTCTATCTCTCTCTCTCTGTATCTATATTTCTTTCTCTCTTTTTTTCTCTTTTTTTCTCTATCTATCTATTACTCTATCCTTCAGTGTCTATCTCTCTCTCTATCTCTATTTATCTATATATCTCTCTCTCTTTCTATATATATATATATATATATATATATAATCTATTTCTATCTCTATTTCTCAACCTATCTATATATCTAACACTCTATCTTTTTGTCTCTCTATCTCTCTATCTTTATATCTCACTGCCTTTCTATCTTTCTACCTCTCTATCTCTCTATCTCTTTATCACTTTATCTTTATATTTTACTATCTCTCTCTCTTTGTCTTTCTTTCTTTAAGTCTCTATCTTTGTGTCTCTTTACTTCTCTGTATATCTGTCTATCTATCAATCTATAAATATCTCTCTCTATCTCTTTGTGCCTCTATATCTATATCTTTTGTCTCTCTCTATCTCTGTCTCTATACCACACTATTTCAATGTCTCTCTATCTCTGCATATCTCTGTATCACTATCTCTTTATCACTTTGTCTCTCTGTCTATTTATCTCTCTCTATCTCTATCTCTCTATCTCTCTATCTCTTTTTTTGTCTATCACTCTATTTCTCTCTCTCTCCATGACAATATTTCTCTTTATCTCTCTGTCTCTCTATATCTCTTCTTTGTCTTTCTGTCATTCCATATCTCTATCTCTCTGTCTATCCATCTCTCTATCTCTTTCTATTTCTCTCTATCTCTATCTTTTGTCTTTCTATCTCTCAATATCAATATCTTTCTATCTCTCTATTTCTCGTCCCTATGTCTCTCTATCTCTTTATTTCTTTATCTCTTTCTCTCTTTCTCACTATCTTTCTATCTCTACGACTCTATCTTTTTGTTTCTTTCTCTCTCTATCTTGCATTTTACTTGATGTCTCTATCTATATGTCTTTCTATGTATGACTTTCAATCTTTATTTATTTCTATCTCTGTGTCTATTTATCTCTTTGAATCTCTCTCTAATTATCTCTCTATCTTTGTCTTTCATCACTATATCTCTCTTTGTCTCTATCTCTACCTTTCTATCTCTCTATTTCTTTATAAATCTATCTTACTGTCTCTCTATATTTCTATCTCTCTATCTTTCTATCGCTCAGCCTCTTTGTCTATCAATCTCTATCTCTGTATCTCTCTCTCTCTCTGTCTTTGTATATCTATGTCTCTCTATCTTTCTCTCACTCTCTCTGTTTATATATATATATATATATATATATATATATATATATATATATATCTTTGTCTCTATGTCTCCCTATCTCTATTTCTCTCTGACTCTCTCACTGTCCCTCTCTATCTCTATCTTTATATATCTGTATCTTTCTAATCTCGCTCACTCTCAATTTGCCACTCTCTCTTTCTCTGTTTTTCTTTGTCTATCAATGTCTTTGTATCTATCACACACACACACACACACACACACTCTCTCTCTATCTTTCTCTCTCTTTCCCTCTGTCTTTATGTTTCTTCGTCTCTCTCTCTCTCTAACCTTTATTATTTCTCTCTTTC